>JBBGBA010000091.1:0-557870 GCA_038088335.1 Mesorhabditis sp. LJ9110
TAAGGACTGGAAAAACTGACAACCAGAAATTAATTCAAAACATACAACCTTACCTACCGCCGACTTCAACAAGTTCAATTTTAAGGAAAAATATATTCAGGGGGTTACGGTACTGTACTATCTTTAAAAATACATTATTCTACCACTATGCCAATTTAGTTACTTTATTACACCTACATTAGGATACTTACGTATCTTAACAAAATTTATTTCCTCCTAACACCGCTTCCAATTCCCTCTCCACTAGCACCAGCAAAATCCATGAAGCCCCTCAGAATGCCTAACAACGATTCCTATCTAAAATGTTGTTAACATATTTTAAAGCGAGCAGAAGCTGAGTGTGCCCCCTCCCCCTGTCCAACATGCCGTTCATGCCATCGCTGAGCGGTGGCTGAGGCAAAAGAGGTTCAAATCTTTGTGCCCGCCTCTCATCAGTCCGTTATCATACCTTTCTTCAGTCTGCCCTCCCAATCCTATCGCCTCCTATCGCTCTCTATGCCCTCCCTTATGTACAGCCACCCTCACTTCAGCGACCCCACGAACAGCTAGCAGGTCAAAGAGAGGCCGACCCCGGCTCACCCGAGGACTCCAAGCCGCGCGCCTCAGAGCGACCGACTAGCCGTTGGCGCCTTTTGGGGAGATGATTGGATGACGGATATGTTGTCAAACCATTAGAAAAACATTGGAATGAAGTTCTAGGTGGAGAATATGGGATTCGATCTGTACGGTTCTTGCTTGCACGGGGACAACAGGGTTTAGATACTCCGCTATGGCTTTCCATGTCCCAATTTACTATCACCTTTATTCGGCGACTTGTGGTAGATAATATTAAAATAACCTAGTAATATAGCAGCTTTCCGTAGCGTCTTCTCTGGTCTATTTGCAAGGCCAAAAAATACAGTAGGAGCAAGCGTGCGTAAAGTTTCTAACAACTTTTGAACCATTTTGAAGTTAGTTGATGCAGCATGGCTGTGTTATTATAGCATTTATTAAAAAACGTATGGCAACTACAATTAAAGAAACCGGGAAGTCATCCATTTGGGGGGGGGGGTACATTTCGGGGGTCTGTGCAAATTTATGCTTTCTATCCAACCTTGGATGCCTCGTTAAGTTATCAAATGGCTGGATCATTTCTTGATAGTCGACATGATGATGATGAAAATGGCAATGGGCATAAAGATGAGGACAAAGGCCATGATTCCTATAATACGTCGCCGACGAATCAATTCTGGAGTAGGTGCGACGACACGTCTTTCAACGAGAATGGCTGAAATATGGCGTTTATAGTTCAATTTGCTATTGTTATATCATAGACGTCAGCGACGAGCATTTGTTTTCAAGAATTATGGAACGGACTCGAGCCTATGCAATTTCGCAATTCTCATTTTAGGCATGGTAGATTCTTACTGTCAGTGAATGAAGAAATAGCATATTTTTCTACCTGAGAAAATAGCGATCATTGTCGCACGAAGTTTTTCACAGGATTTTTAGTACGGTTCAAAATAGCACAAGATATTTAAAGCATTCTGGTACCAGCCCAGAATTTTTTGGGCCAATTCTAGCAAAATGCGTTGTAATTTTTGTCATCGGCTCTTTTGTAATTTTTTAAAAGACCGTTTGTAATCAGCAAAAAATTCAGCAGAAATATACTGGGTCTTGTTTCGCAATCCGCTCAGAAGAGGTTCATTTCGTAGTAATGGGGATACGGTAACTTCAAAAATATTCCTTTTCTTCGTTTTTTTACCGTACCTCGTCGATGATGATAGACAGGCATTTGATTATATTGATCTGTAGTGCATCCATATCCTTGTGGCCCATAAATGACTTGGCCGGGAATTTGTATCGTCGCAACCGGGGATCCAAGGTTTGGGCCTAAAATCAAGAAATAGCCTGAAGAATACTTGTGATACCGGGATATTCCGGATATGGAGGGCTGGTGGGAGACAATGGTTGTGGCGGGGCTGTTGCTGGATACTTATCATGCTCTTCATAAGCTGGTGGCGGTTGGGCCATTTTCTGGAATTGTAGTATGCTTTGCATATATCGAGGTGCGATGCAGAAGAGGCAGGGAGAAATCTCTTTGTAAGCATTGCAGACTTCAGAATGTGATTTGAGGCTTAGAAAATTACGACCTCTTTATTTGAATGAAATCTAAACATTTTAAGATCAAATCAAGCCCGAAAATGAGTATTTTTAAAAACTATGACTGAACCGGCTGCTTTTCAGCCAGTTCTAACGATAGACACCAGAACGTTTAATATAATCCAGATTTCGAAATGTAAGGCAAAAATACAGCATAAAACGTGACTCATGCCAAGACCGGTGGCTATGAAGCTGTACTAGTTTTGGCAGCCCATGAAATCGGACGCTTCAGCCGATAGATCGATATTGTTGTGAAAGGCTTTTCCGAAGGAGGCGCCGGTTGATAGCAGCCGCTTAGAAAGGGCCATGGTCCAGTCGGTTGGCAGATAACGGGGGGTAGGCATACGAAGACCGCCGGCTTCACATCTGATCTAATCCTGTTACGTAATTGACCTTTGTTTAATACGTCGGCCAGTTCCCATTGCTTCTAACGAGCATCCGGTAGATAGAACGCATCCGCATCTCAAGTTAGAGAAAAACGGCCGAATATACTATTTTTTTTTTGTCATAGTGTATGGTGCATGCATTTTTGTACTGTGCTCCAAATTATTTCACTTAATGTTACCTATTCAGGAGTTTTTAAAATCTTAATTTATACTTGGGGCTTATTTCAAGGTTTTGCAAAAAAAATACGATAGAAAATACCTTCTAAACCCATATTTAAGGAATTACTGTAGGTTTTTAAAAGAACATCCGTACATTTTCTCGCACCTTTTTCCTCTTGTTAGTGTGGACCTCGAGTTAGCTGAACTGCTTGCAGTCGCCGCGTTTCACAGTTTTAAATTGAGCCATTTAGTGTACGATATTTTGTTCGGTCACTTATTATTACCCCCTATTCTCAATCGCAACGTTTGCTTCAGAGATTCGGGGAACTGTGGGAGCAGCGGGTGGAGTCGGGATGAGCCTGAGTGAGGGGATGTCCTTGAAGAGACTGACCTGGATCCACCCGGAATCGATGCCGCCGGCATTCCGTCTATCCGCTTTATCAATTCTTCTACCACCATCGTCCGATGGAATATCTCCACGAATTTCAACGTCGTGGCGCTGAATTTTGGAAGGACTTGAACACGTTCGAGCTCTACCAAAATGGATCTGTAGACCACGGAATACATTCAGGCTATAAATATTCGTAAGTTTCGCGTTGAACAAGTTGGACTACATTCAAATAAAATAAATCTAATTTCATATTGTTTTTCCAAAATCCAATTTTTTTCAGATGGGCCCTACCCTTCGAAAAACTCGAAAATCCGGAGCATGTAACGAGGCTCCTGCAACAATACTGGCATTGGACAATTTACATTTCGGTATAAACACAATTTCGCAATATCGAAAATCATTTTAGGTGGTCTACTTCATCTTGATCAAGGGGATTCAATACTTACTCACCAACCGCAAGCCGTTTGACCTAAAAATCCCGCTCGTACTATGGAATGGAGCACTGGCCGTGTTCAGCATCGCCGGATTTCTCCGTTTTGGAGAGGTACGACATCATAAATATGCCTTGCTAAACCCTAAAACATAAAAAAACCAAAAATTTTAGGACCTCTTTGACACGATGAAAACACGTCCGGCTTACGAATGGGTTTGTTATTCGTGCCACCCAAAGGACGTAGCGGCCTTCTGGAGTCTTATGTTCGCACTGTCCAAGGTTGGTGCTTAGAGATGGTTTTTAAATGTTTAAAAATCATTTAGCTTGTTGAACTGGGAGATACGCTATTTATCGTGTTACGAAAGAAGCCGCTGATCTTCCTCCACTACTACCACCACGTAGCCGTGCTGATCTACACTTTCCATTCGGGTAGGTTTGATAAGACACGTGGCTGCTCAATATAAAAATCTAGGGGCTGAACACACGGCAGCAGGGCGAGCCTTTATCACGATGAATTATTTTGCGCATTCGGTAATGTATACTTATTATACCATTACGGCATCTGGAATCCGTGTCCCAAGGTGAGTGATAGGGTTGTTATAAAGCTGTAAATTTGAAAATTCTACTAAAAATGCTTAAAAGTACCCTTTCCAGACCTATCGCAAAATCCGTGACTATCGTTCAAACCACCCAAATGCTGGCTGGAGTTGCTGTTTCCTGTTTTGTCCTCTGGGTCAAGGATAACACGAATTGGCCGTAAGTTTCAACTAAAACCCTCTAAAACCAAATCAGCTGCCAACAATCCCGTGCCAACCTCGGACTCGCTTTCCTGATCTACACGACATTCCTTGTTCTGTTCCTCCATTTCTACTGGAGAGCCTACCACAGCCGGCCAGCTGCCAAATCCACTCAACGCCCAAAGAAGGATTAGATTGCATAATGAATAAATGGTTACTACATGGGTTATTTTTAATAATGATGTTACTAACATATATTTACTTTAAAAATTTTTTGGTTTGTGCTGATCTCGCGACAAGGAAATCTCGGTTCTGGACTGCTGCGGGTTGCTACAAACTTAAAGAAATATTTTCCAAAAATTTTGGCACTGCTTGGTCATTTGTTATAAATTTGTGAGTATATTCTGCTAGAGAGCCGTAAAGAATCACAGGGAAAAATTTAGTCCCCCTCCCGAATAAAACTATCTCCCCCGCTAACAGTTCAGAACCGAAATCTCCAGAGAACGAAAGCTAAAAAACGTTTGGCCCTCTGACCGCCGTTGTTTTGTTTTAACAAAAACATCGGAATGTAGTTGATTCATCGCTCGTGGGAACACAGGTTTTTCTTGAAAACGAAAGATTTTGCCATTTTGCCGACTATCGCTTGTGAAACCTTTGGTTCGCCATTCGTTTTCCATAAATCGTTGGCCTGGAAAAGGAGGCTGACGTCGAGCTTTGAGTGAGCGGCAGGGTCCCTTGGTTACGCCCCCAAAAAGGCCATCGATGGCCGCAATTCCTTTTGCATAGGAAGACAAACTACATTCGTGACATTCCTTCTCCCAAGACATTCTAGGCAGTAAGCCTAGAGGAAATTTTGTGGGTAATTGCTATCTAGAAGAAAACTTAGGTTAAGGCAACTAGCTTCAAATATTATAAAAAAAAAACTTCATTCTTATATTATCGCCAGCCCGCATCTCGTAAAAAAAAACCGTGGATTGCTTATCAACCTTTTGGCTAACCCCGCAGTAACTAATCTTTTACTGCGTTGGCACTTTGCCAACCGGGACCCTATTTTCCAAACAATCTCCCTTTGTCTGTTTACACAACCTTTCCTGACAGGGTTGAGGGAAATGAAGTCAATTTGCTGCCCGATAAATAGCGGCTTTCTAGGATTGTTTTTATCCTAAGAAAGAGCATGACTTTCAAATATAGAATCAAAAACTTCCATTTAATTAAAAAACATTATCTGCTTACCCACCTAGGGATTTTATTTAATATGAAATCAACATTTTCCGGATCTTTACTACAATCAGCCCATTTTTCCCATCCTAGAACCTTTTATCAGTCGAACGGCCCCGGGTCAAAACTATGCGATGCCCAATTAGACGGACTCTCTAAGCCGCCTTTGATAAGCACCGTCATAGCCCAAATAGCTTTCGGGGCTGATTGTGCCTCGATTGTGTTGTTGTGCTTACTACCTTGCTTCAGCTATCGATTGACTTTGCATAGCCGTCGACCACCACACCCGGTCGGGAGACAGCCAGAGAACTATAGAGGGTATAGGAGTATAGAGGAAGGTGGCTCTCGAATGTTTGTCCTCGAAAAGAGAGCCTCAAAAACTCTCCCTCCTCCTCGCCCCATTGCTCACATTTCCACACACAGCTCCCCCACACCAATCCGTGCTACCCTGTTCACCGAAAAATAGTCGTCATCCCACCGGATACAAAAAAGCCCCCCGCGCTGACTCCCATTGCCTTTTATTGACGCTCGGATGCGGATATCCGGTTTTATATTGCATATTTTCTGCATAATTGGCTCGCTTCCACATGCGTTCTCAGCATTCCTTTTCTGCCGGATACTCTAGAGCGGAAATTTTTTGGATTTATCACGCTTCGCCGGTCATACCTTTGCGCCTATTTTTCAGCTGCTCGCCCATTTATGTTCCCTAAATTAAAATTTTACTTTTTTAACAACATTTCCTTTTTTGATAGTGTTTTCCAAAACTTGACTCCTTTTTCTTCCAAACGCTTGACAACTCTTTCTAAATTCAGATTAACCATCCTCTCCCTGGCAGTTGAACAACACTCTACCATCTATCCGCTTTATGTCACGGGCCACGGGAGGGAGGTTGTGTGAAGGTAAGAAAATTCCACGTTGAAATCAAGTGGGTTGCGCGGTTGCGCAAGTTAACATCGCCGCCGGAGCTAGCATACTCCCGTTTCAATCACGAAAGACCGGTTTTTTTCGCTCGGTTTTTATCAGCAGCCTTCAACGGCAAATTGATCTTGGCTGGCTACGCCTATCAACCTCACCCCGGTGTCTTTTTTCTCTTTTCCCCCGATATCCTCCTAGCCCAGGAAAACAAATTTCCGGTGAATCCACTATGATGTAGTTGAGTCATCCGTCAAACGTCAGCGCTCTCTTACCATTTTGTTTCATAAGCTCGATTTATACATCACATCACAAAAATGAATATAACATGGTGGCGGTCCGTTTCAATACGGCCGGATTTACTGTGTCAATAGGGATGCGCGCGGAATCAGATCTTTGCCATCTTTCGTTTTTAATTTTTGTTACTCCGATCAAAAATGAAGCTCCCTAGCAGATACGATAAACCATTGTCATGGAGTAGCCGATATCCAAGCTTACTGGATTTAGGAAAAACAAAGTAATTTCCGCTTCTTCATGATAAATTTCATTTTTTTAGAATGCCGACTGGCGGCCATGTGCCCGCAACACGGAAGATTGTTATAAACCAAGATCATCAGCCCCAAAAATGTCGTAATAATGTGATCAGGTATGGTTATTTCACGCTAAATTTTGATTTTTACAGTACATGTAAATATGATGCGCTAACATTTCTGCCTCGCTTCCTCTACGAGCAGTTCCGACGCTACTCCAACATTTTCTTTTTATGTATCGTGCTTTTACAGGTATTTTTTGACGATATTTACTGTGATTTGGCTTTTTTCCTTTAGCAAATAAACGGGATCTCCCCGACGGGTCGTTATACAACACTGGTGCCATTTGTGATCATTTTGACGGTTTCTGCGCTCAAGGAAATTTTTGAAGATATAGTAAGTGATTTTGAAACGTTAAGCATATGCCATGTTTAGAAAAGACGTACATCCGATACAAAAGTGAACAACTTCCCCACCCATGTGTTGAGAAATGGCAGCTTCACAGAGATCAAATGGAAAGAGGTTTGTTTATTAGCGGATTTGTAGTCATTGATAAATTGTATAGGTTCGCGTTGGTCACATTATCCGGGTCGACTGTGACCAGTTGTTCCCTGCCGATCTGCTTATAGTGGCTTCGAGTGAACCGCAAGGAATGGCTTATATTGAAACCAGTAACCTTGATGGTGAAACGAACTTGAAAATCAAGCAGGTTTGTTTATTAGTCTTTTGATGGTTTCATTCTCATTCATCTGGCGAATTGCATCTTTTAGGCCCTGGATAATACAGCCAAGATGACTTCTTCAAATTCTATACAAGAACTGACCGGAGCACGAATAGAATGTGAGCTGCCATCGCGGAATGTCAACGAATTTTCTGGGAATTTGATCTACAAAGACGATACCCGGCATTTTGGTGCGTATTTTTTGTGCGATTACTATGATTTCTCGATAGGTATGGACCAGCTTCTGCTTCGTGGAGCGCGCTTGAAAAATACACCTTGGATTTACGGCGCAGTGATCTATTCGGGACATGATTCTAAGCTTTTGATGAACAGCAAGAGTGCTCCACTGAAAAGGTATTGCTATCTGTCCTGATTTAATTATTTTGTAGCGGAACGATTGACCGAATGACTAATCGTCGCATCATCGTACTGTTCGTCGTCTTGGTTTCCTTGGCACTGGTTTCAGCGGCTGGCCAGCAGGTGTGCTAAGAAGGGTGGGCAGGATACAATTTGTTATTTTAGATTTGGAACGCGTACAACCTGGAACAATCGTGGTATTTGAACCCGATCATGAAGGGCCAAGGAAACAATTTCACTGGTTTCATCATGAACGCCATCACGTTCTTCATCCTGTACAACAATTTGATCCCGATATCTTTGCAAGTGACGCTCGAGATGGTCCGCTTCTTCCAGGTTTCGGATTCTTGGCTAGCATAATAAACCCGTGTTTAGGCCTACTTCATCAATTGGGACCTGCAAATGTATGACGAACGGACAGATTCACGAGCCATCGCAAGGACAAGTAACCTCAACGAAGAACTGGGTCTTGTTAAATTCGTTATGTCTGATAAGACTGGAACTTTGACGAGAAATGTCATGAAATTCAAGAGGTTTGCTTTCTCACGTTTATTATATTTACCGATTGTGCTTCAGGGCTACCGTGGCCGGGAAGAAGTATGGAGACAATTCTGGTGAAGAGTTCGAAGATGATCATTTGATGGAAGACGCAAAATCGGTTTGTGAACAGGGTTTTGATTGAATTTCCTTATAGAATGCCGAAGAAGCGGTGGATATCCGAGAACTACTAACGATGATGGCTGTTTGTCACACCGTCGTCCCCGAGAAGAAGGATGATGAGGTTGGCTTGTATTGATTGAAATACGGAATGTTTCAGATCATATACCAATCGTCCTCCCCTGACGAAGGCGCCCTTGTGCGCGGAGCAGCCAGCCAGGGATTCGTGTTCCACACACGTCAGCCTCAACGAGTTGTCATAAAGATGGTATGAACTTATCTGGTTTCGAAGGATGGCTTGATGCTTCAGTTCGATGAGGATCTTCCATTTGATATCCTTGACGTCATTGAGTTCACCTCGGACCGAAAGCGGATGAGTGTCATCGTCAAAGACGGTCAAGGGAAGATCAAGCTGTATTGTAAAGGCGCGGTAGGTCCTTCGCAATTTTAACGTTATTGTCGTCAGCACGGTTTGCGTTTATGAATTCATAGCTGTTTTTAGGACACGATGATCTTTGATCGCGTCGACCCGGACTCCAAGCAAACAGTCGACTTTGTCAAGGATTCATTAGAAGAATACGCAACCTTCGGTTACCGCACCTTGTGCTTTGCCAAGAAAGATATCAGCGAGGTAAGCATTTGAATCTTATTTCCGTATACATCGATTTTAGTCTGAGTACAACCAATGGTCACCTGAATACAAAAAGGCTGGTGTAATGATCGAAGGGCGAAAGAAGGCGTTGGAAGAAGCAGCTGAAAAAATTGAGAAAAACATGAAGCTTGTTGGCGCGACTGCTATTGAAGACAAACTACAAGAGGTAAATATCTACCGCATAATGGGTTATCGACTTTTTACAGTACGTACCAGAAACGATACAAGCATTGATGGCGGCTGACATCCACGTTTGGATGCTGACTGGCGATAAGCGAGAGACGGCAATCAACATTGCTCACTCTTGTGCACTGGTCAATCAGAATACCGAGCTACTGATTGTTGACAAGACCACCTATGATGACACCTACCACAAGCTGATTCAGTTCGTCGACCGTGCCAAGCAACTGGAAGAGCAGAAGCGGTAATTGCCGACTGGCATTGCATAACTAGTAATTTTCAGGGAATTTGCGATGGTGATTGATGGCAAATCCCTAGTCCATGCGCTGACCGGAGAAGCTCGTGACTATTTTGGGCAGTTAGCGTTGATGTGCCACTCAGTAGTCTGCTGCAGAATGAGTCCCATGCAAAAGGCAGAGGTGAGGTTTTACTGGCGATCCTTAAACTATTCCTATTAGGTTGTTGACATGGTACGAAGACTCGGTGATCACGTTGTTCTGGCCATCGGTGACGGGGCCAACGATGTGGCCATGATTCAGGCGGCTAATGTCGGAATCGGCATTTCTGGTGAAGAAGGTCTGCAAGCAGCCAGTGCTTCCGATTATGCGGTACTTTTGTTCCAACAATGTTTCAACGCCGGTTTAGATAGCACAATTCCACTTCCTACGACGTCTACTCCTTGTGCATGGTGCCTGGGATTATGATCGATCGGTCAAAGTCATCCTGTATTCCTTCTACAAAAACATCTGCCTCTACATTATCGAGCTTTGGTAAGCCCCTGAAAATTACCCTTTCATCTTATTAGGTTCGCATTCTTCTCCGCATGGTCTGGACAGACAATCTTTGAAAGATGGACGATCGGAATGTTCAACGTCATCTTTACGGCATGGCCACCGCTGATCATCGGCCTTTTCGATCGTCCTATCAACGATGAGCAGATGATGCGCTTCCCAGCACTGTATTATTCCTTCCAGAAGCGTGCCTTCACTATGGATGTATGTCTCCTTAGTTATTTTTAATGTTTTGCTTTCAGAAATTTGCCGGCTGGATTGGAGTGGCTATATATCATTCCCTGCTTTTATACTTCCTTACCTACTTCTTCCTCGACGAACAGGTATCGCGATATTTTCATTTGAATGATGAGCATCTAGGTCGTGTGGAGCAATGGTCGTGTAGGTGGCTGGTTGATGCTGGGGAATTCCACGTATACGGTTGGATTTCGTATACCTTCGCTCATTCCCGATTTAGTTTGTGGTAATCACCGTCTGCCTGAAAGCGGTCCTGGAAACGGATTCTTGGACGTGGATCAGTGGCTTTTTCTGCGCAATTTCAATTGCCTCATGGTTCGTGCTCGTCTGGGTCTACAATGAGGTATTTGGCAATTTAATCTGCCAAAACCCATTCGCCAGGTCTTCCCGACAGTAGAGCGCATCGGAGCCGATATGGCTGGCATGTTCTGGATAATGTGCTCGTCTCCTACATTCTGGCTCGCTCTGATCTTCATCCCAACCACAACTCTGCTGGCCGATTTATGTATAAAATCGTAAGTTACAGAATTGGTGCGGCTTACAAATAACTTTTCTTTTAGTTTGAAAGCCACCGTCGCTCCGACTCCACGCGAACAAGCAGTGCGCATGCAAAAGCGTCACGGCTTTGAGCGACTCATTAGGTACGTTGATTTTGCCGAACGTTTCTGCGGCAATATTTTGTTAGCACTTTCTGTGCTTAGCTTCTGCCCTCCCCGCTCTGTTAGACATGAAAATATTCGGTGGTGGCCTCCCGTTTGGCGTGGTTATAAACGAAGGGGCAGGCGCTTGTTATTGAGTTAAGTAGTGTTGACCCTTTTCGTTCTTTTTTTTGGATGACCGGCGATCGCTGCGTTATGCGCTGTGAATAATCAAGTCTTGTTAAAACTGAAATCGTGTCGTCACATAGTCGTTGCTTCTGACATTAGCTAGATTATTAGTAGATTATATTAACTATCAAGCGGCTTCCTCTTCGAAATTATGCCTGCATTGCCCCGCTGTAAGCAATCCGCGTCCGCTTGCCGGCTTGTGTGGCTCCATTTATCCGTTGAAAATAGCACTAGCACTCGATGGAATGCAGTCCACTGTCCCGCGAATAATTTGTCTACACCCCCGTTTTTCGTGATCCTCGATTTATGTGGCTCGTTGATGAGGATTTCGGGATTTCGGGATAGGAGGACTATATGGTATGAGCTTTACGCATTTTCTGCTTTTGCTTGCTTTTCCATTAGAGCTGGGTTTTTCGGTATCATGAGAAATACCTATCTAGTTACCCGTCGTTGTTAGCCCGAATTCCCCGAAGTTCTCATCAACAGGCCATGCGTACCGTGCACTCTTTGCATCTTGTGAGCTATGGCCTTTAGGGACCCGAAGAGCCAGACTACAAGCCCTGCGAAGACGGATGATGCTCCAACCACCTCGTCTGGCTATGACAATCTGGGGGCTGAATACGGTAGCACGGATCGTGTCTCTGATGAATGGAGGGCCCGTGTCTTTGATCGTTCCCAACATAATGGAAATAGTCATATTCCACGGAATGGCGTTGAGCCGATTCCGCTGCTCCCTTTTGACCGTCGTGCCCCTTCCTACGATAACCCTGCCCTCGAAACCCGTGACGAGGGCCCCTTTGTAACCGAAATCAATATCCGCTGATTTTCCCTTTTTGTATCCTTTTTCTGTCGATTTTTTGGTTTTTATATCAATGTCCGTTGCTGTTCCATTTTTTTGATAATTTGAAATCAAATTGTCTATCTTTTTTTCTTCCCGCGATTATGTTAGAATCTGCGGGCTACTACCACTTATCCCAATTCAGGCTCTATTCCACCAAATCTTCCAGATAATTACTTACCCGTCGTGATCGTCAATCTGTGTTGTGGCCTTTTTCATGCTGGTGCTCTTTCAATTTCTTGTCATTGAATACATAAATCTTGCTACCGTAATCGGTTCCAATGACTCCCCGGTCCCGTACACAGAAACAATCCTTCGTTCCGCTTCACCCCTAAATCAATCTGCTGACACTTCTTCGGCTTCTGTGGATCTTGGTGAGCAGTGACTGTCGGTATGCAATATACAAAGTATAAGCAACAAAACTACTTGAAATGCATGTGCGTGCGGTTTTTCCGGGCTGCCACTGAAAGGGGTTTTGAACATAGGCCCATCCCTGATAATACAAGCTAGCTTAGAATTCAGGTCAAGATTTCTCCCATTTCAGTATTCGCCTTTCTAGCTACCAATCGACGTCGGCGGCACCGATCTTGAGAAGAGATCGCGAAAGTCGACATTCCGATTCGTCACTCGCCCTTCAGGATGCGACCCGATGTAAGCTTTCTGCATTGATGTTGGCTAGCCTCTATTCAAACTTTATCCTTCCTGTCGTGTTTGCTCCTTTCTTGCCGCCGAAAGCCTAAGCTATGCAGTTGGAAAAAACGCAAGCGCCATGAAATAGCTAAATATAGAGGGAGCTAGAGCTATTGTAGCTACTTTAATCCATCCTCCATCAATATTTGTGGCCTCTATTCCCTTACCAATCCAAAATCTTCGGCACATGCTAAGCCGTAGTTCTAGTGACCGCACACAGCGAAGCTTCAATAGCTTTGCGCGAGCTTACGCGATGTAAGTTTGGCATGCAGCGATTTCATTTCTGAAACTATAACAAATGCTGTGGCTAACTGGGATAAACTTAGCAGCAACAATGCTCATTATTTTCAGATGGATTTGCCTTTTCGCAAGCGGAAGAAGGTCCAATGGAACAGACAGAACTGATAAATGTGGATTCGACGATGGATAAGCCATCGGGCCTTTGAACTAGTTTTATTTCTTCATCTCTATGTACGATATCTCTGACCAAATAACTAGCTAATACGATACGTGTACTCTAGCCACTGAATTCTGTGTAGTCATAGGCGTGCTTTCTTGCTGTGACATTTCCCAAAGCCGGTATTATATTCATCCTCATCTTGTTGTGCCCTGCATTCATGCTATCCCGATTCGGCTTCACTAGTTCTTGATAAAATATATTTATTTAACAAGCCACCGCTACGTATGGATGGCTACAAAAATAATTTGATACCCTAAAAGAAACGAGCAGAGATGCAAATCAACGGGACGAACGGTAGGAATTAGGCAATTGAGATTGAGCCGGAGGAGCAACGTAACAATGTGAATAAATTAATTGCTTTTGAAAACGGGAAGAAGTATGCTGTGGGCGGGTGTGAAATGGGAACAATTTGACGCGGAGGAAGCACCACTGTTATTATATAACATATCTAGGCGCCGAGGTAATCGGATGTTTTGGGTAGCGTAGGGAATGGAGACCACACATTTTTTACAGGGTACCGGTGTTTGGAGATGACAAGGAGGAAGTGAAAACGGCAGTGACGTTTTACACAAGGGCAAAGCGATAATTTGTTTACCTTAATCATAACGACGGCTGCTGTGGTGCTTACGATCTCCATGATGACGATGGCTGGAGGAGCGGTGATGATCGCGATCGTATCTAAACTGACATCATTTGAATTACACCGAAATTCTGACCTCTCTTTCGAACGCTTCCTTTCCTTCGAACGGGAGCGTGAGCGGGATCGCTTTTCTTTTTCTCATCACGATCGTCCCGTTTCTTTTCACTTCGCTTATCTCGTTTCTCGCGCTCTTCTTGCCGTCGCTTACGATCCTCTTCCTGGAAATGCAAATAGTTAACGGGTAAGGCAGGAATTTGACCGACGGATCTTCTTTAGGCTACGTACCCGCTTCCTATCCCATTCCTCGATTGTTTCACGGATTTTACCATATGTCAAGTGCATTTTCCCCATCAGGTGATCATCGATACGGGATTGTGCATCATTGACAAGCATGTAACAGCCACACACCTAATCGTATGTTGCATACACTATCTTGGTAAAATTACTAACCTTACAAACGTGCATGGGCTTTGGATCATTCGACTGGCCTTCCATCCTCTTCACTTCTTCCTGATTCAGCTTCAACATTTCTTGTTGTTGCTAAATCAGATTTTCTCATGCCAAATCATGTAGAGCAAACCTCCAAAACTTCATTTTCCCTTAGAAGCTCCTCGCCAGCAGCAACGTTTCCTTGTTCGCATAATTCCTGGATTTTCTAAACAAAAATTTTGAGTAGATTTAAGAAATACATACCACCAGATTTTTCTCAATTTTCTTGGCCATTTCTGTGATCTTATCCTCTTCTTTCTGAAAAAAATAGTCAAGAAGAACATGAGGAAATACCTTTTTCATTTCAGCTTCTTCGGGCATAAAAGCCTTGACACCACTTTCCAGCCGTTGCATATTCTTATCAATTCTGCGTTTTACTTCTCGATCCAAACCTCGCAACCTGAACATATGCAGAAAAGCAAACAAATTTGTACCTCTCGATAAAGCCCTCTTCATAACCCAGTTTTTCAAATTTGGGGCTGTTTTTGTAGTCCTCTTTGAACCGCTCATCGTGCCTCTAAAAAAAACTTGAATGGAAGTCGTAAGACAAATATTACCAAGTGGCAAATTCCCAGGTCAGCCTTTGTGTTTCGGAAGAGCTCGTTTGGGCAGAAACCAACCAGATGGCTTTTGCAAACCTAAAAGCCATTTGCCTGAACAGAAGCGAGTAACGTACATCTCGATGTTCAAACGAAATCAACTGTTCGCCGGCTAACGCATTCCGGGAAGGGCCCATCAGCTCGTCGAGCATCTGGGCCATGTAGTCGGTCATCTTCGCCTAAAAGCAAAAGTATAGAGCTCAGAAACTAATATAACTGTGCAGCAGGGGGAAGGTGAAATCTACATCATCGGAAAGATATTTTATGGGCATCACCAGTTATCAAAATACAAATATCTGAGGGCAATCGGTGAGCAGCAGGCGGATAAAATTGCTGCTTTTCAAATTTTTAGTTAGGGACGGACAGAAATCAAGTAGTTCGGAGGGAAAGAGATTGGATATTCAAGCGATTTTGTGGAGTGAGAGTAATCGCCTAATGGAACTACGGTCACTTTGAGCGCGGGGCACGCTATAGGAAGAGACGGGAAAGCACCGGAATGTCCGCGAGAAGAACGGAGGCGATAAAATGAGAAAGAACGCCTGATCGAAGGCATAGAGTTCCAAAATTATTTTTTTAATATGCAAAAAATCAATTGAACTAATTTAAAACACTCGGACGCTCGTCGGGGTCAGTAAATTGTATTATGGAACGATTGTATAACTCACTCCGAAAAAAAGAATCTTATCAGTAGGTAGCGGCCCGCATAGTTAGCGGCAAAGTCCTTGGAAATTGATTGGGCTCCGAAGGGTTATTTATCAGGGGCTGAAACGATACAGAACAGTATTCCGAGTCTGTTGCCGCAGATGTTGTGCCTGTTACTTGGATTTCTTTGCGCGATTATTGTCATCTGGGCCCTTGGCTCGCCAGATCCACAACCACTAAATCTCGTCTATTCTCTACCGGGAAAATGGTTAGTGCAAACTGAAATGTTCCCATTAGCAAATTTATTTGCAAAGAGCAGATTTAAAAATCGTTGAAAGGAACTTAGAATGCCCGGCCTTCAGGTACTGGCTGAAATTCCGTTTGATGCGCTTTGTGATTGGACGTCGACAGAAAAAGACCCAGCAAGAAGCAAAGGTTTTTTGCATCAAATTATCCCTGAAACTTCAGCTTAAAGAAAGACGATTTATTGAAGTCGCAGTTTGGTGGTACCGGCAAGCGCGATCCAACTGAAATGGAGAGCAAGCACGAATTTCCGGAAGACAAGGTCGATCAACAATAATAATTAGTTGTGTCGCCGGGAATATAAGAATTATATGAATATCTCTTATCAAACAACTTTAGGAATGGGCAGCGGATGCCGTGTTTTTTGATGCCTCAAATAAAGATGGCTGGTATTTGACACTCGGCACGGCACAGAGACCAAACAATGTCATCAATCTTTTCTTTATCCTTCGAATTCCAAATGTTGGAACATTCTCTAATGAAGAACTCTTGACCGACACCAATGTTACGGTATCTAATAATAGCCGCTCTGCTATGTATCTTTAGAGCGTCGATTTGAAAGATGAATGGAAGACCGAGAGCGGATTTTCGGTGAAATGCGTGGAGCCGATGAAGCGGTGGCGGCTGACATTTAAGGGAAAGCTTGTCCGAGCCCCAGGACTTCATTACTTCGAGAAAGCCGGACCTGAAATGGTTAATACTCCAGAGACTATTGAAGCGGAATATTCTTTGGAATGGACGAATTTCGGTAGGTTGTACGATACTTCTAAAGCTTCAAATTGAAAACGTGAAATCATATATTATTTATATTGACAGGCGACCAGTTTGACTTTGATGCGGAAGTGTCTCCAACGTCTATCGCACACTCACTTGCCATCGAACCGTGGAGTCGTGAATTGTTCAAACGTCTTCAAGAAAGCCATCAAACCCATTATGAACAGGTTTCATAACTGATTACGCTAGGGTAATCATCCGCCCTCTAGTTCGGTTTCCTGGAGGGATATATTAAACTCGACGACAAGGAGTACACCGGAATCCGAATGACGTCGATGCGTGACCATACGATCACTGGCTATCGTAGATGGACAGATATCAGGAGGTGGTCATATATTACTGTAGATGACTGGATTTTAGATATATCATGATGATCTACCATCTGGCTGATGGAACCTGTATCCACACTTCATTGATTTCAATGCCTGAGACTGTATTTTCGCATTTGGAATTTGGATATGTGATCACCCCGTGAGTTTTACGGTTTCCTTGAAAAAATCTCGAGATTTAGCGATAAAAAGAAACTTCCCGTTGATCGTATTCATCTCCATCTAGCACATATCGGAGAAGGAAAACGTTTCCCGGGCGTTTTGAATATACATTTGAGGCCGGGAAGAAGACATACGATGTCAAGGTCATTTTTGTACTTTTCGGAAATATCGTGTTTTTCTTTACGAGCGTGAAGTTTAGGTAAAATTGGTCGACAGCTGTTCCTTTAAAATGGGTCGCGAGCAGAGATGTCAGGTAATTTTTAGTTTGATTTTGAAGAAGATCAACGAAACGAAATTATTTTAGGTCAACGAAAACATGGCTGAATTCGAAGTGAATGGTACGCGCGGTTATGGGTTTGTCGAGGCTGAATATAGGATTGAGCCATATTAGGCGTTTTTTGCGTAAATTATTTTGTATTTTCGATAAATCTCTGGTATTACGGTAGGACACGCAAAGCAGCCTCTGTACTATTTAATGCATGTTTAATTCAATTTCCTATTCCATTCCTTAAATTATTTTTTTAATATGCAAAAAATCAATTGAACTAATTTAAAACACTCGGACGCTCGTCGGGGTCAGTAAATTGTATTATGGAACGATTGTATAACTCACTCCGAAAAAAAGAATCTTATCAGTAGGTAGCGGCCCGCATAGTTAGCGGCAAAGTCCTTGGAAATTGATTGGGCTCCGAAGGGTTATTTATCAGGGGCTGAAACGATACAGAACAGTATTCCGAGTCTGTTGCCGCAGATGTTGTGCCTGTTACTTGGATT
This sequence comes from Mesorhabditis sp. LJ9110, assembly GCA_038088335.1. NCBI lineage: Eukaryota > Metazoa > Nematoda > Chromadorea > Rhabditida > Rhabditidae > Mesorhabditis > Mesorhabditis sp. LJ9110. Next base: position 18,031 of record JBBGBA010000091.1, read on the forward strand.
TCTTTGCGCGATTATTGTCATCTGGGCCCTTGGCTCGCCAGATCCACAACCACTAAATCTCGTCTATTCTCTACCGGGAAAATGGTTAGTGCAAACTGAAATGTTCCCATTAGCAAATTTATTTGCAAAGAGCAGATTTAAAAATCGTTGAAAGGAACTTAGAATGCCCGGCCTTCAGGTACTGGCTGAAATTCCGTTTGATGCGCTTTGTGATTGGACGTCGACAGAAAAAGACCCAGCAAGAAGCAAAGGTTTTTTGCATCAAATTATCCCGAAACTTCAGCTTAAAGAAAGACGATTTATTGAAGTCGCAGTTTGGTGGTACCGGCAAGCGCGATCCAACTGAAATGGAGAGCAAGCACGAATTTCCGGAAGACAAGGTCGATCAACAATAATAATTAGTTGTGTCGCCGGGAATATAAGAATTATATGAATATCTCTTATCAAACAACTTTAGGAATGGGCAGCGGATGCCGTGTTTTTTGATGCCTCAAATAAAGATGGCTGGTATTTGACACTCGGCACGGCACAGAGACCAAACAATGTCATCAATCTTTTCTTTATCCTTCGAATTCCAAATGTTGGAACATTCTCTAATGAAGAACTCTTGACCGACACCAATGTTACGGTATCTAATAATAGCGCTCTGCTATGTATCTTTAGAGCGTCGATTTGAAAGATGAATGGAAGACCGAGAGCGGATTTTCGGTGAAATGCGTGGAGCCGATGAAGCGGTGGCGGCTGACATTTAAGGGAAAGCTTGTCCGAGCCCCAGGACTTCATTACTTCGAGAAAGCCGGACCTGAAATGGTTAATACTCAGAGACTATTGAAGCGGAATATTCTTTGGAATGGACGAATTTCGGTAGGTTGTACGATACTTCTAAAGCTTCAAATTGAAAACGTGAAATCATATATTATTTATATTGACAGGCGACCAGTTTGACTTTGATGCGGAAGTGTCTCCAACGTCTATCGCACCTCACTTGCCATCGAACCGTGGAGTCGTGAATTGTTCAAACGTCTTCAAGAAAGCCATCAAACCCATTATGAACAGGTTTCATAACTGATTACGCTAGGTAATCATCCGCCCTCTAGTTCGGTTTCCTGAGGGATATATTAAACTCGACGACAAGGAGTACACCGGAATCGAATGACGTCGATGCGTGACCATACGATCACTGGCTATCGTAGATGGACAGATATCAGGAGGTAGTCATATATTACTGTAGATGACTGGATTTTAGATAATCATGATGATCTACCATCTGGCTGATGGAACCTGTATCCACACTTCATTGATTTCAATGCCTGAGACTGTATTTTCGCATTTGGAATTTGGATATGTGATCACCCCGTGAGTTTTACGGTTTCCTTGAAAAAATCTCGAGATTTAGCGATAAAAAGAAACTTCCCGTTGATCGTATTCATCTCCATCTAGCACATATCGGAGAAGGAAAACGTTTCCCGGAGCGTTTTGAATATACATTTGAGGCCGGGAAGAAGACATACGATGTCAAGGTCATTTTGTACTTTTCGAAATATCGTGTTTTTCTTTACGAGCGTGAAGTTTAGGTAAAATTGGTCGACAGCTGTTCCTTTAAAATGGGTCGCGAGCAGAGATGTCAGGTAATTTTTAGTTTGATTTTGAAGAAGATCAACGAAACGAAATTATTTTAGGTCAACGAAAACATGGCTGAATTCGAAGTGAATGGTACGCGCGGTTATGGGTTTGTCGAGGCTGAATATAGGATTGAGCCATATTAGGCGTTTTTTTGCGTAAATTATTTTGTATTTTCGATAAATCTCTGGTATTACGGTAGGACACGCAAAGCAGCCTCTGTACTATTTAATGCATGTTTAATTCAATTTCCTATTCCATTCCTTAAATTATTTTTTTAATATGCAAAAAATCAATTGAACTAATTTAAAACACTCGGACGCTCGTCGGGGTCAGTAAATTGTATTATGGAACGATTGTATAACTCACTCCGAAAAAAAGAATCTTATCAGTAGGTAGCGGCCCGCATAGTTAGCGGCAAAGTCCTTGGAAATTGATTGGGCTCCGAAGGGTTATTTATCAGGGGCTGAAACGATACAGAACAGTATTCCGAGTCTGTTGCCGCAGATGTTGTGCCTGTTACTTGGATTTCTTTGCGCGATTATTGTCATCTGGGCCCTTGGCTCGCCAGATCCACAACCACTAAATCTCGTCTATTCTCTACCGGGAAAATGGTTAGTGCAAACTGAAATGTTCCCATTAGCAAATTTATTTGCAAAGAGCAGATTTAAAATCGTTGAAAGGAACTTAGAATGCCCGGCCTTCAGGTACTGGCTGAAATTCCGTTTGATGCGCTTTGTGATTGGACGTCGACAGAAAAAGACCCAGCAAGAAGCAAAGGTTTTTTGCATCAAATTATCCCTGAAACTTCAGCTTAAAGAAAGACGATTTATTGAAGTCGCAGTTTGGTGGTACCGGCAAGCGCGATCCAACTGAAATGGAGAGCAAGCACGAATTTCCGGAAGACAAGGTCGATCAACAATAATAATTAGTTGTGTCGCCGGGAATATAAGAATTATATGAATATCTCTTATCAAACAACTTTAGGAATGGGCAGCGGATGCCGTGTTTTTTGATGCCTCAAATAAAGATGGCTGGTATTTGACACTCGGCACGGCACAGAGACCAAACAATGTCATCAATCTTTTCTTTATCCTTCGAATTCCAAATGTTGGAACATTCTCTAATGAAGAACTCTTGACCGACACCAATGTTACGGTATCTAATAATAGCCGCTCTGCTATGTATCTTTAGAGCGTCGATTTGAAAGATGAATGGAAGACCGAGGCGGATTTTCGGTGAAATGCGTGGGAGCCCCAGGACTTCATTACTTCGAGAAAGCCGGACCTGAAATGGTTAATACTCCAGAGACTATTGAAGCGGAATATTCTTTGGAATGGACGAATTTCGGTAGGTTGTACGATACTTCTAAAGCTTCAAATTGAAAACGTGAAATCATATATTATTTATATTGACAGGCGACCAGTTTGACTTTGATGCGGAAGTGTCTCAACGTCTATCGCACACTCACTTGCCATCGAACCGTGGAGTCGTGAATTGTTCAAACGTCTTCAAGAAAGCCATCAAACCCATTATGAACAGGTTTCATAACTGATTACGCTAGGGTAATCATCCGCCCTCTAGTTCGGTTTCCTGGAGGGATATATTAAACTCGACGACAAGGAGTACACCGGAATCGAATGACGTCGATGCGGACCATACGATCACTGGCTATCGTAGATGGACAGATATCAGGAGGTGGTCATATATTACTGTAGATGACTGGATTTTAGATATATCATGATGATCTACCATCTGGCTGATGGAACCTGTATCCACACTTCATTGATTTCAATGCCTGAGACTGTATTTTCGCATTTGGAATTTGGATATGTGATCACCCCGTGAGTTTTACGGTTTCCTTGAAAAAATCTCGAGATTTAGCGATAAAAAGAAACTTCCCGTTGATCGTATTCATCTCCATCTAGCACATATCGGAGAAGGAAAACGTTTCCCGGAGCGTTTTGAATATACATTTGAGGCCGGGAAGAAGACATACGATGTCAAGGTCATTTTTGTACTTTTCGGAAATATCGTGTTTTTCTTTACGAGCGTGAAGTTTAGGTAAAATTGGTCGACAGCTGTTCCTTTAAAATGGGTCGCGAGCAGAGATGTCAGGTAATTTTTAGTTTGATTTTGAAGAAGATCAACGAAACGAAATTATTTTAGGTCAACGAAAACATGGCTGAATTCGAAGTGAATGGTACGCGCGGTTATGGGTTTGTCGAGGCTGAATATAGGATTGAGCCATATTAGGCGTTTTTTTGCGTAAATTATTTTGTATTTTCGATAAATCTCTGGTATTACGGTAGGACACGCAAAGCAGCCTCTGTACTATTTAATGCATGTTTAATTCAATTTCCTATTCCTAAAGCAATTAACAAAAACTGAAGTTTAACATCGAAATCAGTTGATTTTCATTTGCCGAAAGCGATATGCAAATGATATGCAAATGCAAATGACAAATGCAAATGCGAAGGACCACTCACAGACACGATTTTTAAATAGATCGTAGGAAAAAGCTTATTTTTTAAACGGCTTATTTCCCCCTTTCACCTTCCACAAGAGTATATTTGTCCCTTGAGCTCAACCCACACCGTAAAGGGGCAAAATTGGTTTGTCCTCCCCCGCGAGGCTGTGGTGTCCCATGCTGTTTACTCAAGCCTAGAGGGGCAACAGAAGCAGTCAGCAGGGATCGAACCATAGCTCCCGTATTCCCATGTCCATAGTTATTTCGGCTGGCTTCGAGGGTTCTGGAAGCGAGGCATAGATAGTGAAGAAGGGGAGAATGGTGGTGTTGGTTGTTGAGGTGCTTTTGTGCAGTGTGGCGTCTTGGTCGGCTTCGATTCAATGGCAAACACAGCGATCCCGGGGGGACTGTCCCTTCCTCGTCCATGAGACCGGCAGAAGAAGAGTGGCCTGTCTTGCTGGGCGCCAACGTCTTCGCATCAACAACACCCAGTTTCTGCCAGTTTCGCATCGAAAACAACGCACGTCGGATGATTTTGTGTTTCCACCTTGATTAAATCAGTTCTTTATCTCCTTGAAACTTATTCGAGCCTTTTTGGAGCCTGCCAATTTCTGGGATCTATGATACTAGGTAATTAGCCTGCCGAATTCGCATAAAAATCACTAAAATGCAAAATGCAAAATTCTTCGTTTTCTATATAGTACCGACCCGCAACTGCCATTGTATGCTAATATATCATAAGATAAAGTTGGCTGATTTTCCAACGAAAACCAACTTTAAAAATAGCAGATTTTGTGGAATCAGATCTGGGCAGTCGTCCCTAGGCATTACCCATCTTATGATACATAATGTCGAGTTTTAAATCCCGTCCGTTTCGAGATATCCGAGATCGCTGCCGGAATTTGCATGCAAATTAACACACAAAGCACTCTTTTATGTACAGCGGCGTCAGTGCCGTTTAATAGTTATCACCTCCCTCCTGGAGGAGAACTGAGCTTTCGAATTCTACGAGATTCCTGCCCGTAACTTTTTGTTCCCCACGCCGATGACTTATTCACTTGGCACATCTCCAACCCATGACCAATCCATAAGCCATTTCAATCCGAAACGCTACAACCGTGTTATCAGGCCTATTTTGTCGGGCCCTGTCCACAGTTTCGATGAGTCATCCAGGTAGAGGAGCCCTGGGGGAGGGAAAAGCCAACCCCGGAGACCGAGAGGAAGGGAAAAGCGGCTGGCTCATACCTGGACGAAGCGAAGGGGGTGTGGGCTGGGATGTGTGTTTGCTGAGGATTACGGGGCTGAAGGCCACAGTAAAAGGAAAGGGTTGGAAATTGAAGGGGGGAGGGCCCATGGTGCATGCACGTTGCGCCACCATCCAACAGCAAACATTGGTGGTGTGTGTACCCTGTGGGTAGGATGGGAAAAGCGAGAGAAAGAGGGAGAGAGAGAAGAAAGGAGAGCGAGAGGACCCACCACTGGTCGAAACCCGAGAGCCTGCACCAACCGGCCAGCCACCAGCCCCCTTTCTATATTCAGGTGAGGGCTCCACTTCATACAGGGTGGCCTTCGATGTCCACCTGGGTGGCCTGTCGCCTGGGGGCATGTATGTAAATAATTGCTTCGTTTTGATAGCCAGAACACTTTCTGAACGTAAGTTCGCGGTCGTGATTTTTTCTGTACCTTATTCAGCCAGCTTTTCAGTTGTTGTTTAAAATTATAAAGCGTAACCGGTTCGAATTTATTGAAACATATATTTTCAAGCCGTATTACGAAGTCTGTAGCCTCTCAAGCCGCAACTGATTTGGAATTTGTGTAAAAAGTAAACCCTACGTAATTTTTGAAATCCATAAAACTTTCTAGTGTTTTTTTGTGCTAGTCCTCGTTTGCCTACTGTATTACAATACCGATTGGTATATTTATATAAGTTATTAATCATCATGTAACGTTAAATGTCTTAAAGGGATGCCGACGGCATAGACAATCGGTTACGCGCGGAAAAAAAATGTCTCTGCGCCTCTCCCCTGGGCGCGCTCTCTCCCCTGTTGGCTACTTGCAAATTTGTTGATGAGGGGGGATCGACACATGCCGTCGGCAGCCCTTTAAAGGGTCATATCTAAAGCCCTGTGGCAGTAAGTCTCGACACCAGCCAGGCTACAGTAATCCCGTCCTGTTGAACTTTTACAGGGCCTTCACTTCTTGATCCAATTTTGTTTTTCTCAATAGTTTGATCTTTAAAGCTTAACTAGCTTGGAAAAACAATTATCTGATGAGCTATTCCAAAGAGTAGGCCTGAGTTTTTTTTTGACATGCCGCATCGATTAACCCCTGGCACACACGGAAGTTATCAATTCGCCTTTTTCGCGATTTTTGCCATCTCGATGGTTCGGAACTTTGTGAGTGGCAGAAAGGCAGCAGCGAGATCGATCCCATGGGGGGCTTGGGCTGACTCGCCATGTTTGGCCAGTGCCGACAAATACTGATAACACCCTATCGGTGCCTTGGTTCTCTAGGAGAAGCTTCTATGGCGAGGAAAGGGGGTGTGGAGGGAAGAAGCCCGCACCAATCCAGCCTGTCTATTGTTTGTTGGCGCCCGGCCAAGCCTTTTGCTATAACACTTCTTTGAGAAACTTGCCTTAAGTTCAGAACGTTTGATTTTTTAATCACTAACAAATATTTTGGGCGTTATTTTGTTATAAAATTTTTTTTTATGTTTATGAACCTAATTGCCGGTCGGTGGCGATCATCCTAAGATTCGGATATCCAATTTCCTAAAATTTGAGAAAGTGAATACGTTAATTACTGACACCGACTTTTGGGTTCTATGTTCTTCGAATAATTTAAGTATTATTATGCGGGTCACCGTAACCTGGTAGCGATTATTCAAAGCCAGCGTTTCATACTCATCACCAGCCCCTTATCCCAACTTTACTAGTGACACGAAATCGATGATTCATATTGAATTCCTGACGGCGTGACTCGCTCCGCCGTTTCCGCTATCTCTTGAATCATCGCCGTTTTCCCGCGCCATCTTATAGATTTTTCACACACATTCAGCTGTACGCGGCGCTCCTCCTCCTATCGCTAGCTGTTTTCCGATTTCGTTGAATTTCAATGCAACGGTTTCGGTTTTTGGTGTTTTGCCACGAGGTTTTTTCTTCTTTTAGCCCTTTTGTACTTATCTCCCTTTGTGGTTTATATTTTTTGATCTCTGAAATGTTGATGTGTTACCTCATAATAATTAATTACGCCTTTATAGCAGTGTGCTGGATGAGGCTGGAGTCTAACAGTCTCTGGTACCTGCTGGAAACTACGTGAATTTGAGGTGAAGAACTCGGCCAAGTAGAGCCCCCATCCTCGACAGGGCCCTAATTGGGCCCAGTCCACCATCCAGCCAAGATGCCGTGCAATCCGTGTTGTTGTATGAAGCCGAAGGATGGGGCTGTTGTGTGCGGTATCTGGAGTGTGGTAAGTCGATTTGATTGGTGTGTTTTGTATTCCATACGAGGCTTGCTCGGCCTTCATTCTGGGCTTGTTTTGTATTATGCTTTGGAGAACGCGCATGAATTTTGAGAATATAAAAAATTAAAATAATTGTTATTGGAAGCTTTTTGCTATAAAAATTTTTGAATTAGTTTTTAAAGGGATTGTGATGGCAAGGTAATTTTCCAATGGTGTATAGAAATGTGTTACCCTTTGAATACGACATTTTTGGTTTTAATAAATTTAGCAATTATTTTAAACCTACTTTACTTTGAACCTAACTTTAAACCTTAAAAACATATATACGCTTGAGGAATCAAGACAACTTTCCCATGAAAAATGTAAATTTCATTGCCTTCAAAATCTTTCAAAAAAACGATTCAGCAAAAAATTTCTGCTTTTTAATAAATTTAACAATATTTTCTTCTCGATTACAAAACCCTAAAAACAGATCTACGCCCTGGCATCAATAGCCGTAATGGCTTGGCAGACACAAGTTCTCAACAATTGCCGTTCGGTGACGATGTCCCAATCGAATCTGCAGTGTGAATACTACTGCCCATGCGTCGGAGCCTCTACCGCCAGAACATCTCGTATCGTAGAGGGTGCGCAAAAACATTTTTTCAAATTTCACCCACCGACCCGGCCATACTGACATTTGGTTGCTTCTTTCTCAGCCCTATACTTTCATCAACACAAAATTTGTCTATTTTTGAAGGCCCGAGCAAGCCATATGGGGTAGAAGGATTTTGTGTATATGCGCATGTGTGTAGTGCGCTCAGCCCCCAGCCGCCTTTAGGTGTTCGGTGTTGCGCAACTTGGGCTGATGGGCTGGCAGCTAGCTGCCATCAAATACGAGAAGGACCGCGCGGCCAACACATTGCTACCAAATTATAACACTTATGGCCGATACGACATCCCGACATATTATGAGAGCTATTGGCAAACACCGGAGGAAAGATATTATATAGGTGAGGGGTTGGGATAGAGGGTAATTGAAATGTTGGACCTGGCCGGGTCGGAGTAAATATTATCATTTCCCAAATGCACGTTTATTTATGATGTTTTGCTATATTCAGCACGAAATTTGAAAAAAAATAATTTAACCTTCTGTCCTTTAAAGTTCTGAACTTCAGAGAATTTTGACCACTAAATAATTTGCTTTTAGGCCTGTTCATCATCCAAATCCTCTGCCTAATATCTGCATTTTTCCTTCTATTTGCCGGTGTCGCCTTAATATACGGAATCCATACAGTAAGTCTTTATTCAATTTCTACATTTTGTTAATTATTAGTGGTCGCGATATCTGATCTGGCCATGGTTCGTCTGTATGCTATCATCGATCCTCAGCTCATTGGCCTACTGTATTATGTGGTAAACTTTCGAAATTTTGGCCTTCAAACTAATTATTTAAGGTGGGCTGGTGACGTACGCGATTATTGGCTTGCCCTGACAATTATCGAATTTATTGGCGTTCTGATTAATGTAAGTTTTCAAAGACTTTTTAATTTTTTCCAAGATCCTCGCCACGGTAGTTGTTTCGACATTTTACACCCGAATCAAAGCCGAATGGGATTATTATGAGAAAAAGAGTGAGTCAAGGAACATCTACTTAATTACAAAAATTAGGCCGATACCGTCCTGGCAGTCGTGCGGGCCATTCGAGCCGTAAGGATTTGTTGGAGCATCGATGGGGTAGGCGCACCTTAAATTATTCTTTAATATTATTGTTTATTTTAGAATACCCAGAACCAGATCGGATAGTTGTCCGCCCATTTCCCAGCCAAGCTAATCGTAAGGAACCTCTCAAAAATTTTTAATTTACTGTAGAAAACGCTCCATATCTTCCATCCTACCCGTCACCATTTCCGCCTCAACCAAATTTCAAGCAAACCGGCCCGCCACCACCACCACTTCCTAAGAAAGTACCACCATATCCGGAAGATCCAAATCTGGTAGGCAACCCTTCCCCAATTTAGATAAAAATTTTAATTAACTGAAGAACGACACCTAATTAATTCTTGTCATTACAGATTGTTCCCACCCGCTACGATCGCGAACCGGGTTCTCGTATTGGAGGCGGAGCAGTCCCGCACCTCTATAAATCAGATGATGACGATGATCTGGTGTCCAGCTGGGTGAAAGATCAACAAAGAAGAAGTAATATCATAGCTACCAGACTGTATGCATATTTTAGGTCAACACGGAAGCAAAGCCGACTCGGAACCACCATATCTTGGAGGCCATAATTACCCGCTGAAGGTAGGCTTCGCTTTCAAAATTCAGCCACTTGTTTTTTAGCCCTCACGCTCTATGCCATCATTGTTTGAGGATTCGGCTAGTTGCCATCGTGCTCCACGACATCGGTAAGTTATACACTTTATAACAGAAGAAATTGTTTTAGGAGTTCTTCTCGTTACCGATCATCCCATAGAGACCGAGATAGGGATCGCGAACGGGATCGTGACCGTGATCGTGACCGTGATCGTCACCGTGGCGATCGAGACAAAAGGCATCGATCAAGCAGGTAATTCTGGAGAAGCTGAACGTTATTTCCTCCATACTGCCTCGAAACAACAGTATAATCTCAGAGATCATCGCGACCATTCTCGCCGTTCCTACCGTCGTGGTAGAAATCGTTCGGTTGGTTACGGAAGTGACAGCGAAGAAACAGCCACTGGTACTTTATAATCCTACTAATTTCCATTCCATACAGATTACACCCGATGTCGGCATAGCGAACGAAAACGGCATCGCAGCAGTAGTAGGCATCGGTATGATGAGAGCGAGACCGAGTTGAGTGCCGCTCCCCTAAAGGATCGAAAGGGCCGAAGGAGTGGGGAACAGGAGAGGTAAGAGCATACAATAGAAAATCTGACGCGATTAAATTTAGGTCTAACGGCCAGGTGTCGTTGCCGCTGTCGGGTGGGCTGACCATTCCGCAGCACATTGTCATTCCGCCACAACACCAAATGGAACGGAATCCGGATGGGACCATTCAGCCTCAAAAGTTCAACATCAATTCGGAGATTGTCATCAAATATGACAAGGTATGAAACGGTAGCTTAACTAGAGATGTTAGATAGTCAAGTAACAATTAATTAGAATTTGCATATAACAGCGCAAATTTAGTTGATTTATTTGGGGGCCTTTACCTTATTCGTCATCTTTACCTGGACCAGAGAGAGAGAGAGAGAGAGAGAGAGAGAGAGAGATAGCGAAAGAGAGAGAAAGAACGAGAGAGAGAGAGAGAGAGAGAGAGAGAGAAAGAGAGAAAGTGAGAGAAACCGCATACAGCCCCTTGTATTTCTTAAATCTAGGATGGAAGTGACGTCCACTTCTCTTCTGCCCGCGAGCCATACCATCAAACAACCCGTTCAAACATATCCCATTTGAGTGAACCAAGAAGACTACAGGTAAATACTATCCACCATAAAAATCATAATAATTATTATTTCAGCCGGTCTCAATGCAATCCAATGTCTAAACACCCGCCAAAGATTTCCATCATTTTTCGTTGCAAACCTTCAAATCGCCGAGTATTCTAGTCATACTGTAGATAAATAATTATTGCGTTCACTGCCAAGTTGAAGTTGTCATATGCTAATCCTCCATTCAAACCATACATTTGTTTGATCTCATCCTTTAATGTGATTTTTCTAGATATTGATGTCTATTTTTCGGATTGTGCTTTTGGTATCAGAACCTGTGGTTAAATCAAACTGATGAATAAATATTTACTGGATCATGAAGATGTTATATGCGGACATTCAATAAGAGGAACACTACATTAACACTTTCTGAGAACGAGAATGCTTTTTGAGGATGATAATTGGATGCGCCTGGGAAGAAACGAGGGCAATACCTTATCGGTGGCGATGTTCGAGGGGGGAGGAACGGTCATTACAGAAGCCATTATGGTCTGCGGTCATCTTGAGGTGTCAGGATTGTCAGGGTGATGCTTTAGAGGCTCAAAGCCGAATTCCACAACACGTTCTCACCATAAATCCAAAGAGGAGAGGAGGAGGACGAGGGGGGAGGTTGAGGGAATGAACGGCACCTGTGTCGAATTGTACGCTCTCTGGTTCTGTCTAGTATTCGGCCCTGATGACCGGGTATTTCTTAAAAATGACTATACTATATTCACTTGTAGAAATCGCCAGAGCTGGGCCGAAATTCCGGGCAAGCTTTTAAGCAGCTAAATCTACTTTTTTTTACTTAATTGCTTTTATTCGATGATTTTAGCCCTTAACAGGAACAAGCCGAATCAATTGCGACCGCATATTTCGTAATGATATCTCCTATATAAGAAGCGTCGCGAAAAACCGCCCGAAGCTACTCGCTAGCCACCTCAAAATGGATTGCAACAGTATATGGTACACAGAACGCCGCATAGAATTAGCATAATATTTTAGGAATCGTGTTTCACAGAACGTCACCGATTTCCCGAGAAAACATTTCCCAATAGCGTTTGCTCGAACTGTATATCGGGTAAGTCATAACATTTTCGCTACAAAAATCTTTAGGACTACGACTTCCTTGAGCTACAAGTTGCACAAAATTACCATCCACGAAACCAATACTGCTTTATGTTTGACCGAAAAGCTGATAACTCATTTGTCAGACGTATGAAGAGACTGGAACGATGCGTCGATAATGTGTATCTGGCAAAGCGTAAGGGAGGCCCGATTTTTCCAGGAAAACTTTTTTAGCAAGCGTGCCAATGGATAGTCGAGGTTATAACCAGAATCTGGGACATTTAAAGTGTTTGGAACTGTTATCAAAAAAACCCGGATGGCGTTACGCTTTATTACTTCAGGTGAATTTAAAAATATTTATTCAAAGAACCGGTTATTCCAGAATCATGATATGATATTACGTACGAATGCGGAATTAGGCGCCATACTACGAATGCATCTAGGCATGAACGATGTGATGCTACAGGGGATCTGGCGTAGACCATTTGACTGGCTACTCAAGAATATCCCAAGTGAAAGTTCAACAACTACTACCCCAACCACGACTGAAGCCACAAATTTGCACACTACAACCGGGCAGGCATCCAAGATCAATCAAATTGAAGTGAACCAAGAAACAATTCAGTGGACGGATGATACATCTTATCAATTGCCCAATGATTTCCGGGTAGATGAAGCTGGGGCTCATTATATTGGCCCGCCAATCATCGTCTCGAATACAATTAACGAAGCAAGGAAACGTCGAAAACGATATGCGACCACACCCCAAATGCGCCAGGCAGAAAACCTAGCAACAGGCCCGCTGCGGCGCCTCCGCGCAGCCAATCGAGAAATTATCGGCCATAGCATGGGCTTTAGACTCCCAGCCAGGAAAAAGTTAAGATTTTCTCGCGGCATGGTCCAAGCAGCTCTCTCCCGTGAAGCCGTAGTATGGATGTCCCGAAAGCATAATTCGGCCGTTCGGCAGTTGGCCTCAAAGCTGAACATCAAGGTATCCATACCGTCCAAATTTATTCTACGATTTAGGGTGTTTACGGCGTCGACGAAATCCTATTACCCACGCTGCAGGCTAGTAGCAGAGAAATTAACTTTCCAGGCGGGGTCCCTGAATGTCCTTGGGGTATGGAGCATCAATCCATGCTGAGGTGGGCTACAAAATAAAAATGAAGAAATGTTTTCCAGATTAAAATTCTCAGCGCAAGATGGAGGTTGCCTGTCGGGTGGGATTTCTCGGCACGGTGTTTGCATTGTTGGAATAGAATATTTGCCGCAATTAAAGAAGAGTCCTTATATTGCAGGTTGGATCTGTTGCGTGTCTGTAGTTTGTTGCGAGTTTAGTAAACAAAATGATGCCGTCACTGGATGCGGCTGCGATTAGTTGTATGGCGGAGCGCGTTTTTAATAGGACGCATTTTCGGCCGGCCAGAACCTCGCCAGAGTTACTGCGAGCGTATGAGAAGTTGATCGCTGTGAGTTATCCCTGCATTAATACGAGTGTAAATAACGGTTTTTACGCTTGTTTTTAGGGCTTTATCTCTACTACACACTGACTCTAGCACCTAGCAGAAAAGCAGGCCACAAATTCCTCTAATTTGCCCAATTTTAGATTCGCCATGCACGAGCCCGAGCCCACGGCCGGACAAGGGTAAAATGCCATCCAAAGCAGACAGAGAGGCGAACATTCCCCGGGGGTAGCGACGAATGACGCCTATGGACAACGGATGGCCCGCGCCCGAACGCCCCCGTTCACACAGCATGTCTCCCTCCTCCATTATATACCCCCCACCAACCAATCATTCCCACTCCAATATCCCCAATCATCATCGATTCACCTTTTTATAACTTGAAATAGTTCCAAAAGAACAAGCACGGTCTTCCTCCTCTGAGATTTTGCGCAAAAGGGGCCTATAATTTTATAATTTTTCTTGTAGATCATCTGGAAATTATATTTGTTTTATAGTAGATTTATAATAAGCATTTTTGCAATTATCCACTATAAAAATGTCCATGATTTTAAATCAGATTTTAAATCCACCATTATTTGATCGATTTCTTCGGGTTCATATGCTGCAATACGATTCATATCTCTAATAAACATTATTTAATACATATATCTAGACGCTGGACATTCGAGAAAATGACCGAATCAATGGTGGATAAGGTGCTGCAGGCGGGAAGCGGGACTTTGCAAAGTGCCTGCGAAATTCCTGTCGGTTCCACTGTCCATTTTAAGACGGCACTCGGTGAACAGGTTTCAGGCTTGGTGAGTTTAATAATCATAATAATAATAATAATAATGATTACAATTGTTGATAATAATCGATCATTTTTGCTATCAAAGTTTGCTTCAACTTAGCATACATAATTTGGGCAAATGGGAGATGAACATATTGTTCCTGTTTCATGAAAAGTCGCGATAAAAGAAATCAACATCTCGATCGGTGATTTTCAAGAAATTATGTACTACTAAATTATCTCATCAAAACTACCATTTTTAATTCATAATATCTCGATACAAACATAATAAAAACGACTTTAGGTGGCCTGCTTTGACCCATCGGCTAAAATGATCGCTATCAAGGATGGGTCGGGGCAAAAACCGCTGATCCGCGTCTTCAACCTGGTGCAGATCACCGAATTGAGAAGAGACTACGAGGCTGGGACTGATGAAGTGGCTGTTGAGGGGTTGGCTAGCACTTCACAGGTAAAGATATAAAGTGTATGTTAATTAGCCGCTCGATTCTCAGAATCACCAAGCATTGATCGAACGTATGAAAAGTCAGGAGGTGATGCAGGTGCCGGTCGATGAACATGGACAGAAGGTTGGTTTTCAGGAATATTTTTGTTTGAAAATCTGATGACCCCTATTCCGTTCCATATGATTTGGTATTGAATTTTTTTATTAAATAGTATAGCATGGAATATTTTTCAGGTCTTCCTAAACCTTCGCCACGTTTTCCAAGAAAATGTCACATGGAATGGGCCAAACATCGAAGCACTCGACCTCGTGCTTGTCCAACCCCCATACGGCCCGGCCAATGCCATTTTGAAAAAGGTCCGTCTAGACTTTTTACGCCAACAAACACATGCGAATTCTATTAACCCCTTGAATCCAAAATTTTCAGAACGAAGAACGTGGCGAGGCAGCACTTGAGCAGGTTCGAAAAGTGCTGGCAAAGCCGTTCGTATTAACCGAACACGCTGCTCTGAATGCGACCTGCATATTTGACGGGCAAACCGATGGCGCTGAAGAATGATACGGCGACGCATAGGCACCACATTAATAAATTATCCAATTGATGGAATCGGAATTCACATAACACACAGATACAACATTTTCACAGGCGCATTTTTATCGTTTTTCAGAAAAATCCAGCACTTTCCAAAACGCCTCAAAAAACATAAGGGCAAATGGCTGTATGAGATGACCTCTCGGCCTGTTGCCCAATCAATATGATACCAGGATCGTGCCGCGGGGCACAAGAGCTCTGTAAACCATGTTGCCGATTATTTTTCTCTGCTATTTCGGCTGGCTAGGCTTTGTTTGGGGGCGCAGCGAGTGTATGCTCGTGCAAGGTAGAATTCACGAAATTTTCTACAACCTATATTTAATCCATTGACTAAATTCTTCAAATTTTGTCTCTAGGGCGAGTCTCATGCCCTTACCACCCTGAACTCATCTCATACTTGACTGTTGAGCTGCATGATTTAGATCGTAAGTTCTATACTAAAAATAATATATATTTTACTAATCCTAGCCCTTCCTTGGGAAATTGACGATTTAATGGGAAGAAGCCACACATTTGAAAACGGAACATTCCAAGGTAAATTAGCCAAATTTTTGCCTTATCTAATTTTTAGTTAGTGGCTGCGGCTCCGATTTAGGACCGTCAAATACCCCGGATCCCTACTTGAGACTTACCCACTTTTGCCCAGCTAAACATACGAAAGGTATACTTACCAATGTGTCTAAATATCTTTATGCAATTTTCTTAGGTATTCCATTAAAAGCCCGTCACTTGAAAGTTGATGTCATCCCCGTCTTCCTCCCAAATATCTTGAAACTGGGCCGTATTCGACTGGACGACGATGGATATTAATATTGTATTTTATTGTATAGTATTTATCAATAACATTCGTTAAAATAGCGATAGATTCTCTGTCAAAACATCATCTAGCGAATAAATAACAAGTTGCCATAATACCCGCATGCAAAAGCGTTGTTTTTGGGAACGATAGAGGGGTTGACAAGAACTGCAGGAAAACAGAGGGGCACCACAAATTTTTGGGATCAAGTAAAGGAGGAGGAGCAAGGAAGTGATATAAGTAGTCATGGAATAGGCAAAATAAAACCGGGGAAAATGGCAGGAAACTATTTTATTGATGCCCGAATTGATGTTAATTTGTTAAGGCAGTAGTAGAGTTGGCCTAGAAAGCAGTTTTCTCAACCCTGGCAAGAATTTTTCGAAGCAGAAGAAAAGCGTTAAAAGTTATAGGAAATCCCAGAATCTGCGGTATGGACTAGGCAGTCGTGGAAAGAATCAATGGGGAATGATGAGATGGCAAAACGGGGGTGATTTGGCTTGTGACTAGGATGAAAAGGGAACGAATCGTGGGGCTCAAACGCGAGCTGGGAAGTCTTGGATGTAGATGTGCTCGCCTCGATCACTTGGAGATTGGGGTGGCCTTTCGGATAAGGTTGTTGTTTCCTAAAACATTAATCAAGCGTTAGGAGTGAAGCAAGTGAAGTTTCAAAGGTAACCTACGCCCTTATTTCTTGGCTGGTTTTTCTGGAAAGGGATTTATGCAATGAGGATTGGCAAGTGGGGCTTACCATATCCTCGGGCTGTTCTCTCCACTGTCGATAGGACTCGAGCCTTGCCCATTCTGCTTGGAGCTGATCTTCTACTTGTTCAAGAAGTGGTGATGAGCATAGACGTAGATGCTCTTTTAGCAAATGCACGCAATCCTAGAAAAATACTAATTATTTAAATAGCTCAAGCCAAAGAAAACGGCCATTACAACCGAAGTTGATAGAAGAAAATTCTTTTTAAACAAAACTTACCGTAAATAGCGGGCGTTTACTTGGATCAATCATCCAACACTGTTGCATAAGGTTGAAACTGAAAAAAATAGGTATTTTCGGTCTAGAACTATAGATTTAAATTTTAGAAAGACTTAAACCAACTCACATATCATCATGTGCAAACTCGGGCTGACTGTTCCGTGTACCATTCAGCACCCTTTGCAGCGTCTCCTCGTTGCTCAAATCCGGATACGGTGTGCCGCCCAAAGTAAAGATTTCGTAGAGAAGAATTCCAAACGACCAGACGTCTGACTAAATTTGAAATTATAAATTTGCCTTGAAGAATCGAATGTACCGCTTGTGTGTAGTAGCCATGTGTAATAGCTTCAGGACTCGTCCAACGAACCGGCACCTTGTTTTCTGTGCTCCGTGTTTTGCTAAAAAGTAAGTTTTTGCACTTTAGATTATTTAATAGGTTTAAAAAGTGGTAGTCCACTAACCGATAATATTCTTTCTCCGTGTTTTTTGCCATTCCAAAATCGGCAATCCGGCAGACCTTATCTTTTGTAAGGAGTACATTTCTAGCCGCTAGATCACGATGCACACACTAAATTTGAATGAAGTCTTTTGACAACTTTTTCACAACAAACCGGCACACTGCTGAGATATTCCATTCCATTAGCGATTTGCATCGAAAATGACAGCAACTCCGCTGTGGAAGACGGAGGAATTCTCTATAAATTTAGAAATATACTATGTCTCTCTTTATTCCATACCTCATGCTCAAGCAAAGCTTCTTGCTCACCGGCAGCCCCATGCGCGTGCCCGTTTTCTTCGTTGAGCTCGCTCTAAACAAAAAGGTAAACAAAATCACAGAGAATTTTTTACCAGATAAACCTTCTTTGGCGCGCTGTTAGGTTGAAGGTAGCTACTTGCAGGTGCCTGAGATTTCAATCACTACCCGGAATAAAACGCGACCTACCGGTCTCAAGTCATTCTTAAAATTCTGCGATGTTTTTTCAAGATTTCGCAGGTAGTCGCGAAGGCTGCCTTTGTCACAGATCTCGACAACCAAAAAGAGGCGGCCGCTAAAATCATCTTATATAGATATTTTTATGATTAACTTACTGAACCATCTGTTTTGTGATGGCACCAATGATGGCAAGTACATTTGGATGCGGTGCAATCGCGCCCATCACCTTCAATTCGTCTGACAGCATTTTTTGTTGTTTGACGTCGTTGCCATTTCTTGGCATCTGAAAGGAGAGGATTTATCAAAATATCATCTTGTCATCTTTTTGTTACGAATTCACAAACCTTAACGGCAACGGGTAATCGTGCTCTTTCAGCCGCTGAATCAGAGACCCGCGCAGGCTTCTTCAACCATCCCATCACAACGCGTCCGAATTCACCGCTGCCAAGCTAAAAACCAGAATATACAAATCCGATCGTGGTGTCTTACATGCTGGCCGAGTTGTAGATTCTCCTGGTTCAACTCAAGGCGGCGTTCATATGGAAGATCGGCAACTCGTTGATCGATGGGTACTTTTTGATCCACAATTTCATGTGAAGGAACGCCACCGCGCATCAATTCGTCGTAGAGAATACGAAGGGCTCTGGAAAAAGCAACAGTTTCTATCGAAGCTCTCCGCTCAGCCTACCCTTCTTGCTCATTTGCTCTTTTTCGTTGTTGTCTCCATTTGTATAATGCCAAACACGAGCACAACGAAATACAAATAAGCGCTGCCAAGAGCAAGATGATCCAGAAACGAGCATGACGGTTTGGGGCACCATCCACCTATTTAAAAGATTTAAAAAATGGATTCTGGCCTACTTCAACATTATATTTGGCTTCATAGCTTCCGGCACGGTTTTCGGCAACACATGTGTAAATTCCGGCATCATCCTCAACCACACGGTTGATGGTCAATGTTGAGCCATCGGCACTTATATGTCTAGCTTCCACGGGTTCACCGTTTTTCTTCCTAAAAATTAAATAAAATTTACGATTGATAAGTTGATTAGCAAATGCGTGTAATCCACCTACCACTCAATTTCGGGTGTCGGTTGGCCAGACATCTTACACTCCAGCGTCCCATTTTTGTGGTAAGGAAAAGAGAAATTTTCCCCTTGCTTCTCGCTGGGAGTGGGTGCACGAACGCGTTGTACCTATAAAAAGCCCATCACTCTGCAATAATTTTCATACCGTAATCGTTTCATTCCCGACAACCGTGACGCGACCGCGACGTATAAAGAGACACTGGTAACGACCATTATTTGAAGGGCTGATGTTCTGAAATTCTTCCCATATTATATCCTTTTTAGCAAGCGTACCGTCAATTCGATGGTCTTGATCATCGTCGGGCCAGACTCGCTAACCTCCCCCTCAAGCTCAGTGTCCTCATGCTTCCATTTAATTTCGCTAAACACATGAGATTAAAAAATAGCTAGCATTTATTACAGTCCATCTTGCCACAGCGTCTCACAGCTCAACGTTACGTTATCTCCGGCGTATAACAGCTCCTAGAAAACGTTTACAAACTAGCGATAAAATTTCCGATACCTTATGTTCGCCAGCCTTACTCGACGCAGCCTTCGTAACATTTGACCACGTTCTAAATCCGTGGTTTGCCACTGAAATTGGCTGCTCATCGGAGACATCCTGAAATCCGGCGTCAAGGGGGTGCTACGAAAATACCTTATCACCGCGGCGTACCATACATCTGACTAGCATATCTTTGCTGACATACGGCCGCCAAGATACACCAGCTTCAAAGGTTCCGTAAATTGTTTCTAATTCCGCTTCCGGAACATCGGTGAAACGGCCACCACCCCGACGAGATTCCCTATTATCACTATTTGAAGCTGCGAATTGGGGATTCCCACCTGCTCTGAAGTTTGGGGAGCACTAGAGGTACTCCAGATGACACACACTGCATTCGAATTTGGGTATTATTCTAGAAAAGTTTAGTTTAGTTCAATAACACCAAATCTGGAATACCTCATAGAATTTCTGCTCGGATTGGATGAGATATTCTGTAGAGAGCACTTGGAAGGCGACGCGTGGTGTTTTTGTATTCACGGTTACATTCCAGCTGGTCTTCTTGAGAAGCCCTTTTACTTGCACCGAGAGTTCATAACTAAAAGAAAATAATAGCATATTAAAGGAAAACCTACATTCCAGAATCGTTTGTATTTGCATTTATTATTTTTAGTTCTTCAATTTTTTCGCCGGGTCGATTTGCTGGTTGTCGGCTTTCGATCTGAATTTAATGGAATTTGTTTTGATAGTGCTACTGCTCACCTTCTTTCCTTCATCATGGGTAATTGGATCACTGTGGCTGTTGGATACGGTCACATATTCCTAAAAACGTACTTGGCGTTTCTTGGGATAGACATACCCGCTTCCAACTTGAGCTGTAGTTCGGAAGATCGAATGGGTAGGCCTTGATCGCAGCAACCAAATCAATAGATTGACCCTCATTCAAGATCAATTCTTCGTGATGCGGCATGAACTAGAAATTTTTAAGATATTAAAAAGAAAAAGGTATGATACCCTAATTTGCGCCTCTTCCTTCGATACAGCCAGTTTCACCATTTTCGTTTTCTTGGTTTGATATTCTTTTGAAGCTTCTTCTTCAGACCTGGAAACAGATTTAGCATTTTTTTCGAAGCTACGCTATACATATTTCGATGGAATTTTTTTATGTACATGATATTTTTGCTATTTCCCTTACCATATACACGAATATTCCCCAGCATCTTCTTGCGTGACCGAAAAAATGTTGAGGACCAAGGAAAATGCCCCAGCATGTTGTCGGTTGTTATATATAGCCACCGCATTCTAAAAATCACAATTTTATCTAGCTAACAATTAGTACCGTATTATTACAGCGCGGGCAAAGAAATTCCAGCTTGTGCTTGTACATTCTGGCTTCTCCTCGAATGACGGCTAGGGTACAGTTGATGGTATAATTGACAGCGCCTAAACTCCAGGTTGCGCATTGTTTCGTAGTGCTTACCAGCATATGCCCAATCGTCTCGAGCTACTAGAGTGAAATTGAATTCTTGGCTCGCGTTGTTTTTCTAAGAATATGGTTGTAAACCTTTACACCTTTGAATTACCGCAACGGTAAAGGAGATGGTAGAGTCTTTGTATTCACATCTGGCTTTTCCGGATCCGGATGTTAATTCGGAGGGTGGGAACTTGTCCAGAGTAAAACCGGTTCTAAATTTATGTATTTTATGAGTTAAGATGAGGTATACTTGTTATAGGGAAACATAAATATAGGACAGAAACTAACCTTGGATCATATTCAGCATTGTGGGGAATGTCGAGCGAACCAAGAAACAGTTTGACCTCTCCTGCTGTCTGTGGGAATTCTGTGGTACGACAAGGAATTATCATCCGCTGGGTTGACGCGGCTAATTGATCGGAGGCTGGTTTTAACATCACGACAGGGCCTGAAATTAAAAAATTATTTTCTGGCATCTAAAAATGTACCAGTAACGAAGACATAAATTGAGTCCACGGCTTCCTTATTATTTTCGTTTTGGCATGTATATAGACCGGTGTCTGATTGTGACATATCTGCGATTGTGAGCGTGGAGATCTGAATAAAAATGCTTCGAAGATAGCTTGAAATGCGCTACCCATTGCTCCTCGTTTGGCAAGATCGAGACCCTTTGGTTTAATTCTCTGAGATCGAAACCGAGGACGTCTTCGTTTTTCGGGAAGAGCCATCTAAAATCAGATTAAAAATAAACGCTGCATATAGGCAATTGAAAAGCGTATATAATAAAAGTGAATAAAAACCTACTTGATATTCCCTCCGCCGGAGAGGTGACATTGTATCGTCAACTTTTTTCCAGCTTCGACTTGCACGTAGCTAAAGGGAAGTTTTTGTTATGCACAAAAACTATAAAAGTAAATAGACAAACTTTTCCAAAGTACAAGATTGGTTAAATTTACTTACCTATAATCCTCAGCATTTTTAATTTCCGGCTCAACATGTGTAATCTCAACTCGTTCAGCGCGGGCACCCAAAAGCAATGCCGCAGCCGCGAATAAAAACGGAAACCAACGGATCATCTGAGGGATAGCCGCATAGACCTGGAAAATGGACGTAAATTGCGTGGGTATAAACGGAGCCACTCGGAACTCGAAATATTCAGGTGAAATGGGCTGAGTCAGCTTTCTGGAGCCCCCGCTTTCACCCCCGCGATGGCATCCCTTATATTGATTCATCGGAAACAAACAAAAATATATATATTTTAAAATGGAACAATAGAGGTTGATTTTGGAATTTAAAAATGTCAATGAAGTGATATTCAGAGATCATTATAGGTTGAAAAAGAAATTATGATTTATTTTCAGAGTAATAGAGCCATCAAAAATGATTTAAATAAAATTTGAGAAGTTTTGCTTAAAATAAAGAGCATAAAAACCAATATAAGACTTTCAAGCCGAGAAAAATCTATTTACGTAGTGACTTTAAAATTAATCGAATGTTTTATACTTAATCATTAAATTATGGTTTAAAAGGTGTTAATTACAACAAAAGTTTTAAAAAATCGAATTTTTCAGGTGGTATATACGAATATGACCGGATCTAAAGAAATGGTGGGTATTCTGGCGAAAAGTGGCGACATCTGTTGACCGAACTACCAAACTAAACAGCCCCAGGGGGTTGTGGTGCGAACAGTTGCCCAATGCTATCACCGACCTCTTGCCGTACCATAAAATATCGCCAAAAAATGGCCACGGTGTTAGATCCGTTGCTCCCTGAAGCAGCACTCATCCTACCGAATAGATTAAGCTGGAGCTATGAGTCACCACACAAAAGTATTGCTCACCACGAGCAGAAATTTTTGCTTGGCGCTAGAAACATTGTTCAGTGGAAATCATTAATCGAAAAAGCCTATGGAAGTAAAAGACGTTCGCGCTTGATAAGACGGTTAAAAATCAAGTAAGGTAAAATTAATATTTAGAAATCAAATTAAATAAAGAAAATGAATTAAATGGACTTTTCACGTGCAGTTAGCATGCACGATACTGAATATAATGGCGCAGGCAAAAATTTAGAAATGCTGGAACGGCTCTATTATAATCGTAGACCGTAATAACTTCAGAATAAAACAATTAAAAGCTTTTTTATTTTTTTTTGGTTTTGTCGACGAATTACAGTACTGTAGTAAAATTCGATAATAAGTAGCCACAGTAGTCACATTATGCCACATAAAACGTAGCTGACTTTTGACAGGTAGGCGGACAATAAAAATGAATTTGATGGAAAAGACGTAAAAAATCATATTACGACGAGGCTTGGAAAAATGGAAAACGCATTGTCTACCATAATAATAACATAAAAAGGGCGAAAGGTGATAAATAGCCCATGCCGGCCTATACCGCTTCAAACGTAAAAAAATAATATGAAAAATATGACATAAATGACATCAACAACAACAAAAATGTTGACCCGGGAGGTGAAGCCGTTGGGTGGCTGGAGCTGGATGGGGCACAGGGGTGGGGCAGTGACCTTGGCCGATCAATAGGCCATCGAATCGGGTAGTGGAAGAGGGGGAACGGTACAAGAAGCAAAGAGAGAGATAGAGAGAGAGAGAGAGAGAGACAGACAGGGACCCAGCCAGCTGGTACCACCATTCCATCTATTTCCTCTATACCCCCTCGGGTCATCGGCCACACGCACGTACCCGGGAACACCAATCCGAATAATGGCCGGGTAGCCTGCGGGGGGCCAAACCAGATCTCACCCCACAAAACCTGACACAACCACACGCCAGTCAGTAGATATTTTAATTTGCAACATGCATGGGGTTTGGAAATCGGGGGTTGTTCAGCTCTGCGGCGAATATCTAGTCTGGAGGATATTCCAGAAATAGGTCTTTAAAGGAACGTGGAAGGCTTCGCTACCGGTTTTGTTGGGTATGGATTCGAAAATTTTTTCAGGAAATGGAGGGTTTTTATTGCGTAATTTATAACGGTCGTTTCGGGCGGCGAATCAACGTAGTGAAAATTTAGAACCAACAAAACAACAAAAATCCACTCGGGTCTTGCCCGTATTTTTAAAGGGGTCAGGAAGCACTAGAGCGGACAAACGGAAAAGGGGCCGATTTTTAACTTTGCACCTCGTTTTCCCCTTAAATATGGCAGCTCAACGAAAAAAAGAAACTTGCGCAAAAGCGTCGAGCTGAGCATTGCTTCTTGTATCGATCGGAATATCACTACGTTCAACAACTACCACCAATAAATCTCATCCTTGAAAGGACCAGAAAATGGCTGGCAGGGCAAGAAAAATAGGTGGATGGCTGGACATTTCGTTGGGATGATTGATTGGGTGATTAGGATGGCGAAGGAGTAGATTGGCGGAGAGCGGGAAATGGTAGGCCAAAAGAGGAGGGGTAGAAGGAGGAGGGGAGAGGAGGAACGGCAAATGATACGGGATTATGAACGAGGGGGGTGGCGTGGAAAATATTGAAGGAGGTGGGAGATGGCAGGGGAGATGCAGCTGGATGGGGTGTTAGGTAAATATTTGAGAAATGAGGAGAGGAGACCGACATATTGGTATGGCCATCCGGGGGGTTGCGTAGTCTGCAGGGCACCTCCACACTTGGGCCATTCGATCCCAAATACAAACATCTATGGCCCCGGCAAAGTACCAAAGTTTGGTTGGAGAGGTCATTTACGCAGATCATTTGCCATGTTGAGGGTGTACCAAAAAAGCAGACCCTTTTTTTGACGAAAAATGAGAAAATATGAATTTTTAGCCTTTTAGATTTTAATTATGGTTTTATATGACAAGAAGGGGTGAAAAAGACGCTTTATGCGAAAGGTTCATTGTAATTTTTTAGCCAAATTCGAAGTTTTTATAATTTGCATAAATTGTGGGACACCCAGTATTGCATATCCCAATTGCACTACTTCCAACCCCCCTTCGGGTATCTTATCTAACCCTTTTTCTCTATTCTTCCCCCCATATCCTCCAACATACACCACCTTCCCCCTCAGTTTCAACCATCCGCCCCCGAAAGATCCATCGCCATTATAAGAAATTGTCGGGGACGAGAGATACGGGATGCCCGCGCCGAACGGCCTGGCCAAGAATTTCCCCGCAGCCCCCGCACGATCATTTATCCATTGAGCAACAGTTTTTCTAAGAGCCAAGGTTACACGGAAAGTGCTGCACGTGTGAGTAATGCCGAGATCTAGGGGGTTCTCAGGTTTTTGGGCTGAGAAAGGGTTCGAAGTTTAGAAAGGTCTATTCCGGCCGGAAGTGAGAAAGGCGAAAGGGTTGGTCAGATATGTTATCAGGTATAAGTGTAGACAGGACCATGTTTTGCGGTGAATAGGGCCCAAAACTCTGACGTCAGGGCAACAAACGAATATTCTGTGGTAAGATAAAAATATTGATTTGAAAAGCAAGATATTGTAAAGCAATTTAAGCAAATAAGTATTTTTTGGAAGACAGAAAACCCGGTAATCCTTAGAATCGCTGGCGGATGACGCGGAAGTGGTGCATATGAGGCACCATTCCCGGCATTCCGCCTGACCTAGAAATGAGCACAATCCAGCACCCCCGCCCCATACATTCCCTAGCCAGCACGCACCATTTCAGGTGACCTTGAAAGCATGGAGAGGGTGGAAGTTTGGTGAGAGATCCGGTAGACAATTTGCTTTGAATATGCGTCGAACAGAAGTATTCAAATATTACGGTTATAAGGTAATAGGAAAACACCTCCAGCTATTCAAACAAAATTTTTCTTTAGATTCAAATATATCAACTAGTTTTTGGAAATATTTAAAGCTAACAATTCTACTTTATGAAAATAATGTCTTGCATACAACTTCCGGCCGGCTTTTCCCAACGCATCAGTCAGAGCAGAATTTTGAAGGTATTGGCTACATTTTTTTTTCATTTTTCAACGCTAAGCTTAGGTTTTTGTTACCAAATCAACCTTACTACTTCTTGAGAAATATAAATACTTAACAAATATGACGATCAGTTTTTTAGCCTTGGTCTGTAGTACAAAATAAGTGGTGGAAACCCAACAAGTGTGATTGCCAATTTGCATGCGGCGGGTGGCAGGTTGGTAGGTAGTTATGGGTGTTCATAAGGATACCCCCCGGGCGTCGGCTAAGGATTGACCTTGAGATTGTCCCCATGTCGGCCCTATTATCCGCTGGCTCGTCACCCGCAACACCGTAAACAACCGCAAAATGATGCTCCCTCCCTTGTATAGACACACCAGCCAGCCTTCAACCCCCGCCACCCGGCCACACGGCGGAAGAACCGTGCCAACCGTTCGACTATAGGCAATTAGTGGAGCTCAAAGTTATCGGTCGGGTTTGGGTACTGACCATTGCCTGGTACGGTAAATCGCGAATATTGTCATGTCACTGAATGTTGTTATTTTATTTGATTTGCGGTAGAAGGTACCTTAGCGGGGATAAGTTACACTTTTTAATTTTTCTGTTAGTTGAAAATCGGTGAGAATTCGTTAATTCGCTAAGATGGAAACTCGAAGAGTTTCAATCACATGTGGACTGGTACCTGGAATTGCTACCATCATGAAATTTTAGCTGTAAGATCAGGTTCCCTCCGGATTTGACTTTAAAAAGTCTAAATCACCAGAAATTATTTTAGTAGTGATTACTGAAGTATTTAAATATGCAACTGTCATTAACCTGCGATAACCACTTTTTTATATTGAATTTTACGCGTCGAAAACGATGCCAATCGCGACGTAGCGGGCAGAAGAGAATGCGGTGGCGGGACCATGCAAATAATGGCGACTGATCAAACCAAACGGGAAAGACCATTCTCTCTGCCTAGCGTTTCACCGCCGAAAAACAGCTTCTGCCATTCGGATTTGCTGAATTGGCTGGTGCTTGATTTGCCTGGAAGCTAGTCATAACCTTGTTTTTCTGCTGGGTTTATGCTTTGAAAATAATGATTTTGAAGAGCGCCTGAAAGAAGATGAAATGGGTTTTTCTAAGGGGTTTTTCTAACTTCTATAAGTTTCTAATGAAGCTATGTAGATGAATTTCTATCAATGCCACTATCATATAAGGGAAGGGCATAGTTTTTACTACTTATGATGCCTAAATCCGGAAATAACTACTGTTCCGCCAAACCGCACCCTATTATACGAATGCAAGTCCATCCCATTGTGATCGACGGATTTCCACCCTCCTCTGCCATTATTTCCCCACACAAAAACGATATGGCCCCGAACCTCCCAAAAAAAACCCCTAAACGCCCCCTTCCCATCAGATGCGTGTCGATATTTTATTTTTTTTGATGCGTCACAGGCGAGCAAAAAGAAATTGAAAATATGGATCAGGGTCTGGGAACGAACATTTGTGATCGACGACTTTTGGCTGGGTGTATTCCGCATGGAAATTGTTTTCGGAGATGTCTTAACCTTATATAGATTTGTATAATTTAGACATAAGGCCGACATCCAAAAAGAATGTACTTATTCAAATTCAGTTTTCGATTTAAGGTATGGTAATACCGAATTTCCTTGATGGAATTTGTGCTCCCCCTCTTTGTTAGCAACTATCACCTGATTGAAATGTTGCTCACTTGAAATAAATCAGTAAGCTTCCCTTCTTTCAACCTGCTTCGACTTTTTAAGAAGTGATTATCGGAGGTTGGCCCTATGCTTATCCAAGTAGACGTATCTGAGATATCATCTCATTTCAGTACAACCATCTCCAATAGGTTTCTCAAGGGCTTCTGGGCGGACAATTGCCAGGAAACACCGCAGGACTTTCACAGTCTCAATTCTCCCCCGTTTTGTTTGCTCAGGTTGCCATATTTGGATCGCGCATTTCCGGATTCTCCTCCCATTCTCCCAGCCTGCCGGGCAAATCAGTCGGCCGTTGGGAGTGGGTCTTTCGGAACTTTGTCATGTCATGTCACTCTGATGTCACAAGTTTGTATGCTAACGTATTCCTGTGTAATTGTCTCACTCGATTTTTCACTAGCAGCATTCTCTTCAAACCATCGAACAATTCCACTTCTGTTTTACCTAACGCCCCCAAAAACAAGGTTCAGCTTGACCGAAAAATAGATAGCCACCGACGCAGTATCCATCGCAAATTGGCTGCCCCCGCCTATTCCAATAAAAAAGTCAGAGCTTGTTATTCAGAGTATCCCCCTCTTTTCACAGTAAACGGCTCCATGCATCGATTGATCACAAAAGCCCCCCTTTTCGCCAGCTATTTTTTTGGGAAACCATATCATTCCCAGAGAAAAATACTCGTGAAGAAGGGTGTGAGTTCCAAATATTTGTCGATCGGCTTGGCGTGCTTTTCGGTCAACCATCCGCCCGGGGCAAGCGAATCATGGACCAAGATTTCTTTAAATCTGATTTTTGTATTTCTCATTTATTTCAGGCTGTTATCGGCTTGCGCCAAAATCAAAACTAAATCATAATCTCACTTCACATATTTTTTATTAAGAGAAAGCTTTGATGTCAAATAGCGAAGGCTAGCAGATCTAATCTTGAAATCTGAACAGCTTGTACCTTATTTTGAATTGCTAATGTGTTGTTATATTGAGCACGCTTTGAAAAATTTAATGGCCTGCGAAAGGTGAAGGGGCGGAATTGAAACGAAAATTAAGTGGTGCTGCAAGACGCGGAAATTTCGACACCCTTCGACAAAGATCGATTGGCTTGCTTGCTTTTTTATTTAGATAGTCATGACCGTATGAAATACGCTCCCATTTCTAACCCTATTGAGCTTTATTATATTCAAATTGTCCTGTCGCCTAATTTCCAGAGCCACCAAATCAACTTTTCAGCAAAACGGGCCGGATATTACCGATCAATTCTGGGGGCTCGAGGAAGTCAGGCTCGGGCTCAGCCTCGAGTAGGATTCTTTCAATAAAATAAGTTATACGGTTTAATTTAGGCACTTCCTCGACCCCATCGCCAACACCACCATTGCCTGGGACACCAAGTCGAGGCGTCCCGCGGTATACTTCGATTGACCTGGAAGGAGAGCTACCGCAAATATTCTCGTGAGTAGCTTCCTGAACTTGTACATTGATTGTTTAGAACTTCACTGAATCCAAACTTGACCGATCCGGACATGACAGCATTTTATTCACATCCAAATTTGAGCAGGTATGGGGACCGGAAGTACCTTAATTCTGTATAATGATTTTTAAAGACCGTATCGCACAAAGGCTCCATCAAGACATAGTCCACCACCATTGTATGAGAATTCACCAGGTTCGTTAAACAAAAATTGGCGCAATGGCTATATTCAAGTAGAGAATTATATTTAAAGAATTTTAGTATAGTTTCAAAATCTATATTGTAGCCTATTTATACGATTTTGTTATGAATTAAAAATTTATATTTAGAAAATCGTATGCCGAATCTTAATTTTCAACATTTTCAGGCGTGACGCCCTCACCATCGTCAAAAGGCTCCCGTTTTTCATTTTCGTCATCGCAGCCAGCAACAGGCCGTGGTTGGGGTCGTATATGCTGGAAGACGGTCATCTACGCAATCCCATGCCTCATCATCCTTCTCATCATCATCTGGTCACACGCTGCTTATCTGTACTATGAAAAGACGAGGAAGAAGTGAACATAACTATATGTTGTACAATAATCATCTGGGCCCTGTTTTAAATTTGTAAAAAACAGCAAAGCACACAATGAATAATTTTCAACCTCAAACGGATTTAACAATATGCAAATTAAATTTTGTTTTGGTGTTTTAGCTATTTTTAATTATCCTTTAAAACCACTCCTCCGGACATCAAAAATCCCCGAGAAGTCCAAATCATAGACAACTATAATACAAGAGGTCTAGGGGATTTTCTGAGAGTCTCAGAAAAACCAAAAATAATTGGAAAACGGGTTTCCAATTCTTTTGCTTATTGTCCAGGTTTTAGAGACGTTTTAAATGGCTTTTCAACATATATAAATAGAAACTTTATCAACCTCTATTAAAAACAACAAAAATCAAACACGAATTGCAGATAATCGACAGAATGTGACTCGAAAGAATGGTTGGGAGGGGGCATTCATTTTGAATAAAACGGGGACGGGAACTTCAGATGGCTGAAAAATTGCGCGGCATTGCAAGACCCGTGAGGGAGGAAGGAAGGGGAAACGCAGAAAAATATGTAAGATATACGGGACTGTACGTAAACGTATAAATAGTATAGCATAAAAGGTCGAGGGAAATAAAGGGGGGGATCATTGGATTATGCCTACAACTATTTGAGATCATAATAAAGACGGTTTTCGGGATGGAACCGGGAAAAATATATAGAAAATTTGGTAGGGGGCTAAAAAAAATTTTTTGTGCTTGTAGAACTGTTTTGAAACATCTGAAATTCCATATTCAAGCACAAAATACATTTAAAACTCTAACCACGGTATGCAAGTTTATGGTATAATAAAGGGGGTGAAGGCACATGGTCGGTTCACAATTTGAAAATTCAATGTGTCAACTATTTGGGCATTCTTTCCTAGATTATTTCCGAGGTGGTAATTTGAAGACTATTTGGAAATTGATAATGCTAAAGCTGCCCATATACCCCAGGTTTTTACATGAAAAGTTAAAGTAATGTGTCGTTATCATCGGGGGTTGTGGGAGGTGATGATGATGACGATGTTTGGCCTATTCCACCTGAAAAAAATTGGATTGATCAAACGTCGTGATTTATCGCGTATAAAGCTGTTATGAACTATGCTTTGGACTTGAGGACAGCGGGACATGTTTTAAACATCTTCACATTCCGCAAACATCTCAAAAATTTTTGGTAGTGATATACAGTATATTGTACAATTTTTTGGTGCACTTAATCGGACGTTTTTCAGGCCAAAAATAATCTACCCTATTAGATTTGTCATGCATTTAGTACATAAACGGACCGGGTAGAGTGGTGGATGGAGATGTGGGCGATGAGTCGGACAGCGGAGGCTCGTGAGAAGATAGCCGCGAGACACGCATCTCTTCGCCGCCATTAGCTAGCTAAAGAATACATGGATGCTGGCTGATTCGAAGGGTGTAACGTGTAACATTCCGTGAAACATACATCTCGGGAATTTCGTGACTTTTTATGATTTTTGAACTTCTAAAAAACGTCAAAATTGAACTGGGACTAACCGATCGATCGCCAAGAATCTAGTTTTTCACAGGTTTCTAAGCATTTTAATTTAACTGCCAGAATGCGTAAGCGCATGTACGTAATACATTTGCCTACGTACTACGTGTGCACCTATCAAACTCTGGGTCTCTCTTCTTCCTAGCTATATGTGATAGGCCACAATCGCAAAGGCTAGGCTTTAAAGGGCGCTTTCAAGAATATATCGCCCGTAACGCCGACCTATCATTAGTCTATTCAAAAGTTAAACTATCCACAAAGCTTAGCAACTCCAAGTTTAAAAGTTAAAATCCAGCTTTACAATTCTTAGCTCTCTAGCCATCCACAATATTGAATATTACTGTAGCCTCCCATGCGGCAGTAAAGAAAAGAAAAATTAACATTTCCCAAGATCGGAATCCTGGGGTGTAAAAAGTCATTAAAAAGAGACATGGTGCTGATTGAGGGGGAGATGGGAGGATGTGATGAGGTGATGAGGCTAGGTCTAGCCGGTGTGAATATATACGGATTAGACATTCAGGGTACATGACCAAGTGGCTGTTATTTGCTATGGAAATAGTGGTGGATGCACGCACCCGGAGATCCTGATGTGCTGGCGTGCGTTTACGTTGCCGAACCTCCGGCTCGTCGTCGCCTAAAATTCGACATTTCGGGGGGATACGGTGGGGCAGGGTATGAGGGCAGGACACTGCAGAACATGCATTCAAAAATCAATAAGTTTTATTTATAAAAATTGTTGTAATTCATCACCAAACGTAAACTTTCTAGTTATATTTCTTGCCAGTTTACATCAGTTATTTTAAAAAAATATAACAAAAGTATTTGTTCCGACAAAAATACATTAATTCCTGAATAGCTTCTGTTTTTTTTGTTTTATCTATTGAAATTTAAATTTTTCCTCGAATATATAAATTTTTGAAAAAAAAACAATTTAAAAGATTTTGTATCTACAAAATTATATTAATGTTTGTCTCAATTTAGACTTTCTTGTTTTAGCTGTCGAAAAGGATCCATTTACGAGAAGTATATAAAATACTACTATTACCTATTACTTTTATTGAACAAACTGTAAATTTCCATACATGCCCCATGCAACAGCCATTACGAAATGATATTCAAATGCTACGGGCTTTAAACAGATGTTACTACCGAATGTTATGGAAGGGATGGCCGCCCTGCACAATCACATCGAGACTACAGACAGTGTTCACTTATTCGTACCACAATATTACGGGTGAACCGACCAAAAACGGAATATAGTTCTCGAATTCTTACCGGGCAGCTTGCCATGAGCTTTTAATAATTTGATAAGCGTTTGCATATCTTCTCGGACTTCCTTCTTCATCTCGTCCAAGCTTCTAAAAATCGGATAAGATAATTAAGGGTATTCCAGTCTTACTTTTCTACAGCACTCATCCTCCTCGAAATTTGTGAGATTTCTTCACTATCGTTGTCATTACCTAGAAGGTAAATATTTTAATGCTCTGAGGAGTGAGAATACTGACCATTCGATCGTCCCGGCACTGATCCACTTGCTAATGCGTGTATTGTCGGATTTACGGTGACGGTATGACGCGAGAAGGCGCGAATGTCCTTAAGAAATTTTAGAAGGTCACTTTATGAAAAATGATGAAAACCTCAAAAGCATTATCATCACCATCGGGGTGAATTGATGGATGATGTGATCGTCTGAGTAGTGGTACAGATTCAGCTGGAGGTGATGCTCTTGAGGAGCCTAAAGCGTTTTTATGAAGTTTAATGCATAAATTAAAGATGTTAAGAATTCATTAATTACCTGACGGTCTCCTTTCATCGCTACCTCTTGATTCTGCACCACTCCTCCTCCCGCGCTCCACGATTTCTAAAAATTTCGACGTATTTCTCGTTGAAACCAACACCAGGCCGTAATTTGTATCCGCGTGGATGCTGTTAATAAAGAGCAGTCGCAAAAACGATAATTGTACAGAACTGACTCGATGACAAACTGATATCGGTACTCACTTTTCCACAACTAGTTTAAATATGGGACATTTGCATTTAACAGAACCAACCCTAAATTAATCAACTCAAGTTTCAAATTTTGCTATAAAAAAAGAATTTTGGCACGCTTAGCATTCCAAAAATATCCGGAAATTTTTAAACCTTAACTGAATTGTGATAATAACATTTTTGCTTGGCAATTTTTCGCTTCAATGACAATGCTTTTCACTTCAAACAAACATCAAGCCCACCGGGTTTTGTTAATAAACTTTAAATTTACAATAAATGTATTATAGACCAGGAATATCACCCGAGAAGACATGCCTGAAGTGATGGGATCGTAGAGGCCAGATGACGGTAGACGGAAGAGGGGTGAAGCCGAGAATGGGGCCAATGGCGATGATGTGGATGGGCCACCGAAGGGTGGAAGTGGTGAGCATGGCGTGTGGAAGGCTGAGATCGATGACAACGGTCGGGGGGAACGAGGTCGGGAATCAGCCGATCGAGGACCACCTTCTAGAGGATCGGTCCTTTCTCGCACAAACCCCCCGGAAAAATTGAATAGTTTTGTGATATCGCCAAGAGGGAAACGAACGCTACATGCATCAACCGAAAAAGCGATTGGTTTCGGGGTTAGTTTTGCGCTTTGGGTTAGGGGGGAGGCTTGGGATGATTTCTTTTGTGAATTGAAAGCTGGGCAATTCTGGATTGATTACATATTATAACCTTTTTGCTAGGTTTTTAATAAAGTAGGTTGAACAAATTACTTGTCACTAAAAATTCATTTTGCCGAATGATATTTATGAATGCTAATTAAGATAGTTGGTTTTATCGAATGTCTGATCACATCGATTAGCTGAACTGTATGACTTGATAAACAAAATTTACAAATTTTCTAGACAACAAGAGTGAGAACTTGACCCGATTAGAATTAAGATTTATGCGAGATGAAATTCAGCAAAGCGAAAAATTGGCAAAACGAATTTCTTTCGAATAAATTTTCTGCTCAAGCCTCCCCACCCCCGTTTTCCTGAATTATTACATAGCCAAAAGCCGTTAGGGAATTTCCGTGCAAGTTCCTACTCCCACCCTAGCACCAACCGTTCTCCCGATCCTGAGCAGCAATCCCCGTATATCGGTCCTTATTTAAAGACGAGCTCATCCGCAACAGCTTATGCTTATCGAACCTCTTTTTCATCGACTGTTCCTCATCCCTGGAGCTCAATATAAATATAGTTAATGCTCCTCGTACCTCAAATTGTAGGTGATATGAAGATTTTTGCAGAAATTCTCCGCAAATTCCGGGTACATCTCGAGGACATCGAGGAGGTCTTCGCGCAGGATTTTATGCAAATCACAGTAAGTCAATGCGCGGACATTGCTCGACGATTTGCCTACATCTTCATACAATAATGGATTTTCGCCAAAGATGTCGTCTTTTCCTGAAATCGGTTATATTGGGTTTCCCCTAAAAAAGACGTACCTAGAATACCCATGACTGTATTATCGTCTTTCAGAATTTCAACAGATCCTCGCGCAATAAAATGCAACCCGGTAAGAATATCTCCTCGATGCACTAAAGTATCACCAGGTGGAGCGTGTGTCATTCGAAACCTAAATTAGCATAGTAATTTTTGTAATGTAAATGTTGCTCACCTCATTGAAAGGGCTCGTAGACATCCCGGAGATGTGCCGGCAAAGGCTGGACAATTGCTGAGGAGATTTCTATTCAAATGGAGGCAGATATCGGCTTGTAGGCAATCGGGGAAGCCTTTTAGTACCTGAAAAAAAAGTTAAAATTCGCCTATTGTTAGTTATTTACCGCGCTCATATCGATTCCATTAGTGTAGCTCCAGGCATGTTGGAGGTATTCTTCTAGACGTTGTCGAAGCGGATTTGGGATTTGATGGAATCGGATGAATTCGCGAAGGCGTGACATTTCGGTGTGGTATCTGAATTAAAAATTTGAATTTGGTGATAAGGTAAGCCACAATGATAGAACTTTATAACCCTTACCTTGCTGTTCCACTGTATAGTCGTTGAATAATGGCTGATACATTACCGAATACGGAAGCGTACATCAAAGCTAAATTAAAATAGATTGTTAGAAACAAAATAACTAAAATTAATTATTTAATACCTACATCCTAGTATCATCATAATAATTGTAAAGATTTTTTCCGAATCCGTCGTCGCAGAAACGTTTCCGAAACCGATGGAGGTAATTGTGGATAGTGTAAAGTAGAGGGAGGTCACATATCGACTCTAGAATTCCATAAATATTGATATTAATTAAAAAGCTTACTCGTAATGACGGACCTCCCACGGGCACAGTTCCATTTGTATGTATGTATGGAGCTTTTAAACTTGTTGCTAAAACATTGATGATTTAAGATATCCGTTTGGAAATTTACATAAGTGATGGAGCCAAGTAATTTCTTTGTGTGCGAGTTCCGCGCTACCGATCGCGTACCTAAAAATTTTTTAAAGAACACATAAAAACGAGCATTACCATATACAAGCGAGCCAATGAGCTATTAGTGCAAATGTTGCCATTAAGAGGAGAAGGACGGCGGCACCGTATTCAGAGTATCTAAACGGAATTTTGCACAATATGCAACTATCTTAGGTAAATAGTTCTACACTTGTACGGCTGTATTTTGTTAATTTAACAATTTTTAAGGAAATGCCAAAATCCTTAAGATATTAATTATTTAATTGAATACAAAAATTTAATTATGTTCTAAACAAGCATGGGTAATTATCGATTTAATAAGCATCGAGCTGTTAATAGAGGCGAAATGTAAGGAAATAAATTCATTGCCATTAATTTACAATCGAAATTCAAGTTTGCTAATATTTAAAACGTATCTTTAAGTTATATTGATTTTTTGCGTTTTATTTATTCAAATTAACTATAAAATTTAAACGTACCTATCCAGTTTTCTGGCAACCCGTACCAGCCGTAACAAACGAGCCGTTTTTAGTAGACCAATAAGAGTTGTAGTCTACAAAAAAACTATGTGCATTCGAACCTAAACTACCTCATCAGAATTTGTATTCACCAGCAACAAATCGAAAGGCACGGCAGCAATCATATCGATAGCAAACCATCCCTTGAAGTAGTGGATCGCGATCTTGCCCGGATGGGAGACGACCTGAAATTCATAGGGGGCATTTGGATGCAACGGCTTTAAAGCCACCTGTACCTCATCATTCTCGTTGACATAGGTCGTCCGAAAATTGATGATAATGTCGACGATGAACATGATGTCAACGATGAGGTCGACAATTTCCAATGGTTCCGATAGACGGGATCGTCGATTCGTGTCGGCCATCTGCAAATGGGTACCTAGGCGCGAATAAAATTAGCATTTTACGCACCAAAGAGAGAATGACAATAACTTTTTAGATAATTTTTTGGAGCGTTGGAGTTGGATAAATTCTTGCGTAAAGCTAGGTTCAAGGAATTGGGTATGTTGAAGCGATTTAAAATATGAATATCATACCCTAGGGAGAACCCTGTTTGCCCAAATCGATAGCTTTCGGTTTCATTTATACTATAATCCCTTTCCGACACCTTGTTTTAACGTTACATCGTTATTAAATTGTACAAAGCATTCTTTCATTACGCGTAAAACATATTATTGATGGAAAAAGCACTCTTTGCCAATCTTACTAAATTTTAATGAAAATTCCTAGCTGGTACTGCTATCAAAAATTTCAATAATCTCATTAAACTCTACTAAACGATGAAGGCAAGATTAACTACTGCTATTTACGATTAAGTTTATATCGATTTAAAAAACGTATTCTCGAATAACACAAAACAAAATTTAAATTTAATTTTATAACCAACCTCTCGAAGCAAAAACGCGGCCACATACGGGGTGAAGATGGCGGTGTAGATAACAAGTAGCAAGATGACCCAGTCCCATACTGCCTAAAAATATAAATTTTAAATATACAAATTAAATGATAATATAAACATAAATAATCAGTCTTCCACCTACCTTGAATGGGGAATAGTGGACAATTGTGCAGTGGTGTATCCGAGTCGGCTGCAGCTTGTACTCGGGCAGCACATCGGCCCCCAACGATAACACCTGAAAGAATAATCATCATATATGCTTTAAAGCCAAAAAACCGATCGGCCATTTTTATTGCCATACCAGGAATACTAGGCCGATAACCCAAATGTTTTGAAAGGTACTGTACCCGAATCGATGGCCTCGGCGACAAGACGTGCGCCAAAATGTCCGAAATTTTGCGCGGTTTTCGACAAAATACGCGGAGCCCCCCAAAATGGGGCTCACCTGGCTATTTTTTGGCGATTTGGCGGGCCCTTCATCGCGAGGGCCCTCTCCTGGGGCCCCTTCGCGGCGCCCGCGCGTAATTACCAATTTCCAGCGCCCGAAAACAGCCCCGATGAATACGGGGCTAATTGGCGGAAGTCTCCTTTTGGGCTCTTTGGAAAATCGTGGGTAACGAAGGCCATCTATTAGGCATTTAGGCCCTTTCCAAGAATGATTCTGTCTCGATATTTCGGGTGGAGTCCAAACATGCAAAGACCAAACATTTTTAAGGGGGGTTTCATGCAAGCAGAACGTTTGAGGTTGAGTTATTTACTTTGATTTTAAGCAATAGGGCTGGTATCGTTCAAGTCAAATTATGTTTCAAAAACTGCAGATTTTGTCGTGTTACTTACTGATTAGCATCCAATGTTTAAATAAGTGCTTTCTAAAACATTTTGTAAGCGTTTCTTAACGCACGATTTTGAAAAAAAAAAGTTTTTCTGTCGTGCATGCAATTATTTGAACATTTACGAAAGGAAACCTACAAAGATCTTCATATTTACAATTTGCTTTGAAGAACACCAGCTCTAGACTATGATTATATTTGCATAGATCCGGTAGCCAAGCAAATCCGATGAACCTGTGTAGCGTTGATCCGTGGCCCGTGCACCAATACAAAAGTATGCTTCGGCTGTCGTGGATTCCCGTTGATCTGGGCCAACGGCTCCCAATCGGGGATTCCAAGCTGCTCCAGTTTGCGCCAACAATACCAAGGCTATACAGCCACCCCTCCAATCCAGTTCGAAGTGGATTGATTCTTATTACGGGCTGCTTGCCGACAGGTGCTTCAGATCTTGAAGCTTTCGTCAAAAAGGGGTAGAGAAAAGAGGGGTAGGGATCGATTGTGGCCCTGGTGACAGTCGACCAATTAAGGGCAGCAGCACAGGTGTCAGGGTGTCGCCCAGGGGGAGTTGCCCGCCTAGGCCGCCCCATAATTTAGCACTTTGAGGGGCTGGCAAGACGTTCGGGGAAGGGCACATCATGTTACGGGTTGAGAACCAGGAATAGGGTTTCAAGTAAAAATGATAATTCCTAATTTCCGGTGAAGGGAAGTTTTTTTGAAGTGCGCGTTCATACGTTACCATGATATCGTTAAGGATACACATATATACGCCGCGAAACAAGAGGAAAGAGACCGAGGTAGACGTAAGTAGGTGTGTACGTACTATTTGCCTAAACTACCGCTCATTATACGGAATTAAAGACTTTGAAAAAGAATCTACTTTTTAATCACCTTGTATGAGTTGTTCTGCAGCACGACCATGATGTTTTTGGGCAGTGCTGGGGCCATCGCATAGCTTCTTCAATAGCCACTATGGCTCGCGTACGCTCTTTACCAATTTACAGCCCATGTAAACCTTGAAAAAACTTAAATTCCAACATGAATATAAAAACTAATGCAAGTAGATCGGGTTGTGGCCAAGCGCCTATGGCTGTTATGGGTGTGGAGGTTGTTAGGAAGCCGTTGGGGGCTTAGGGTCATCGAGAAAGGAATAATTCCTAGTGGCAAGACGAGAGAAAAAGGGAGACGGATAGATAGGGAGGGAGAGACCGAAATAGAAGCCGCCCTGCAGATCCTATCGCTTGCCCATTCAGCCCCAATATGAACCAGCCGCTAGCCTTTTATATTGCACTGGGACACTGGCCAAGAAGTGGAAAAATCGATGAAAGAGATTTAGTTATTTAGTGGAAATGGTCTTCTTCAGTCTTATTCTTCATTCTTATTTTATTCCGACTTATTCTGATTTGTTAAGGCTTTCGGTTCGTATTAAAAACTCCAGAATCAAATTAAAACAAATTACGCAGAAATAGTTTGTTTTGGGGCCTTTCGAACTTGGAATCAAAACCGGTAACTTAATTAAATCCGCAGATTTAGGCAATTTGAATAGCAGCAGCTTTAAGTATTGAAGAGTAAAAGTAAGAAATACTGCCATAAAATCCCTGGTTTCTAGGAAGGGGTCCGGCTAGGAAATGATTAATCAAACGTCGGCCAAAGGTGGAAGACGTCCCACCCCAAGAACGGGGGGGGGGTTCTAATTTCCATTTCTCTCCAAAAAAAGAAGGGGGCAACGAATGAGCTGATTCTCTCAACGCCCATTGGATTAGCCTGGGTCTGCCCAATGCGTTACAGGTTTCAAAAATTCAAAAAATTCTAGAAGTTTCTGCTGTGCCAAAGATCAAAGCCCAGATACCTTAAAGTAAGGAGGTTTTACAAAGGCGGCAATGTTGCGGAAAGGCGGTTCAAAAAAGGGGCCGCAAGGCGTCTGGGGGCGGATGATGGATAAGAAGTGGCACAAGCAGCGAAACGAAACGGCCCTAAAACGAGGCTTTTGCATCTAGGAAAACGGGGGAAAAGGGGCGTTAAGCCTAAGGGACGGCGGCGACATGGATAGCTCGCTAACTCGCGTCCCACATCGATCTTTGCGCTTCAATCCAGGGGATGGAAAAACTTGAGAAGCACTAGGCACGTAGATGATTGGTTTTTCGGCAGGAAGTGTTTTTCGGGATTTATAAAATTTAAGGGAAAATTGGATAGAGAGAACCGTCTGCCCGAACGGCTTTTGTTTTAGCTGACACATCGAAAAGTCGCCGACAATTTTCATGTCAATGTCGAGAAAGAGTTCTCTTACCCATGTTATAGCCTAAGAATAGCCCAAAACCAGCTAAACACTAAATATGCTTGCATCTAGATTTAATATGTTTTGCACTGCGAAAAAATGTATCAATTTTTCTTGCAGCTTATAGTTTCTGTTTTTCTAACAACCAATACTTGCGTAATATTCCTAATAAAAACTAAGACATCTTTAAGATTAAATTCTATAAAATCCAATAATGTTGCGAGCGGTGAAAATGTTGGACTGAGTGTGCCATCCATCCTTTCATCATGGCCAGACCACCCACCCCCAAAGAGTGTCTCCTCCCCTCGGGATATATAACGCCCCAGCATGCAAATAGGCGCGAGACGCGCGAAAAATTGGGCTTCCGAAGCATGCGTCGCCCAGATCGATCTCAATAATTATGCTGCTCGCCTAAAAAAGATGGGAAGGGCAATAGGAGAAGCGGAATGGATCGCCACGGAGAACCGACCCCTTTAAGAAAAAGAAGAAGATCTGACGCTGTGGTCGTCGAGGTGGGGACACCTCTTCTCCCCTATTCCTTTATACCCATCCCTATCGGTTCCGATGCGCTGCTCTTTGCATCTTGGGCTCGGCCTGGGGGGCCTCTCCTTCTCCCATTCCCTTGGTTGAGCGCCAATTATTTGTAGACATCCAATTCCGCGAGCATACAATTAGCGACGCCCCACAGGAAACTGAGATGTCACGCTGTGGTGGCTGGGGATGGGGAGGGGAAGTATGGAGATTTTGAGGATGGATATAGTTGAACATTTGGGGGTACATGGGATTTTAGGTACTAAAGATTAACTATTAGTATTGCGAAAAACAGCATATCACATTTTCAGCTTCTCGAAATACAGAATCGAGGATTTTAATAAGCTTGGTTTTTTTTCAGGGTTGGAACGGTTTGATGAGCTTCTTTGAATGGTATTTCTAGGCTTCGCGAAATTATGGAAATTCGTGATTATAAAAGTTCAAGATTCGGAAGACTCTAACGTGTTGCCGACACCGTATCCAAGATTAAAAAAAACAAAAACTCACCACATTCAACTTAGTGCCCGTCTTCCCATCCTGAACAAGTATTTGCTTCATCAACGGCACCGCTGCAGTCGATGCCCCGTTTGTCGAGTTCATCGCCCGAGCACAAAATTCCTCAACAAAACAGCGCTAGCCGTTTAGCGGCTGCCGGGCAGGTTGATCTCTGGGACGACGTCGGCTTGCACTCCACCTCCCTGGAGCACAATGGACAATCGGCACGCCGAATAATGGAGCGCATTTGGTGTGGCCAGGGTTTGAAGCAGGAGGAGAAGGCCCAGGTCGTCGTGTGGCCTAGACCGGGCGAAATTCGCGTCGAAAAATTGCTGGGGAGGGAGGGTGGGCGCCGATTTTGGGAAGGCTTTCACGTGTTTTGGCACACAGTTGACGGAGCAAGAGGTGGGTAGAGGAGGGCGGTTAGGTCTGACGAGTCGAGAATGGCCGGAGGGCCAGACGAATAGAAGTCGTCAATCGGCCTTTTATTCTGAAGCGTTTAAAAAAAGTAGGTTGGGAATTGGAGAATGGGATTAAAAGGGTGAAAAAGGTTTCCTCTGTTTTCCCCATGAAAGCAAAATGTCAGGATTTGAGTAAGGTTATCAAGGAAAAGGAAGTTGCCAGCCATAGCCTACGTCAAAAAGGAACGCCTGCATGATATATGCCAGTGATTCAGTAAAAAGGGGAGCTTGAAGGGCTGTCGGAATGCACGCATTATTCTAGTGCTGCCCCTCCCCGACCCGATCTCTCCTTCTCTATCCCTCCCTTCTTCCTCCCCCTTCATTCCTGAATGTTGGTCAGCCCTCTGAATATTCAGTCTTTGCATTAGAGAAAAAGTTTTCTGATGTCAGAAACCCAGATTTTGCTTTTGAAAGTCACTGGCCAGAGATCGCAAAACTAGGCAAATCCTTACATTTTATAAGCCTAAAAACAAATATCGTCATTTAAACCCGAGCAAAAAAACGGAAAGTGCCCGATTTAGGAAACTTTTCCAAACGAAAACCAAAAAATGGGCGTGGGACCGGAATTAGAAGCTCGTGAGATTTGGAAAACCCCCCGGGCGAAGACCAGGAAAAAAGTTGCCGGTAGCTCCGGGATACAACGAACGACGCTTGCCATAGGGGGGCCCCTACGGGATTCCAGTTTACAACCAAATGACGTAGAGCGGACGATATATACAGCGTTTTTCTATGAACATTATAGTAGTGTAAATATTAGGTATTCCAATTTATTTCGCCGAATGCTGTTTATGAATACTAATTTGTATACGGTTAGAGGGGGAGTTTTTACCTAGGGCACCTTAAAAACTATTTTTCAAAAACTAACGGGGGCCAGGGGTAAAATGCTTTTTGAGGAGTAAAATAATCGTAACCGGATTTAAAGGGCTTAAGAGTACTATAAAATCAAATCCTGTCCGGCAAAAAATGAATCGAGGAATGTTGTTGAAGCTAAACCCGGGTCTGCCTACACACACCGGACAATACCCGGCTAATGCACGGCAATTCTATAAAAACGCGCGGGGAGGCGATCCGACGAATATTGTTGTGGGCACACCGGATGGGCCATGGATGGTTCCGCTTCACCCAAGCCATCTCCCCCTCCTAGGAGGGCTCTCAGGTTATTCCGGTGGGTGAGTAATCAGCGGTTTTTCAGACCCCCCTCGCCCAGGCAAAGTTCGAAGTATTGAATTTCGTTTGGGAAAGTCGACCGGGAAGTGACGGGGGGATGGCCGGGGGGAAATCTCGGGCCGCGCTACGAACGGCGTTTGTTGAGTTAAAAACGGGAAAATTGGTCTAATTATGGTTAGAAGATGGGTTTGGAGGGGGATGGAACGGAAAAATAGGAACGTGAAAAACAAAGGTTGACGGAAGTTACGTTATGGCAACGATATGGCAGGGTTGGAATTCTTTTTAAGCTGGCGTTCCATTCTTTTTATAGCATCAAAAGAAGAATCTGTCATAATCTGGCCCGTCAGAATCTAGAAATTTTGAGATGTGAAAATGTCGAGTTGATGAAAATACGAGATTCCAAAAATTCAGCGGTTTTCAAAAGTCCACATGCTTAATTGTCCAGTTTCCGGTACACAATCCATAAAAACGGGTAATTAAATTTTCATATAAATATCAAAACCTACCGTAAATTTTCGCACAGCATGATGTCGGGGATGGGCTGCAGGCTGTGATACGGTGGCCGAATGTGGGCCATGCCGACGAACAATTACCGCTGCACTCATCACATTCGTCGGCGCCCATCATGATCAAAGGTACCAATCATTGCACCAATAGATTTGGCCCGAAAAACGGCGCTAATTAAATTAAAATGGAATTAAAGAGAAAGTCAGGTAAATCTTAAAAGGATAGGTGCTCGGTAGTTCTTAAGCATTGTGTTTTAAATCCAATGAAACGGCCAGTTGATCCAATTCGAGAATCCATATTCAAATTAGGGCAAATTTCTCGTAAACAATTCCTGTCTT
Organism: Mesorhabditis sp. LJ9110; assembly: GCA_038088335.1. Classification (NCBI taxonomy): domain Eukaryota; kingdom Metazoa; phylum Nematoda; class Chromadorea; order Rhabditida; family Rhabditidae; genus Mesorhabditis; species Mesorhabditis sp. LJ9110. The sequence goes on from JBBGBA010000091.1 coordinate 61,721, forward strand.
CCAATTCTGAGTTTGAATTATGGCCGACTTTGCCTCAGCTTTGTTGCTAGGATGTCAAAAATACGTCAATATTCTCGAATTTTTGAGATTTTTAAGGTATAAAGTCTGTTAAATTAGTGGAAAATGAACGATTTGCCACCCCTTAAGTTTTATCTTATCTAAACATCATCAATTTAAAAAACCGGACTAAAGCCAACAGGACAATAACCAAAATCCCCTTATGTCCGTCGGCCACAATTCACCAAAAGATGGCATATAACGCGCGTGGGTAATTTCCGGTGGTAGGTTTGTTGGCCGTCAAAGAGATCGAGGGTTAGAGGAACGGCCCCGGGGGCAAATGTGGGCCCCGCTGACTTATGGCTGGGTCTTTAGAGCTGCTGGGTAAGGAGCTAAAGGATGGTGGTGGGTCTCCTTGAAGAAAATAAAAGTTTAAGGCGAAGAAATTAAATTTGCTTAAAATTTAACATGCGATAACATAACAATACGGTAACTAGTTTGGTTGCGACACCTCTCCTAGCCTAAAAGCCTAAAATGGCACGAAATCCATGAAAGGGTCCAGGCGATAGGCACTTGGCCTGAAAGCCGACAAGTGGTGTCTAGATGAGGAGCCGGATGAGAGCGGACACACCCCAAAAAGGGAGATGAAGAAGAGTTTGGTGTAGGAGGAAAAGGAGGACACGGCTCCTTGAAGGCACCGGGAATTGGATTCCCTTCCTTTCCACACGACAGATGGCCTCTACGCTAAAGGAGGATGGTGATCTCCTCCTCCCCCCCCACACAGGCCATATCCCAATCCTTGGACATGTGTCCCCGCTCTCTTGCTCCCTCCTGTTGTTCTGGCCATTCTGCAATGGAATCCTGGTGCTCCTCCCCGCAGCTCCTGACTCTTTAATGTCCTATCCCTAAACTGGGTCTCTGGGGAATGTTTTTGGATTGTGGTGGATATGGATGGAATATTTCTGGAAATTTGGAAAAAATTTGGAGTCTTTCTAACGTTATCTATATGAAAAATCTAAATGTTTTTTTAATTGGAAAGATACCTATTTTCGGTTGAAAAGGAAATAACGTCGGGTTTTAGTATATTATTTAATAGAACGCTGGTATATTAATCCCCAATCATCGTAAAAAGCTACAATAGTTGGCATTTTGATCAAGAGTAAAAAGAAACAGATTAAGATAAAAACAGAGACAAAAATACCCGACGAAACTGGGTGAAAACGGACGCTCCGTCTAGGATACGTGTTTTCAGAATAGTGAGCTCTTCGGGGACACAGAGACCCGCCGGACTAATAAGCGACGGCCCACTGCCCCGGTCTAGCCAGAATAAGAAAACGAAAAAGAAGACCTCGCCCGAGCATCGCTCATGCTCATCCTTGCCCTATTCTTGGCTCATTTCCTCGGAGAGAGCGAACTGCTAAATATCGAAAATAGCTGAGGGATATCTCGCTTTGGCGGGGATTTTTGATATTAAGGAAAAATTCACATGTCAAGTTTGTAAAATTGGTCGAAATTAAAAAATAGCCTTTTATTCCGCTCCTCAATTCATTGAACCCTGAGGGCTTGTTTAACTAGATAAAAAATATGCGAAGATCTATGCATGTTGCTAGAGCATGGCTTAATTTTAGAAATTCCGGTTCTTAGACTATCACCAAATCACTTTATCCCTACAAAAACAAAGCTTGAAAAGTGAGCGGCTATCTTCCGGAACACGGATTGACTAGAGGGAATGCGAGGTGAAAAGAAAAGAAGGGTGGGTGAGGGGTGCTAATTGGGTGTGGCCGGAGGGTCAATTAAAAGAGGCCATTTCGAGTACGACACCCTGACTGAGCCATCGGGTCCTTCTCACTCTATTCCCCGCTCCTAGGGCCATGCTAATGGCAGCATCGCCCCACACGGCTGGCCTTCCCACTTTGCATCTCACTTTTTGGGTGGGCTGCGCAAAAAGGGGCTTTTTTGAATAAATAATTTTGCAACGGATTCTTTTGGTTTTCATAGCAGTATTGCGACGTGAAAATAAAAAACTTGGAGAGTATAATTGAATTAAAAATTTGTGCTAGGGTATCTTCCGGGAATTAACAATTTGACTATCACCGATATTATAAAATGGCAAAAATTACGTTGCGACCTTCCCACCGATCCATATCTGAAAAAATAGCGGAAATGTCGAAAACAAGAAAAGCTTTTTGCTTCACAACAACGTATTATCGTAAATTCTGTAGCTGTGATTAAGCCGCGTAATATATATTTTTTTAGTATTCGCCATTGAATATCGAGCCTAAAAAATGCTAAATATGGCAATTTCAGAGTGAATGAAAAGTGGTCTGAGAAAGCTAAAAAACTATGAAAAATTCTTTTAGAGCAATTTTCAAATGAAACTACAACAAATCAATTGATGCCGCCCCGGTTGGCCACAATGCAAAAAAGAGTGATTCGCAATCCTATCAAAGCTACACGAAGCCACCGGAAGGGCTGCAGCTAAACGAGGCTCCGACCCCGGCCGGCCATCGCAGCGACGAAATTAAACTCGTAACGCGCCGGGCCCCACGCCATACAGCTCTCTTCTCCTTTCCTCCCCGACTCTCGCAACCATCAGAATCAGCATGTTTGTTTGTTTTAAACCCCCCTAAAATCCGGGCAAAAACAACTTTTTTTTTGCACCCAGAAGATGAACTTCAAAATTGGAATCTATGGATTGGCAACGGGATCGGGATCGGACCGGGGAGACGGATAGCGTAAAAAGCTTGAAAATCCATTGAGGGAAGGGAACATGTACCCGATGCTTTTCGGCGGCATTTCGGTACATAATTGCTGATTTTATAGCCGGGGGCCAGACCGAGACGTCATAAATTTTTAGGAGTATCGCCTGAGTGGGCTAAAGGGCTACACATCTGACGGGGAGGACTTTGATATTGGCTTAAGATTAATGCTTTTTATTGTTGATGCACTAGATAATCTAAACACCCTTATTTTTGTTAGATAAGCTCACGGGTTCTATTTTTCAATCTCCTCAATCTCAACGATCTCAAATCTCGAAGGGGGAACTTTGTTAAGAGGGGTTATTTTTCGGTCTTGCTTGATATTGCTTACGTTCCCGGGATTCTACGATTAAATGGTTTAAATTGTAGAAGACACCGTATTTAAAACCGTAAATTTAATTTAAATAACCCCTGTGTTTCCATAGCCCCCCCATATTACCTATTCAGTTTGTTTATCATTGCGCAAACTTGGCGCGGGTTCGTCAGGAGGGATACGGAGGAGTAATAATATGGTTGTGCGAACCCGGACCGGAAAACCGAGAACCTCGAAGCTTTAAGGAAGTAGCCCAATTCAACCCAGTCTAAAGCAATTTAGCCCGCGAACGAGTCGCACCGAAAAGTGGTCGCCTGGCTCTTTCGGTACCCCCGGGTTTTTTAGTAAGTCTCTGCATTGTTGCCACAATATATAAGGAATTTTTGGCGTCGTTCAGTGGTTTACTATGTCCGTTGTTGAGGAAATTTAGAAGAGGTTCGAAAAGTTGTCTAGAGGAGAGAAATAATCGATTGCTGAGAATCGAAAAAGGAACCTAGCAGAATCTAAAGTGATATCTCGAATTTTCATGATCTAGAAATTACTGTAGACTTTATGAAATTCTCCTAACGATTTGAAAATGTGCAAAAACTGAGATTTCGACAGACAATCTAATTAAAAGAACTACCGAGCGAATTTCTACTATAATTCAAGAAAATCGTGCGGCTAAAGCCGGAAGCAAATTATTTAATAAATGACCCTCGACACCAAAAGAGTCGGGCCGCGTGTGCGTATTGAGTGTGTGGGGCTAAAAAATGACCCGCCGCCGCTGGGAGGAGCAGCTGTGCGAGAAAATGGTGTCCACGGGGAGGTCTAGGACCCGTCGGACGCGCGCTTTGGGCTATAAATCACCTTGCTGGGCCTGGGGGAGGGCCCGGAGAAGACCCGAAAAGTTTCGGAGACATCTTTGGGAAGGGGCAGAAGAGGACCCGTCAAAATGGCGGTCCCTAATGCTCCAGGACCAGTCAGGGTAGCGAGGGGGGACTGATGTGAGTTGCAAGGAGATGTTGCCCTTCTTTGGGGGTAGATGGATGAATCTGAGTCTAGTTTGTCAAAAAACTCCGCTTGTTTTCTCCTATTACTCGGCCATAAAAAAACGCAGTGGGCTTTACCAGGCTTTAGAATTCTACATTGGATGTAGAAGCATCCACGAAATTATTAGAAAATCGCAACTGAGTAACTGATTACAATAAACACGACTGGTATTTTAAGGTGGCACTATCATTTTAAAGAAACCGTAAAAATGATCGTAGCTTTGAACTGTAATAAACTGGCAAAATCTTGGATTTTTGTGCATCTCGTAATTCGAGGCAATCCTTTTTTAAAAAGGGAATACGCAAGAAAAGCTCTCATTTTGTCGTAGCGCTGAACAACACCCGTTCCCAGAAACACATACAGTGGCGGACAAAAGTTTCCAACATTTAGTTTTTTGGCTCTATTTTGCCGATTTAGTATGGAAATGTGCCCTAGATCGCTTTCATAGCAGAATTCGGCGTGCTTTTTTACCTGCAACACGCTTAAGACCACAAATCAGCAAAATAAAAAAGTTTGATAAAATTCTCAAAAATGTCGATGACAAAAGTTTCCAACATTTTTCTTTAAAAGCTCCGGGGAAATGAATGGCGCCTTCTGGAGTGGCAATATTGATGCCAAATCGTTTAACATAATTGTGTTCAAGCATTCATAGTTGCAGATTAATTCCTACAGCTCTTGGGAATTTTTTAGAAACATCGATTTTAATAAGGGAATTCGGCATTTTGGCTTCTAACTTTCGAAATCTAGTTTTTGTCTGAATATCGATATACGGTCCGATAGAGCGCCAAAAGACATACATTTTGATATAGAATTGTTTGGGTGTTTTGGGTTGCGGAATAAGCTACATATGGATCAATCCTGCGCGCGGTGCACCTGCATCGTTTTGTTAGAGACGGCCTCCCATTTACTATGCGCGCCACTTATGAGGCGCGTCGACCGTCCGTATCCGTTTGGATAAGTGCATTCATGAAGCCGATGTAATATAAAAATGTTTGTCGTATCGCGCTCTATCGGGCCTTATATCGATATCCAGACAAAAACTTAGATTTCGAAAGTTAGAAGCCAAAATGCCGAATGCCCTTATTAAAATCGATGTTTCTAAAAAATTCGCAAGAGCTGTAGGAATTAATCTGCAACCATGAATGCTTGAAAACAATTATGTTAAACGATTGGCATCAATATTGCCACTCCAGAGGGCGTCATTCATTTCCCCGGAGCTTTTAAAGAAAAATGTTGGAAACTTTTGTCATCGACATCTCTGAGAATTTTATCAAACTTTTTTATTTTGCTGATTTGTGGTCTTAAGCGTGTTGCAGGTAAAAAAGCACGCCGAATTCTGCTATGAAAGCGATCTAGGGCACATTTCCGCACTAAATCGGCAAAATAGAGCCAAAAAACTAAATGTTGGAAACTTTTGTCCGCCACTGTACCACAGCAAAAGCCCTCCAAAAAAAGGCGAAGAAGAATGACCGATTCCTTCTGACATGTTTCCACCGGGTAAAGCTGTCCGTCAAGCCGAGGAAGGTGCAAAACCAAAGTTGGGTTGGCGCACTTTTAGGACTTTCGAAGTGGGTTTTACATTATTTTAGCTATCAGAGATGGGGAAGTGTGTTTAAGAACGATCAAATAGAATTTTGGCGTGCAAGGGCATGCAGAAGTGTTAAGTAGTTGATATGGAAACGTTAGAAATTGTCGAATTTTACAGATCCACGCGCGAAATCGGGAGTTACGATATACGATAATATACAATAAGAATTCCGATATTCGTCATGACCTTTTTTAAAGAAAAACTCGAAAACACGTACCGCTGCAAATGGCACGGGATCGGCAGTAAGAGTGGGAATGGCCATAGACATTCGTCGTACAAATGTAGATGCTCTTCGTTGCGGTGTTCTTCGATGAGTGGATGGCAATGAGAGAGTAGCATGGTTGATCGGAATACTCCCCGATCTTGGCGTTGTGATTTCTTCTTGGGCACCATCCTACGGGTATGTGGATGTAAGCATAAATATGCCTGGTGGTTCAGTTAAATTTGCGAAATGTCATAAGGATTTTTCGGAGTAGTCGGCATTATTTTAAAGGTTCCTTAAATAATATTGTTCCCTTTTTCAACAATGCAAGTTCGTGTATCATTAATTAATGCTTTCTTATCCTAACGAAAGAAATTCAAATATTTTTTTGAGAGATACAGGATTCCAAAATTATGCTAATACAGGGATTTCTTGGTTGTTCGATAACTTATTGCACTGAAAAAAATCTAGTAATTCGAAGAGTTTAAAAATTTAGAAATGCTTTAAAATAACTGATTTAGCGGTCGTTGATCGGTTATTGAAAAAATATTTTTAAATCGCCCCGCAAATTCCAAAGTTCTAATTCTTTGATTTGTACTATTTTTTGATTTGTAATTTGATGGATAAATTGTCAAAATAAAAAGTCTTTAACAGTTGAAAGTATTTAAAATGTCTAAAGGTACCTGCGGAACGACAAGGGTAACCCTTCCATTCCCTTGTGGCGATGACGGGCCCGTGGAGGAGCCGGATGATCCGGTCGACTCCTCCACACGGACCCGAACCTGCTTCTCGCGCCGAATTTTGGAAACCGAATCGACCACGGTGATGAACACGCGCGATCAATCGTCGATCCGGTGGCCAGTACCCAATTTTTCGGTTGAGGGCATCGAGGGGATTCCCGGTCAACCTAGCACCATATGCACCTGGAAGTAGCCGGAAATGGAATAGGAAATTGACGAGTAAAATGATAAATAATGTTGCGTTTGGGCGTAGTACAAAAATTATAGTATATTTGGTGGCAGTAAAAGCAAAAAAATTCATAATACTTATTTCTTAATAATGTCAATAGTCTTGAAAGACATGGACTTTAACCAGTGCTTCTTATAGCCTTTGGATTTTTTTAAATATGATGTTCGGACTGCGATGAAAATCCCGATGCTATATTATAAAAGCCAAAGATTTACTATAAAATATAATTTGGCCATAACAAAAAGAAAATTGCTTCTATACTTATCCTTCGACTAGCTACGAATCTATAACCCTGACGATTTATTCCTACCCTAGCAAAATTAATATTTTTTGAAATCGGTCATGAAATTTCTGCATTGCCGCAATAATACTTTAGTTCCCCAGCGGGAAAAAAATACCTAGAAATTAAAAACTGCGAAAAAATCGAAGCCCTGTAAAATCACCCAATTTGAGCGTAGCCTAAAGAAGCCCAGCCACGAATCGTTTTTAGCATGCCGGGTTTTGGGCAAAAGATGCAGGAAAAGAAGAAAAGATACACGAAAACCCCCGGTCCGAAACGGAAAGCCAAAAAAAGGGCGTTGGGCCCGAGGGGAAAGCCATTGGCTGGTGGGTGGAATGGCTCCCTACGGCCATGGCCAGTCACGAATCCAAAATGCATACCGAAAACCCCGGCTTAGCCACCTCATACATCCCCAAATCTACGCGGCGGCCAAGAAATCGCGGCGCGTCAACCTACACGCAAAAATGGGAGCAAGGCCTGAGGGTGGGAGATAGGGCTTGTGCTCCCCGGGTTGGGCCCCAATTTGCAAACTTGGGACCAGTAGAAGGGAGACGAAAGATAATTGGGGGAGGGGGAAGGGGGGAGCTCGAACCCTGAAGCCTCTTTTCAACGAAACTGAGAATTGAGAGGCATAGACAGGACATGGATAGGGAAATTTGCCTTTTTTATTGGATCAGGAAAATTTGTGGGGGTCGCTTACCTAGATTTACTTGGACTGAATAACCTAAATAATTTCGATCGATCGATAGAATTGAAGTTTCTAATTCGCATTAATAATACCGATTTTGCTAACCTAATTTTGATCAGTTCATCTTGATGTTTGCCAATTATTTTTTATGTAAATGTTCCCAAAATCTAAGCTTTCAACGCGAATTCTAATAAAGTTCATTGGCATCATAAAAATCTCGTCGTCATGTTAATCCGGATTGTGAAAATCGAACTTATGAAAACCAGGATTATCTAAAACGATTTTATCAAAACCATCCTTGAATTTAACAAAGCTACCGTAATTTTGGAACGATTAAGCTATCCTTAATAAATCAAAATAAAAAATATGTATGCCCTGCTAACCCAAGGTAACATATGCAAATGAGTTTGAACTTGGATTTTACAGAAACTTGTTAGTCGTCTAAAACGCCTGACATTGACTAGCTTGAGTTTTAGGAACTTTTAAGTAAAACAGGCCAGAAAACCAACTAATACCCCCTGAAAATACAATATTGTCATCATGCGGGAAGCGTTTCGTTGCCACCTCAAAATGGCCCCCTTCCACCTCCACCCCGTCGTCTTCCGATGCCGTTAGAGCCACCCCTGCCTAGAGCCACCGCCCCCAAATATTGGCGGGTCTTTATAAACAAATGTGGCTGTCTGTGGGGGCATTCCCACGCCCCGTATAGGTCTCCGTCCTTCCATTCCACAAAACAAAAGCCTTCCCCTTCCTCCTCCTTTTCTGCCCCCAGTTGAAGCCGCTATGTGACCACACGGCCAGCAGAAAACCTAACGAATTTGCTAATTTTTCAGGGCCATCCATACAACTAGCCAACGGGTAGCAGGGGGGAAGTTGAATGGCCCAAAACCGGGGTAATTGTTTTCTTAGCGCCAAACGGAAGGAATTTCAAAAATTTGGAATTTTTGAGGGTTTGCAGGCTTCGAGACTATATATTTTGCGCAAAAGACTCCTATAGCTTGAAAAAGTGGAAAATACTAATTAATGAATTAAGATTTAAGTGCCAGCCGTTTTTTGCTATGAATTACCCGTAGAAAGTAAGGCAAAAATAATGACGCTAATTTCAAATCAAAAATAACTGGCGCGAACCGGAATTTTCGACGATTTCGACACTTAAAAGCAAGCATTTTTGAAGAATGGAAATGCCAAAAAAGCTTCAAATTGCTAAAAAACCCTCTATTTGACCTTAAGAGATTGGTCATATTAAAAGTTAACCCCGTTGTTTTCACAACCCTATATAGCAATTTAACTAAAAATTAAAGTAAGTCCCCCAAAAACTCCCCTCTACGGTAATCCAAACAAACCAACGAAAAATGTAAGCATTGGGCGAACAGAAAGACCTCTACCCCTTCGTTTTGACTGGCCAAAAGCCTTCCCCTTCCCTTCAAAATGAGGTTTTACACGAGGATCCTATGGCCATTTAGAAGGCCCTCCACAACGGCACATCTCCATTCCCCCCTTGCACACAGCCCTTATTGCCTAATCCGACGTTCTTTATTCATTGCCCCGCCTTTCAAAAAAGCAGCTTCAAATGGGTTTGCGTGAAGATGAAGACACACCGCCTATTAACGCGCATACAGTATGCTAGGGGATGTGAAATGCACTAGGGATGGGGAAGATGACGTCGGGGTATAAAATACTGCGTATCAAAAATTAAAGATCAACTGGTGTTCGAAAATAAAAAGGAATGAAAGATAGTGCACTATGGTCCCAGGGGACGTTGAATTTTTATGAAAATCCTACTATATATAAAAAAATAGTGTCTGTGTGTGTGTGTGTGTGTGTGTGTGCCACTTTGCATGCAACTTCCGTCATGTTGTTCCAGTGGTATCATAATAAGGGGAGTAGTTAAGGGCATGTTTGATACGTCATTAGGTGCGTAATGGTCTAGAGATGACTGCACGCATATCAGATTTATCGAAATCGCTTATTTTCGACATCAAATTTTAGTTTTTGTTAAAAAATCCGCGAACCTCTTTGTTAGGAATCAATTAGCATACACCGGAAGTGGGGGTGGCCTATATAAAGGAGCAGAGAGCGCATTTTTCACTTTTTTTCAGCGTGAGTTGGGCCGAATTATGTAAAGTGTAAACTTTCATTGATCCAAAACGGGACCAGGGTTGAAAAGTCGCGAAGCGGCTTTTCAACCCTGGTTTTATTGAATTTTTGAGGTATGGTATTCGTAAGTAATTAAATAAATTGGTAGCTAGAATGTATTAAGGTCGTCAGGTCGTTACAAAAAAAAGTTGATCCGCCTCGAAAGTTACTACCCTGATGAATGGCACCTAGGTCAGCCGGCAAATACAAATTTTACAATTTCTTAGGCAAAGTTGTTCGAGGTAATGATTTTCGAGGGCAGTATTTCGCTGTCTACAAATGGCCTTGGAGCACCGGCTACCTTATTAAAGTCACCAAAACAATAAAATATTATTTTCGTGTATGCGTGCAAAAAATTAGAAATTTTGCAAAAGCAGTAAAACTAGAATGCATAATAACAAAGGATACTACAAAGCCGCCCAAAAGGTGTGCCAAATTGCGGAAGGGAGGGTGTGGTGGGAGGAAGGTCTTCTGGGAAATATGCGGAGTATGAGTATCGTTGTGTGAGTGGGATATGCGCGTATGTGAGAAGAGGTGTTGAGGCAAAAGAAGGGGGGGGGGCGGCGGCTGGGAGCAGCGGCAGATGATCGGACGGGGTGAAGTGCGCGGTGGAGAGGAATACCGTGATTCAATTTAGGGTAGGGGAAGAAGACCCGTGGGTGGCCGGAGACCTTCAGGCCTTCTTCTTCACCTCCGGCTCCTTTCTACGGCTGTTTAGCCACACCAACGCCTTTCAGAGGAATCTGCAGCCGCTTCTCCCCAGCCGCCGCCAAAATGAATGTGTAGAATCGGAAATGAATCTCCCAAGCGGCTTTAGGAGGATCTTTGTGTCTCAACAAAAAAAAATCCTACCGACCATAAAAACTAAAAGGCACGTAAACGAAATTGTCTTTTGAGGATAATGGGGGTTATTGCTAAGAGACAACATTCATTCGATAGAGCTTGAAATTCTGAACAGTTTACAGCTGCCAAAAACTGTTGAACAATAACAGTTTACAAAAACGTTCTGGAAAAAACATGCTTTTTTCCATTTTCGACCCGACTTAACAACTGCAAAAGCGTTTTTTTTGCGAATACGGTAGCGTTTCAGCTGGTGTTAAAAGCTGGATTTGCTCACAATTTCCAGATCTAAAAATAAACTACGTCAACTATGCTAGAAAAAACCGATCCTGACTTAAAACCCACCCCTTGTAGGAGTCCTAATCGAACTTGACAACCCCCGCCCTACTTCCCCCAAATAGCAACATCATGTGAGGGCAAAGAGACGCGCACGTAAAAAAATAGAATAATTCTTGGAGACCGATTCCATAAGACGACTAGTCGCTAGGCCAGAAGGACCGGGGAAAATTGGGCCTTAGTAATTGGATTGCTTTTGAGGGACACGGGTGGGCTGAATGGCGCCTCCATCCACAAATAACTATAATATCTACGCAGCCAATGGGGGGTTCTTTGGTTTTGTTATTGTTTGAAGGATCAGATAGATCGGAATATTGATAGTTTTTGGTTAATGAAAAGTTTCAAAATGGTTTTTTAGTAGGTACGCACTCGGGGTGGGTGCGGCTGTCTAGCCCGTTCGAGCTGTGGCCATCCCTATTGGTCGGCTCAAATTTCGGTTGGGCCGCTCTATTTACAGCTAATTCTTTCAACGAACCGCTTGGACGGCAGCGATTACACTAAGCATCTAGGAAAAACTAAGAACTTATAGTTAAAAAAGACAGTAAAATATTTAAGCGGAAAAGATTGTTAACAGGTTTTTCCTATCACAGCGTCAGTTTAATGGTTCTCATGAAACTACCTTCAGATAGTCATAATTAACATATATTCAGAACATAAGCAGATAAGATGCTAGAAAAGACAAGAAATATCTATTTCGATAAGATAACCTATAGAACGATTTTTAATTTCACATAAGCAAAAAACCTTTTTTAAAAATTACAGGCCAACAACTGACGCAGCTAGTAAATTAGGGCCTATGCCAAAATGCCGACTACTCCGAATAAACCTGTGTTTTCTGGTTTCTGTCTTTGCCATTTTAAAAATAAGGCATCAAAATACCGTTTCGGAATCAGAACATGAATCTTCGGGCAACGGTGCAAGTAGTGTCACCCTTTTCTTCAGAATAGGCCTCGGCCCTTCGGCCGCCGCTAGATCGACCCGAATCGTTGGTAGCAGACCATTCATTGGTGTTTCTCGTCAAATGTTGCTGATTTGAAAATATAAAGATTGGATGCGGGCAACACGTTGAACCAGCTGTGTGGTTGGGCGAGACGTGCACCCTCACAACCGCAACAGGTGACTTTTTGCCAATCCCCCCTTAACGCCGATTCCGGAATTTGAATCGTTGTAATCACCGGAGATGTTGTTCCAAGAATAGAGCTCTACTTGGAATAAGTATATCTTGGAATAACAGAATTTGTGGAATTGCGTAGCCCCTGCCAGCGGGAAATTCGTGAAAATAACATCTGACGATGTGTCCCCAGATTTTTGAAGGCCAACAAAAGGGGCTGGTGACGACGAAGATGAGGTCCAATATCTGGGTGGTGGCCACCCACAACGACTCAATATCGCCCTCTCAGATTGTGCAACCAGAAGGGCCCTAGGGTGGGAAGGGAATGTCGGCATGCTGGGCCACGTCTGGGGCCACTGCCAATTACAATCCCCAAAAAAATTGGTTATTAAGATTGAATAAATTTTTGTGAAAACTAATGTTATAACTCAAATGGGTCACCGGAGAAAGTCATACGTGTACTAGCAGCCTATAAAAACATAACAATAGAACGTGGTTTTTTTTAATTCAACTTGATAACTCTTTCTTTGAAAAAAACCCCGAAAAACTTGTAAATAACCAACCTCTCGGAATGACGCTTGAATAATCATTTTCGTGTCCTGCCGCAACAACGGTTTCCTCCCATTCGTCGCCTGCGCACCTCCAACCTTCGGCTTCGGCAACATCTCCATCTCAACTTCTTCGTCTTCGGCACAATCAAAATGAACGGTCTGACGTTGTGGCTGTAGCTCAACCACATCATCCATCGCCATCTCCACAACCGATCAGCGATTAGCAAATGCTAGAAGAGAACTGCGGGTCGGCTGGTTGACTGTTGGCATGGGAGGCTCATACCGTATTCTGGGTCCATTGTTTCTAAGCTATTGTGACGAAAGGGGGGTGAAGGGGATGCAGAGATGGAGAAGGAGAAGAAGAGGTAGTAGTCCCTATGAGAGCACTCTCGGTCATCTTTTTCTTTTGGCCTTTCATTGGGTGTTGGGGGATGTCGTCGAATCACATTATAATCACTGTACTCCTGAAAGGGGGAGGTTGAGGTTGGGAAGAGCATGAGATGACATCGGGTTTTATGGAAATAACCACGACCAACCAGGGGTGAAACGAGGTGGCTAATTAATGTCAGAAGGAATTATTGGTCTTTTTAATAAAATGGAAAAATAAAATAGCGTTCAGGGTTTTCCAAAGAATTGTGGCCACTATGCAAACAAGAATATGTGGCTCTCCTGCAGGAGCGAATGCCTTTGCGAGTGGAACTCGAGAACGCAGCGCCATAATTAGTCGCCCCCCAGGTGCAGCTACCGTCTGTTCGTTCGCATACAACCTCCACACGACATAACAGATCTTGCGAAATTACTTTTGAATAGTGACATAATTACCCCAGAACTGGAAATCATAGCGCTCTTGAAGTTTCACCAATGACTTACCGTGATTTTGCGACTCATAGCGGAAGCGGCTCAAGCTAGAAGCGGATTCAGAGGAACCCAGAGAATAATGGAAAATGTGATGGCGGGTTGATGACCCGGTCATCAATCCCCTTCAAGACCCCCCCCACCCGAAAATAGCCATTAGCGACGAGAACGGTGAGCGTCGGCTTCTTCCGGAATATCTTCTCGTAGCGATTCCGGGTTCGTATCATTTTGAAGTTCTAGCCTCCTTGCATACCTCAAAAAGAGCGCGGCTTTTTAGGGTTATTCTCAGAAAATATAGAAGACAATTCACATGTTGCTCAAATTTTCTTAGGGGTGAAGCGATAAGTATAAATCCCAGTCTATAAAGACCAATACTTGCAGGTGCAGAATTGTCGCGTAGGGGCTAAAATAATGGTGAAATAAATGCGAGGCGATGAAATATACATAAATCTGGGGGCAAAGTGGGCAGAACGGGCAAGACGGCTCCCTAGGGTCTATAGAGGGGGCCACATGGGTCTGGGTAAGTTTTTTTGAAGACTTGTAGCCTGTTCCGCTTTGCCGGATTCTTCAGGGTCTTGCATACGGAGCTACAATACGGGAACATTCTACAAAATTTAATTTTGTATCTTTTATCATATGTTTAGGGTAGAGATGCTACGAATCAAGTAATACCAGCATCAAATGGATTGAAAAATTATATTTATAAAATAATATATTTGAATGATTTTGCATCGTCATTTTGCTTGGATACGCAAAGAGCCCCTCCGAACCATGTGAATTTGATTGTATACCACATTATGCAGACTCGTGATTATACTTGATCCAGTATAGCTATTTAGAAGTTAGTTTTGCTAAAAGTTGAAAACAGCAAAAAAAATTAAGGCCTTTTCGTAAACATTGAGCGGTCGAGCGAACAATGGAAGGCCAAGAGGTGGCGAAGAGGCCGACGAAGGAGCAGCCTCGTCGAATCTGTGATAATTGGGTGGAAGAGGAGGGCGACTGGAAGAGGAGGACGTATTCTAGACTGACAAACTGCCCAAACACCCCGTTAACCCCCGAATACACATACACACATCGTCTACCCCACTCACTCTCCCTGCTCACCACGAATTTCCGTAATTTAGCGGGGATTTGGCCCTTTGCGAGGGAAGAGGTGGGAAATTTGGATATGGGAACTTTGGCTTCACGGGGGTTTTTACAATTTTTAAGCATAGCAAAAAAATTGAAAGATGCTTACTTTTCTGATATAAACACAGAATCTCGTTTTTCCTAACCACCCGAATGGGGAATTGTTTGTAAAGGAGGCCCCTTTCAGATGAACAAGTCGATCATTACCAAATTGTAAAGGCAAAATTTAATAATTTGTACCGCTTTTTGTAACAGACTAAAACTTTTGACGAAGCCAGTCTGTCTAGGTTGAGATTTGAGTGACCAAGAGCGCAAAAGAGCAATTTTTACCGGAGACTATAGGGCTTTTATTAGGGAAAATACGAGCTTCATTACTTTTGAAACATAGTTTTCCACCTTTGCCTCAATAAAATAGAAACTTTCGCACTTTCGATTCTCGAATCCCTTTCAAAACCCCGAATTTATCTCCCGCACCTGTCACCCCCAAAAACCAAATCCATTTCACATTTTGGCGCATTGCCCGATTCGCTATTATGCAAAGCGCCATGACGACTCGATTCTGCACCCCTGGACCCAGAGACAAACAGACAGACGAACAGACAGACAAACAACGTGGATGGAGACGAAATATCCCCATCCGCATTTGAGATGAAGACGGATGGCCTATAGCAGCCCTCTTTCCAACCCAACCATCGAATAAAATCAAATAACCCAAAAAGGATGGGATGAGGCGGCAATGGTGGAGTTGGGTTTGAGCTAGCTTGGGATGAGGTTCAGCTGGGCATCCCAAGATGGATGATTTCACTGGGAGCACTCGAAGGGGGGAGCCGTTTCATCTTTTAATTTTCTTCGCCGAGCTTCGCCGGCTAGGAGGGTAGTGCTTGATCGGGTGGGAAGATCTGGGGGGGGGGGGGGAATGAAGTGGGTTCAGATGAGGCGGTTGATTTTGTAGCGGAAGTCGAGTGGCAAAGAAAATTGAATTTTTGATAGGAGGTCTGAATTTAAATACATCAAAATCCATTACGGCAAAATTTGCATTCTCAAAAAGCAATGATGATGTAATAAATTACACAAAAATTCTATAAGGTCGAAATTTCACCGTTCCGAAACTGGTCAATTCCGGCTCCGGGAAAGCGAAAAGAACCACCAAATCATCGCTATAATGAAAATGAAAGTATATTCAATTTAAGGATATGGCAATTTCGGGCGAATGAAATTCCGGCGTTATGAAGTCTTTAGCGTAATGTATTAATTTTCGTTCGTTAGTAAACCTAAAAAATTGCTGAAAAAGAGGCCTGACCACCAGTAAGAAAAGTAAGTTGCAATGCTGGTAGAGGCCCATCGACGCGACCCCAGAACACCGGCCCAAGTGCTTCCATGCATCATTTAGAAGGCCCTGACAGGACATCACCCCAAGAAAAATATATGATACCAAAGACGAGTAAACAGCACCAAGTACTTCAACAAGTCATCCCCCAAAAATTGCCCTGTGCACAATGCATAACAAAAAAAAATAGAAATAATGATTCTGGAACTCACATTATGCATCCGGGATGCGCGCCTCGAGTGT
The DNA here is from genome assembly GCA_038088335.1 of Mesorhabditis sp. LJ9110. NCBI lineage: Eukaryota > Metazoa > Nematoda > Chromadorea > Rhabditida > Rhabditidae > Mesorhabditis > Mesorhabditis sp. LJ9110. The sequence continues at coordinate 78,076 of JBBGBA010000091.1, forward strand.
GGTCTCGGATGAGCAGCAGAACGTCGATGGCCAGCCTGTTGGCCGGCAGCCAGAGATGATGGTGGGGTAAAGGTGAGTGATGGTGGGCCAGCCACCTTCACGGAATTTGTACAAAGCTACTTATTACCGTATTCCGTATTAAGGCAATTGGAATTTATGTGGATTTACGGATAAAATAACATTGATAGCTGGAAGTGACGCACCTGGAGGGTATGAATCCCCTCATCGTCACCCCCGCCGAACACGGCCGTCTTCATCCTGTCGGTGGTTTGACTGGACGACGTCGAGGTACCATCTAATCGTAGATACCATATGATATTGTAATGGAAATGGAAGATACAATGTCAATGGTAGAGAACGGGAAATTGCCAAAATTTCGAAAATCTGGATTAGAAATTAGAATCGGACTTTCAAAATGACGAGAATTCGAAACCTCGTCTTTTCAGAACCCTAAATTTTCATAAATGAAATTTCCATACTCAGAGACCAGATGTGCGTTTCATACTTTAGTTGAATCAACTCTTAAACTTGGTTCAACTTATGGAAAATTAGAAATTAAAGAAGTCGGCACTTCTGAAGGTACGAGATTCAAATAGGCAATCGTATTCAGCATAAAACAGGCTAAATTAAATATAATAATAATTTAACTTCCTTAGATAATTCGTTACAACTAGCAACACCCCCCTTTCCATGAGTGGCCCATCCGAAGCGCTTTGCTTTGAGGTCCGTCGTGCACGCGGTCAGATTGCCAGAACGGCGACCCCCGGGCCACAATATGAGCTTTAATTAGGACGCGAGGGCCAAGGGTAGGGGTGAAGAGAGGGCCCTAACCTGCTCCCTTTCCGCTGGACAATGGATGGCGTTAGGGGGAGAAAATCTGGGGGGTTTGCATTATGCTGGGGACGGGTATAGAGGGAGAGGTTGAAGTTTTACGTGGTTGCAATTAGGTAATGGTGGATACGTCAGAAAGCTAAGGGCTTTACGGATGAGGGTATGAGGTGCAGTTTCTGTTTTTGGGATAGGCGCAGAATGCGTTAATTCGGGTTCTATCGATTTAGTCTTGATTTCGACAACTCTCCTAAAAATCGCATTTCTATTGACGTCTGAAAAAAGCATCAAGAACTAGATGGATGATACATACATCATCAAAATTCTGAAGCTTCTCCGGGACGCCAAGGAGCTGTGATGTTTTTTTTGGGACGCACCCTAGACATATTACTGAAGCATACGGTACCTTCAAACCCCTATGCAAAATAGAACAAATGCTAGATTGTGCTGGATGTGATGCCAAAGAGCGGTTGTGTTGGTGTCGTGGTGGGGTGGAAAGGCACGTTTTCCCGTGTGCCCCTAATTTGGTTCCAGAAGGGATCTCTCTCAGGGCCCACCCCTGCTGGCACGAGCCGGACAGCGAGACCCATACTGGATATGAGACCGGCTCAACAAATGAGGCCTGTAATCCCTTTCTTTCACCGCATTTCAAAGATCTACATCTTGGATGTTGGGTAGTCTTGGGCTTTAGAGGGATCGGCAGGGTAAGAGTTTATGTAACGTTATGGAGGTTAAGGTACGAGTAAGGTTTTTGACTGTAGCTTGATTCTTAACACCTCTAGATAAAGAGGATTCTAAAAATATCGTGAGCTGAAATTATAAATCATCGATAAATCAAACCGAATAGAATAAAACAAACTCAATTACTCCTTAATAAAAATGGCTGACTCATGGTAAAGCAACGGAAATTTCTAACCTCAGAGAATTGTGCGATTTTGGTTTTTACTGACAATTAGGCGAATCTCACGCGGTAGCCGTTGACGCGGCGTGAATGTGATTTGGGGCAAGCCTCGAAAAAGGCAAGGCTAGGTGACGCGACGATGGGCACTTGGGGCATCTGGCAACAGCCAATGCCAGAAATCCCCCCACCCCTTCACGGAGACATCGTTTCGTTTCCTAGTAGCCAGTGCTATGGGTGAAGACAACTTCCAAAGTTTTTTTGGAGAATAGGCGGGCTGTAAGTTATTGCTAGGAAGTGCCGGTGCTTTGAGAAAATTTGAGAGATCACAAAAAATACTGAAAACTAAGAATTTCGCCTTCTCTAAATCATGCCGGAATTTTAATACACAAAAAGGATCATGCCAAAATCCACTATACGCAAATAAAATTAGATTGAAATTTAAGTAGGCCAATTTCCTAATAATTCACCAATTCGGGTGCTATAAAACACCGAGAAAAAGACGAAGCTCTTTGATAATCAAATTATGTATGCGAAAATTTGGTATAAAATTTTTGGTTTAATACATTTTGGTGTATTGCTTTTTTAAGGGTTTATACATGAAGTTGCAGCGTCAAGGTTTTCCACGTAATGAATTTCGGCCTCGCGCCAATAAATCAAAAGTTACAGCCATAGGCCCTAGAACATTTCCAAAAACAAGGAACCGGATTGGTGAGTTGGAGCCGGTGAAAAGAGGGCCGTTAGCCGCCGGCGAATCTCGAAAATGCATCCGAACGGGGGGTCACTTGCCAGAAAACGCGGGGGGCCCCGCAAACTCTAGGAGACAGGAAACCCGGGCCGGGGAGAAGCCGTTTGTCCTCAGCAGCCTTTTCGGGACAATTAAGGGGAAACGGAGTGGGATGGAGCAGTAAGAGAAATATACACTGATTCTTTAGAAGAGACTGGCAAAGGATAAGAAAAGATTCCACTTGTGGACTGGGCGCGACGACGTCTGTCGACCCGTCGTCCGGCTTGTCGCGTGCCCCTTCCCTTTTTTTGGAGGCCATCGAATGCTCGCAGTCGACCCAACCAACGCTAGTCCTTGCCCCCTCCGATAAAACGTTTTTCCTCTTCCCACAACCAGAATTGACTCCAGACGAATTGCTCGGGGTGAACAGCCACCCCTTTTCCGGTGCATAAAAAGAGGACCACTGACCTGGGGCACCTGGGTTTACGGCAGGGGTGTTTGATATCCGACGATTGTTGTTTTTTAGGGTGGTGATGTTGGTAGTAAAACGAGTGGAATCCAAATTTATATATTGGGAACTTATTGGTAATTAATTTAGATAAAACTGATTTGTTTTAGACCAATAACCACACTACAAAAGGGATGTGATAGTGGCTAAAAATCGTACCTGCTTTATTTTTCTCCTGCCTAAAAATTTATTTAATGGAAAGGAAAATGGACATCTACGCGACTCATAAGCGAATTAATTTTCAGCTATCGACCAGGCTTGCTGAGAAACACACTAATAAACGGGGATGGTATTTACTCAGAAATTGAGCTTTGAAAATTACATTCTACGTTTCTAAGTCCACACGTCATGAATGTTTCATCATAAATCTGATATAAAGAACCAGAATACCCTCCTGATTACCATCCCACCAGTAAAATTCTAACGAACCATATTGATACAAGGTGGCAGACGAGGAACTCTTTGATCGCATTCCCCCCTCCTTCGTTTCTAAGGGTCTGATGATGGCTTCTCACGCTTCACAGAGCAATCGGCCACGCTTTAGAGAAAAGAGCCTCCTAAGCGAATGGGAAAAAGAAGAAGAAGCAGCAGGAGGGGTATGGCTAGGGTCCCTGGGTGCTGCTGATCGACTTCCTTCAACGAGCCAACGCCAAAATAAGGCATCATCTTTCGACAGGGACCCATGAGATATTCCCTGAAAGCTACGATGAAAAACCCGACGCCCCGGCGCTACACGGGTTGTAAACAATTTTCGGTAGCACTACGGGTTTGGTATGTAGGGAAATTGAAAGTAGTCTCTTTGAATGTAGGCGGAGAATGAAGCTGTAAATTGTGTTATACTTGGGTATATTTTTTGGGATTTGCTTGCGAGGTGCAGCTGCTTCTAAACGCGGTTTCGCTCGAAAACTTGATCATGTGTGGATAAAGAAACCTCGTGGGTTCGCGGAGGGGTATTTTGGGAGCGCGGCAGTAAGGGTTGAGGATGGAAAAGTTAGTAGGAAAAGCCTTAGGGGATGCCCTATAGAATTCGATTTAAATATCTTAATTTAACTGGGCAGATTTATATATTAAATTATTGATAGAGCTGAGAGCTTGAAAAAGGTGTGATGCGGAACTTCGACAGCTTATATTCAGATATTCCTTTGGTTTGTGCTAAATAGTATACAAATTGAAGTGATGGGCTGTTGAGCCTAGTCCACTCTTCGTTTCCCTTCCAGCAATGATTGCCAGTGGGGGGCTCTGGGTCCTTTTCCAGCCATTCTCTCGTCAATTTTCCCCATTTTGGCCCAGCTCCCGAGAGCCCAAACGGGAACACTCCAAAAAGAGGCTAGGGGGATTAGGTAGAAGAAGTATCGTTAGCTAAAGCATAGCTCTCAGCCTTAAATTATCAATAGTGCATGAGAGGAGGGTTCTTGACTTAACAGCAAGCGAAGTTATGCTAAAATAATAGCTTTTAAACGAAAAAAGCCACATGAGAGAGTCCAAGAAAAGTGACAGATGTCGAAGTTTCGTTGAGAAAGGGGATGTCAACGGGACATGATGTATCTATTAACGGGAACGGCTGGTCGGAGAAAAGGGGAAGGAAGATACCCGATCGGTTGTGTAACCCGGCCCGCATCGTCACTTTTTTACCGATGCCGCCGGGTGGATGGTGCGATCGGATATGTCTAGTAAAAATCAGACAAAAAATGGTAACCCTGAGCGTTTGTAACGTTTGCGGAATACATCGAAGGTATATACTATCGAGAAAGGAATTACGTATTAAAATACTTACTTTATAGGAGTCAAAATGCCTTCGTAGTTTGCTCCTAAATCAGTTAATGAAAAGCCGACGCGCTGGATAAACAAGCTCCCCCCGTCCATAGGGAGATCTCCCATTCTTTTAATTAACCATCCATTTCTTTACTTTTCCATGACCAGCCCAAAATCAAATCCCCGGAAATGTGACGCCCCGCCCTTGCAGCACTTTTTCAAGCGCAAAATAATCTAATTACCCTATCCCCAGGGTCACAATCACACGATATCAACTGCAATAATATTGCTCAATAAAAGCGGGCCAGGTATTTTTATTGAAATAGGATGAGAACACGATATCTACTACGGAACTACTAGTGGGTTTGACCAAAAATCGGAATAGCGGGCAGGGAAGCAGCAGGAAGCTCATGTTGCAAGGGGTGGTCTAGGTGCCCGGCCACCTCATCCATCAACTGCAGAAAAATGACCCGCGTATATTTTTTGGTGGTTTTTTGGTTTTTGGAGTGGAAGAGGTGTGGGTGGGAACGGTTTAAGTTAAGATGAATTGATATTAAGAAGGAGAAAGGTATTGTTATACGTAATAATAAGCAATAAAAAATTGGATTAATTTGTTGGCAAAGAGCAGAAAATTGTAGCTGAGTATGGATTGAAAATCTGGATAGTCCGACAGCTTTACAATTTCCACCTAGGTGCCGAGATCTCTAGAAGACCATAAATCGGAGAGTGAAAAAACTGTACACGGAAAAATGGCAAAGGGGAAAATCAAGCCTACGCATTAAGGAGAAATGAACGTGCGCCCATTGTATAAATAACAAAAAAGCCCTCAAAAAGAGTCCAGCCACCGTACACCCCCAAACAGTCCATTTTATACCAATTGCCAACGACAGTGGCTAGAAGCCAGCCGGGAGAGATCAATGAGCTGCGGCCTGGTAGGGGGCCCTCGCATCATAATTGGATTATGTGTGGGCCCGAAGGGTTGGAAGGGGGGACGAGGGAGGGCCCCTCTGAAAGTACCGATGGACAGCGGCCATCCATGCCGTGGACGGACGGGACGAAGAGCCTTCTGACTCGGGTGTCGCTCCTTAATGGCCATGACGGGGACCCATCATCGCATTTACACACGCAAAAAGAGGATTGGGCAGAAAAACCAATGAGGGAAGCATGGATATTCCACGTTTTGGAGGTGGTTTTTTAAGATGTAGATGACGAAAAGGATATAATTTCGATCCAGGCATCATGATCAGAGTTTGATATTTTAGAGTTTTTATCGGATCTGGGGATAGGAATATTCTATTCCTGTCCCTTGGTGGAATTCTGCAAACGCCGTGCTGTAGGTATAATCACAAGGGATACTTTAGATCCTTTAAACTTCTCACAAATTATAAAATACAAAAGCGTTGAAATTGACATAAAGAAAAGAAGGTGATAGCGCAACGGTATCGGATCAACCATAAGGATGCATCAAACCGGAAATAATAACTGATCTACCCAAGCCCAACATGCCAATCAACAAAATCAACCACTCTACCTGAGCAACCGGAACAATTTCCGGCACACCGTCGAATGTCACCGTCACATCAGCCGTCTTCATCTATCCGCCTACCGTCAATCCTTAGCCTCCATCTGAAATCCATTGGCTCAAGCTGGCCAGAAAACCTCTCATCAAACAATTCTTCCTTCTCCCTCCCCATCCCCTCCGATTGTGCGTTTTTGTCACAGTTCATTCCGGTTTTTGCCATGTCGCGAGCCACCCACAAATATTGGCTGCTGCCAGGAGCCTCAGGCTCTTCCCCTTCCTTTAGAATTAGATGTGGTCACTTCCCGTTGAATTGCCGCTGTTGAAGAAGGCGATGGAGCCGTTAATTAGAAGATCAGATGGCAGATCAGGCGAGATTCCAGCTTAGGATATCCTTCTAGGAAGACAACTCGAGGTGCTGGGCGGCATTCGGAAGACAGAAGAAGCAAAAGGAGCAGAAGAAGATAGAAGAAAGAAAAGAGGGTAGGTAGCTTGGGGTAGAGGGCCGCGCTCCTATGCAGCCGACGTCGACGGCCGAGCCGATTTATTGTTATGGGGCCCGAAATTAGAGGTTCCGGTGGGTGAGGGGGCCCACGTCGATGGCCCGGTGATGATGCTGCCGATGGAGGGGATAGGGGTGTGGAGATATTGTGGCAGAGGATTCTAGGTGATTTTAGGGCTTTTTAAATAATTGAGAAAGCCCGGGTAGGTTGGATGGTCTAGAAGTAGGCTTCAGTGAAGAGGATGAAAAGCTTCCGAGGAAGTAAAAGTGCAGAATGACCTTCGGTTTTATAATTTGTTGCGAATTTACATGGCTTAGAAATTGGAATCAGCGACTAGCCTTTCATATTCATGTTGTGATGATGAGGGTAATGTATAAAATGGCCCGTTCTTTTTTAAACTTTGTTTTATCTCGATACAAACTAGAAACGACAAGATAAATCGGGCCGCCCCCTAGAAGTTTATTTGCGAGAGTTTTGTTTTGCGTCCTTCTTACCCTGTTATCGCGCTCTGCTTTTAAAAACATGAAAAAAATCGGCTATTGCCCATTCAAAACCAACGAGGACCGAGATCATATTAAAAAAGAGGGTAACCCTATCTTTTTTGCATACACTGTATCAAGATACGATTCGGATTCCAGCTGGATTACGGTCAAAAAACGCCTTTAGCTGTCGTCCGATTTCCATGGCGTCATCAGTTCTGCAAAAAGCCACCCCGAGCACTGACCGACTGGCCGTGAGGAAATAAAGGTTCCGAATGGCATGGTTTACACCCCGACCAACGGCTCTCATAGACCGGCAGCAGGGCCCTTCCTTCTTTCCATTCTCGTTCTCCTCCTCTTGCTCATACTCCACTCCGGCATTTATTCGGACACGACCCGCTGTGGAGCCCGACCCAACGAAAAAGAAGTCCGAGTGACGACAATGGGCGTTACACAGATAGCAAGAGAAACCACAGAGCTGCAGAGGAACCTCCCCGAATAGCACCACTAACGGGTGCCGCCACTAAAAAAAGTTCAGACCCGGCAGATGTTTTGGAAACGCCGATCTTTGACCGGGAAAATAAATTGGAAGAAATATAAGAGGTCCTGTAGGTTTCAAAACTATCAATCACTTATGACCAAGAGATAAATTGGTGGGAAAAATGTATCAAAAAGCTCCGTTTTAGATGCAGATCAAGCGGCACACGACACAGTACACAAAATTAGAATTAGCGCAAAACATGCACTTTCAGCCATGCAATAAATCCAAAAGAAATTATAAGTATTTGAAATTGGCCTAGTAATCCTGGTTTGGGCAAAAAAATTCTGGAAAGAACTCACGGCTCGCATCTCCGTGGTGAGGCGTCAGTGGCCAGAAAAAATAGGCCCTCAGCAGATCGAAGTTGTTGCCATTGTTACCACACTAAATGTATACAGTTTAGCAAAAAGACGGATAGAAATCCACAATACAAATTCGATCATTTTAAAGTATTAATAAAGTAAGTATTTTAAGATTGGGAAGCTTCAGGAACTGAATCAAAAAGAGTCTTAATCAATCAAGCAAGTAACGTCAAATAAATGAATCAAACAATGAGGACAAATCAGCACGCCTGGCAAAAGAAAATCGATGTTTCGTCAAATCTGAAATGTGCGCGGCGAATGCCGTGACCGGACACATTTCGCTAAAATTAGATGAGGGTGTCAATAGGCGTCGCCAGAAAGTACACGTGGTAATATGATCCCCGGCGATAGTTGCCAAGGAGCTGTCGTGCAAACATTTAAGGCTTAATAGCCATTCAAATAGAAAAGCTTTCAAGTCAAGTTATGATTTGTTTCCCGATCCATTTGACCCATTTAAAGTTGAAAAATAAACTAAAATAAATTAAAATGGATCGAAACCTATAAAATTATTTCTAAGCTCTGCAAATTTCAGAACCTGAAAATAGATATTCCAATTTTCGGGAGTCTAATTTTCGTGATTCTGTGATTTAATACAACAATCTACAAACTACCTTCTAGAAAAAAGCCTTGCTGTAAACAACCTCACATGGCGCATCTCCTAGTGTGGTCTAGCGGTCAAAAGCCGATTTGGCAGATTTGGGGGGGGAGGGTGGAGTTGTGGGCGAAGAAGTGGGGGAAGTGGGAATTGAATCTGCATATTCTGCTGATGACAGCTTATCCAACAACCTTCCCCCTCCAAAAGCTATTTCAACGGCCTCACCTCCAAACATGGATTTCCTGGTTTTTATTAGGTGAATATTAGACTTTCCTGAACTTGATAAAAACGGAATAAAACAGGAAATTATACGTTGTAGGATGATAAAGTACTACAGCATACTTAGGGCTAGTGTGGACAATCGATTCTATTAATGCAAAGTATAGTTGTCGATACCTTAAAGTTTTTAAAATTCAGAAGTTTTAAGGAGACCCTGACTGTGTGACCACTGTCTATCCATACACCGAAAAGCCCTCCACCCTAATTCTCCCTCCCTCGCCGACTCTAATGAATTTTTGCGGATCCGATTTGAACGAGCAACTGTCGTGTAGCGACTCTGGGAGGCCACCCCGTCGAGAAAAAGGCAAAACAATCATTAACGGCCGCCCCGCCAGCTTTATAGACAAATGATTGCGATGGTCGGAGTACGTTTTTTTGATTCCGAGAAACTAGAGATGTCGAAAATTAAAAAAAAGCTAAAAGAAATGCGTTTGGATCAGCGGCTTATCGCGTAAAGCATCGCTTGCCAAAAGATTCTCATGGTCTCAATTCTTTATTTATCATATTCCTACAAATATGTAAGTTAAATTCAAAGCGTTTTTTAATAAGTACGAATAGGAAAATACTACAGCAATTTGAGCTCATTCGAAAACCTACATTGATAATTAGAAAACTTCTCCTATCGTTCAAACCAGGCAGCGCCGAGAAGCCAGGTGTTTCCAGATTCCCATAAAAAATTAAGAATTACTGTATATCACTAAAACACTATTCAACAATTATTATGTATATATTTAGATTTGGGCACAAAAAATGTTAATATTTTTTTAGCAGACAAAGCCATTCAAATACAGTAACTGTGCATATAAAAGTTTCTGATTAGCCGAAAGGTGGCCAAGCGAGAGCGTGAGGTCGAAAAGAGCGAAAAGAATGGGTGAGGGTGAGCGGTGATCAGTCGCCTCTTTGGCAGTCGGTACCTGGGGGATCTCGTCCTCCTCTAGAGACCCAAGGGCCCAGGAAATGAAAACACGAAGGGGAGGGGAGGGAGGGCTGCTGTGACTGACAAATGGAGGCCCACTTTGGCCCATCCTGTCATCCATCAACTCTACATGAGAACCTGCGGCTTCTGCTCATGCTCCTCAGTCCCGTTCGATGAGACTGATTTGCTTTATCGGTCGATTATTTGATGGCTAGAGTGGGGTCCGGAAACAAGGGGGGGGGGGGAAATTTATTCTCAATGGTTCTGTTTACGGTATTTTCAACACTCGACTGCGCCCCTCTAAATATACGACAACGATCATACGAAATCGCCTATTAACAACTATGACTTTTTAAGACACCAAGGATTTAAAATATAAGGTGTCAAGTTACAAAAATGGATAAGGGAAAAACAAACTTTTTTTACATATTATATGCTTCCCTACCATAAATACATATATTTTACAAATTTCTATACATATTGTAGACAAAACCCGCTTTCTAAGAAATTAAATGCAAAGCAATAAAACTTAAAAAGCACCGTTTTCACTTATCGACTAATTTGCGAAACATATGCCGCGCAACTGTGTTCCACCGTCGACCGGCACATAAAAAGGCGCGCTCCCTCGAAATCCGGCGAAATTCGACCCCTGAGAATTATTGGACTGTGTACACACAACACAAATATGAGCCCTACGGGGATAGGGTGAAGCCGAAAGGAGGAGGAGGAGAGACGAACTGAAAATGCCCTCCTCTGCTACGAGGGTTTGGTTGTGGGCCCTCAATTCCGAATTTCGGGCTTCGGGTTACCGGGGAATGATGGCAGAGTCGTTGGAATAGTCTGTCTGGCAGTGCGAATATGGCGGAAAAGCATTAATGGGGGGCTTCGGATTGAACATATTTTTATTACAGAAGCATTCAACACTCAATTTTTTTCGCACATTTTACCTAGCTCGCAAGTTCGCAAATAAACTGTCTAAAGCCCGTACCAACAAACCAGAAAATATGTTACAGCACGGATCACTGTTAAAAAAATTCGTTACTAAAAAGACTTTCGAAAATGTTATCTAGGGGTTTGATGTTATTTTATTATCATGATCAGGATCTGTAATAATCAGAAACTTGCGTAAAAACCCCACCGGGCAAAAATACGAAACGCAGCCGTCCAGCCATTTTATGAAACTTCGGTTTTATTCCGGTGTTTGAAAATTTTCTCAGTAGAAAGGCTAAATTATAGTAATAATTCCTATCATGTTTAAATACGAAAATAGCACCTTCATATGTTTCGCAGGACAAGCTTCAAAACAAATACTTACATTTATCTAAAATGCTAGAAAAGACCCAGTGACACAGAACAATGCCATTCATAAGTCATTATATTGAGCTAGTATCCCCTTTGCCCTCCCCCTTCTTGCCTCACATCGAAAAGTCTTCAGACACATGTGCTTGTAATCAGCATTGAATGGGTTTCCTGCCGTGGGAATGACCGGGGAGGGGGGACCAAAAAGTAGCCGTCATATAACAACATGCCACCGGAACAACATACCAAGATTTTTGGGGGTGTGTTCAGAAACCTGGCCCAGGCGCCGAGCACAACAAATGATTTTCAGGTTTGTAATTAATTTGGGGGACTGCGGGGTCGCTGTTCGGAATCTACGCCATTCGGTTCAGGTGGCAGGTGCGACATGGGGGAGTAAAAAAAAGTGGTTGGTGGCCTGAAAAAAATTAGGAATGATGTTCGGGGAATTGGGTGGTTTGAAAAATTTACTGGGAGGGAGGAAAAATAAAATCGCTTGAGATTTTCCGGATTTTCCCGACGAAAATTCCCAGATTATGAAGATTCAAAACTGTCAAAAACACGATATTTTGAAATCCGAGCTTGTACTTTTTTTGGATAAGTTTTGAAAAATACCCGGAAGTAGCAAAACAAATTTTTGACATTTTCATAGTTATCGTAAGAATTTAGTGACAACAAGAAAGGGCCACCTCACAGTACGCTCCAAAAGAAAAACACCATAAACCCGTTGGCGATGATGGCACTACGCAAGTGTAGCGTGGCCACGATATGCATTTGTGAGTCGCCTGCTTGGTCCATAGGGCATGGCAAAAAGACTCTTCGATTTGATAGGGCCATTAGGCCATCCTCCCCTTCCGTTTCTTCCGCTCTATCCCTTCTCTGGTCTCTATTCTCCTCCATCTGCCCTGGGGGTCATTTGCATATAGAATCGCCAAACTTTACGCTTGCTTCCAGCGATTGTCGCGTTTGACGAAATTCAGATTTTTAGTTTTTAAAGTGATTGTTAGGCTAGATTTAGAAAATCCTTAGTTAGAATCAATCATCCTTGTTATTTTTCCTTAATTTTTTTCACATAATGATCCAAAATATCAGGAAAAGCCTTCAGCCATGTAATCCTGTTCTAAAAGTCTCACGTCACTTTTGCGAAAGGGTATCTTGAGCAGGAAATCTCTGGACTCCGAATGTGCTTCCCCCCTAGTCTTTTCCGTTGCTCCTCCAAAAGCCCCTTCAATTCGGGGCCAGTTGGAAATTTATGCCCCTTGAATCTAATCCCCTGCTTGGGCACTAGCTAGTGGCCAAACGGGCAAATGCGTGGTTCTTGATTGCTGCCAACCGGAAAATTTAAGGTTACGAAAAGCAAATAAAAAACATGAAATCCGAAGTATCTCTTAAAGTAAGACCTGCACTTAACAAGCGCACAATACAGGGTGTCCCGAAAAAAGCGTCCCCCGCTAGCGGGCCGCAGTCGTGTAAAATTTTCACGATGTAGGTATCTATCGAAAACTCGCAAAGGCGAGACAACAAGCGTTTTCCTTTTTTAGATCAAGCTATTTAACTGCGTATTTTTATTACCAAAGACCTTGACAATAGCTCATTTATACGAGATCCGCATGTTAATTGCAATTTTGATCCCGAAGATCCTCGTTTATCAAAAAAACATTTAATACCAAGAGAATGATAAGCATTATAAAAATGAAACCAGCTGTTTTCTCGTCTTTTCAAGGGCTTTCGAATGGTGTTGAAACCATCCCAATCCGGGCTTCCTCCGGACCGCTAGAGGAGGGTATTTTTTCGGACACCCAGTAGAGTAAAAACAAAAACTTTGGAGGAACTGGGGTTTGAACCCAGGGCTTCCCGCATGCAAAGCGGGCGCTCTACCACTGAGCTACACCCCCGACAGAGACTGTGTGCAGGGGTGGGTTTGATAAGGCATCAATCTTCCCATCATCCCGGTGGAAGGTTGGTAAGAGAAAAGTAAGGCTTGCGAGAATAGCATTAGGGGGACCCCCCCCCCCCCTGCCCGCAACTCCTAGGGGAATTTCGGCCATGAAGAAGATTAGCTCAATTAGGCCGAGAGTTAACTAGAGCTGGAGGGCAGGACCAAGAAGGCCATGGGCTCCTAGCTGTCCACTGGTCAGTCGGCCTATTTCGAGCAATTAGCTGCTGGCTGACGATGAGTACGAGGGGGGCTGATGAGTTTTTTGGGGTGAGGTCGTGACGAGCAAGAAAAAGGGACCGGGGTATTGAGAAAGTGATGTGATTGAGAAAGCCAACCTTAAAAAAAGAAATATGTGTGAAGAACTATCAGCCAATTCGTGTTAATTTCGCCGATTTTTTTTATTTAAGTCTGCTAATTGATTTTTTCCAGCTGATCGCTTAATTCCAAGCATTTTATTACGGTGTTTTAATGTAATCGCTGCGAAGTATAATTAGCCCATATAACCGGCAATCGGCACGTTTAAAATTCGTTCCAAAATAAATCGGCGAGATGAATATGGATTTTGAAGTTTTTTACAGTATTCTAATAACCTAAATGGGATTCAAGTTTCAATAGAAAAACGCTCACACTAAAAAACGATCAAGAACATGACCAAATTGTTAGGCCCCTTTTTATGAATGTCCGCAATTGGGACCCAGGGTGCATGTCGTAGCTCCCAGCTGCGTATGGCCCAGGGGCTAATTCGAATTGACCATCGCCCCCCGATAGAGACACCCACTATAAAAGACCGGGAATAAACTGCTCAATTGTCTCCCCAGATAGATAGCGAGGGGTAAGGCATACTGAAAAGGATGGAAGGGCTGCATTCAGTAGTAGAGCATTTCGAGCCTAGAGCATGGCCTATTCTTCTTCTTCCTCCCCCCCCCCCCCCCTCTTCCAATGGCTTCTTCTTCTTCTTCTGAAGGCCAACCCGAACACCACCCAATTCTCCTCCCATCCCCACCACAATCAACCACTCCTTCTGCTCGGACTGCAAGGGTCAAAAAAAAGTGGTGCCGTGTAGGTCGGTGGGGGGTCATTTGGGGGGTTTCTACACGAATGACGAGGGGATAAGAGCTTCTTGAAAAATTTCAGAAGAGGGAAAGGTTTTACTTCAAACGGGTATAGCTAAAATGATACACCATTCGACACAAAAATTGAAAACAGCGGCACTTAAACTAGATTATTCACAAAGAAATTCCGTTTAGAGGTTCCTAGCCCCTCATAAACCGTCGTTTAGAAATCTTTTATTTTTAGGTGGGATATACAAGTAGATCACGTAGAAGAATTTTTTCTCATTTATTCATGCCATATTTTCTAGCTTAAATTTAGTAGGTTTACAAGTGTGATTTATTAAGCTAGCATTCCAGTGATCGTAAAAGCTTGCAGTTCTAAGCATTTTAAAGGAGGGAAAATAGGATATTTCTGAACGAGATGTTGGTTTGTTCTTAAAAAATTTCGCAAAAATTAAAATGTCATATTGAGTTTCAATTTATTCAAAAGATATATAGCTTGCAAAAGATCCCAGAAAAGGTGCAATTATCCTGGTCCGGCAATCGTAAATCAAGTAAGAAAATTCCACAAAACCATAAGCAGCCCATATCTTCAGTTTTTTGCTACGCTGAAGTCAATGAATTGTGCCAACAAAAGACCCTAGACTGGGGGCAAAAAAGCATTGGCCCGGAAGACACCCTGCACAATCAGCTGGGAGGAAGCCCAGGGAAGATGTCGACTCCGCGACTTTTCAGAACAATAAACACAAAATGAGGAAAGGGAGTTCTGTTCCAGTTCCGGTTGCAAATTGACGTCATGAAGCGATTAAAGAAAACAGCTTCGCAATCCAACCCTGTCGAGTTCGTGAATTTGCCTATGCTTGGTACAAGCGATTCGGCGTTTTCAAAAACGGTGCCGTTTTTGGTGGTTGCTCCCACCGGAAGGCTCGCGTGCGTAGAAATCCCTAGTTTAACACTGGATCTTGTTCAAAACCCGTTTGAATTTGAAGTGTTGGCCAAAGCGTTGTGATTTCAGCTTCTAAAATGAATTACGTAATACGTGATCAACAAACATATTTTATTACTGTTTCCTAAAATTCTTTATTAATTAAAAACGGACATTTTTTTCTCAGTGATCGTCTGGTATTTTTGTCAATATAGTGTTTTTTTCTTATCAAAAAAAAAGCAATCACGGATGCTGAACAGCATGAAAATACATTTCACGTAAAAAATCAAAAACTATGAAACGGTCATCAAAATTTATTCGCAAATAAAAAATTGCATTTAATCGAGGAATTATTCCTAATTTTAATACTTTCTTAAGCCTCTACCAAAACTTGTTTCTAAACACTTCTCAGCTGTTTAAAATCTTTCCGTCATTTTAAATTTATCCATGACACGATAATCGTTTATATAAATACGTACAATAATATAAAAATTTTCAAAGATCTTTCGTTTTTGTATCTGAATCGATAAAACAATGCAAATTGCATCCATTTCACGGGGTTGAGCTAAACTACCGTAAGAAACATGGCAACGTTTCTAAGATGAAATTTGATAAGAAGAGGCAGCATTAAGGGCCACGACGCGATTTGAAGAGAGATGAGCGGAGACCTGAATCAAGAGCATGGCGTCGTTCAGAGTTTTTATGGAAATCAACCCGGTATCACAATTGATGGCCAAACAATGTCGAAATTATGGGATAACAAATTGTACCTTCCATTAGCGGGTTGTATTTCAAAAATTCCATTTTTTTTAAAACCCATCAATAGAAATGATAGCGTAACCGATCGTTCTTGAAAAATCATAGCATCTGCAAAATAGCATTAGAGGGATGCCCAACCTTTTCGGGGCTCAAAAAGCAAAAACCATGCCGCAGGCGGGGGTCGAACCCGGGACCCCGTTTTGTAGGCCAGGATGCTATCCATTAGGCCATAGTGGCAAGCCACTGGGTGGGATGGGGACGCCACAAGAGGGAAAGGTGTGCGAATTTTGTGCGGCACTGGCGCCTCATTGCCACACAAAATTCCCACGTCATTTGTACTGCCCGGAATACATAACTATATATTTGCCACCAAAACCTTGGGTATCCCTTTAATGGTGATGAATAATGGCTTTTGGCCGAGCATTTGAATGAAAAGACACTTTGCCCATTGGACAATTCCCTATCTATATACAGAATTGGTTTGTTGGGATGTTATTCGTAGTGGTGCTCCATGTAGGGGTGCATTGCTTCCGTCAAATTTCGGAGGAAGAATTGGAAGCCGAGGAACCCAAGGCAGGCAACCAGCACCAGGAAATAGTGGATACCTTAAACAACGCATTAATATTTTAATAATATTTACATACAGCGCCGGAATTAGTCGCGCAGCGGAACTACAGGGTGTTCCAAAAAAACCCCCCCTCTAGAGGCCGTCAATCGGATCGGATCGGAATGATTTTTATACCAATCGAAAGCTCTCGGAAAGGCGAGAAAACAAGCGGGTTTCGTTTTCTAAGATTTAATCTGATTCTATCGATATTTCAGGTTTTCCTAAAAAGCCGAGAATTTTTTATCAGGAATTTCGCAATTAGCATGCAGATCTCGCATAAATCAGCAGTTTTCATGGTTTTTGGACATAAAATTAGCAAATAAAAAGGCTTAATTAAGAAATTCAACCCTCCTTGTTTTCTCGCCTTTTCGAGAGCTTTCGATAGATACCTAAATCGTAAAAATCGGAATCGACTGCGGACCGCTAGGTAGGGGGTTTTTTGGGACACCTGTATTTAAATATTCTGTAAAACGCAAAACGATACAGTGGACCAATGGGTTTTTCCGCCGAATATAAAACCGAATAAAAAAATGCTAATTTTAAAATTCAGTTCAATATTCCTTTAATCAATTCTAAAGTATTTCAACATTTTACCAACCTTCTCTAACCGTATGCGTCTGTTGAAGAAATGATAACGGCACATACATGGCGGAGAAAAACGAACAGAGTGCCATCAAAAGCTGGAATTTTATTTCATTAAAAACCCTTTAGCCCTTTATTGCTAATTTTCTATGAGTTCTGTGAAACTTACAACGCTGAGCAGAAAAGCATGGAGCAACACCTCAAATTTCGTCCCAAACTTTTTCCGCGAGACGATCAGCGCAAGGAATGTGACTCCCATTACTAAATTTTGGTTAAATCGCGAAAAGTTCGATTCAAACCTCCACAAAACATATGGATATAGAAAAGGATGGAGACGACGGCTGTTGGATCGAGCATCATTCGATAGAAAATCCTAAACAGACCTAATAAAAAATAATTTTTGAAACAAACCCAAGCGTAATTGACCCGCATATTTGTATAAGGCAGCAGAGCGACGTGGCAAATGGTAATGGTAACCCACATACTATAAAAATTGGTATTCAAGTTCTGTTAGCCCCCCACCTGTTTGCTGGACTGGCTGAGTAAACGGTGAACACGGCTCATCACTACCCATTGCTGAAGGCATAACTTGTGAAGATCGATAAAAAGCGATGAAGTCTAATAAAAAGCACAGCGAGAGAATTAGGGGATTGGCCTTTACCTGTGACGAGAAAAATAGCTAGAGGATTAGAAGGCGGGAGTGGGTAGTCTCTGAAACCCTTTAAAGATCAATGCGTCCGCCAATAACACCTTCTCGGCTCCAAGGTTAAGTGTTTTTGCAATTTGCAAGGCAAAGATTAATACAGTCAACCACCCTAAAAAATGTTCAAACTGTTTTACAAAAATCATTCGTTCAAAGTGACCCGTGGTCTGGGCTGTTGCTCATTAGGGGAAGCCGAACACATTGTGACCTTGTTCCCACATGTTTCGGGCCATAAAATAGTGTCTGGGTAATTTTTTTTTAAATGTGCAAAATTTGAAAGGCTGTATTTGGCACTGCTGATGATAGTCAAATTCAGAAAGCAGGGTTTAAGTGATACGAAAGTGAGTCATTAGGACGTAAGCAATTTTCAGATGGCTGCGAAAGAATAAATGAGTTTCTCCCACCAAAGAGATGGTAAGTTAGCGAAGGAACCGGCTGGGCTAGAAAAAACAAGAACAAAGTCATTATTCGAAAATCACTCACTGTAATACAAAAATGGACTGGAATTCCATTCGGCACCTAACTTATTTAGTGAAGATTTTTTGCGGACATCGCCTACGTTTGCACGAAGATCAGGAATTTCAGACCGATTGACAACAAAAACCGTTGTAAATTTTGCAATCGAGGTCCTCCGAAACTCTCTTAAAAAGGTATCTTTATCTAATCTAAACAAAATATGGTGGGTGTCAAACGGAATTCCCAGTGAAAACACATTACCGTTAAGGTGCTTCGAAATAGACCGCTCTCCCCAATAGAAAAGCAACACCACACCACCCGGCTGTTTTTCAGCAGCAACCAAATTAATCGGAGGAAATTTGCGTGAGGAAGTGAGGGGGGAAGAAGGGGTGAAATGGATGGCCGAAGATGGCATAATCCCGGGAGCACGGAAGGAAGGACGCACCGAGGTGTCGACGGGGCCATCGGATACAAGACCCTTTCCTCATTCCCTCCCTTCTTTTTTTCTTTCTCCATTTCTTTTCTCCTTCACAACAGACCGACCAGAGGGGCCCAGAAGACCCGACGGAGACCCATACACACACACAACCACCCCCACTGCTGCTTCTCCTCCTCCCCAAAGTGGTCGAATTAGGACATCGAATAGAAAAGGGAATAGAAGCTCTGCCCATTTCGGGGCTCCTTTTCTGCAACAGGGCAGTATACGCACCCACACAAATGCTCACAGACCTCTAAACCCCTAATATTTACGTAGATGCGGATAAACATGTTATCAATTTTGCATAACGTTGTTTTGCGCGGGTTTTTTTTGGGGCGCATGAGATATAACAATGCCTGACCTTGAATCGGACGGCAATTCAGCTTTAAAAATATTTGTTGGGCATGAATATTTGTTGGGAAGCATTAAGAATGCGGATGTTGGCAAAAATTAAATCGATTCCGTGCCTGCGGAGTTCCTTTAAATAGTTTCAATTTCTCACAGCATCCGCAATTTAAGCGGCTTAACATGCCAAACAAGGATATAATCGCTCAAAAAAAGAGAAGAACGGGGCCATACTCAAGGAAATACGGTATATGTTTGCGGTGAATCTAGTTAGGCAGTCGGTCCTCGTTTAGTAAAGTCGTAAGAAATCTCGGAAAATCAATAATTTTAATAGAATCTGGTGCCAGGAATGGTTGCTTGTACCGGTTTACTATTAGCAGATTGGTTGGTGCTAAAATGAGAAGTGTGAGCGCCAGTGGATCCCTCCCTCCACCCCGGATCAGTAGCCTCCTTCTCCCCCCCCATCTCTTCGAGAGCCACAAATAATGAATAATCCGACTCGGACAGGGCCCGGATTTGGGGGCTGAAAGAGCCCCCCTGGGCCACACTTCCCATATGCTATGAAAAATCTGGCAATTTGCGCCCCCAACCGGCCGTCGGTTGAAGCGTTCCATCCATCAGCTGCGCATAAATGGCATAATTTCGCGGAGGGTTGTTTTTAAAATTGAGAAATCAATAGCGTACGGTTCGGTTTATTAAAGATGCTGTTAATATAAAAAATTACAACAAAATGTACGTAGAAAAGTGCAAAAAACTGTCCGAAATGCTAGGGTATCTAAATTCAATTTGCCGGATATTGCTGGATTAACGGATGCTTTTAAAAATCAGCGTTGAAATAAAAATCAATTTAAGGGGCCACATGCCAGCTAAGCGACACAACCTTTTTCGGGGCGTTATTTGAAGTAACATGAGCATCCGAACGGGCAATAATCGAGATTCGCGCGCTCTCTCTCTATCTCTCGTGCTCTCTCCCTCTCTCGCTCTCTTTCTCTCTCTCTCCCTCTCTCTCTGTATCGCTCTCTCCCACCCTGCCATACTTGTGTTTATTTTTTTTCTCTAATCCCAGGAAAGAAATTCGTTACTTTCCAGTGCTGCGATTGTAACCCAGAAAATAGCGCAAGTTCTCAAGACATTTCTGTTTTCTTTGTGAGAAAGGACAGGAAAGGATAAAGGGTGCACCACTTAGGTCATTTCCGAGCTAATCATTTTCTGATTTGAGCCGGAAACAAGGGGATCCAACCAACCTTCAAAAACTTTCCACTGTCGCCAGCTACGGGTTGCGTATTCATTCAATGTTGTATCAGTTAAAAGCAACACAGCGCACAGAAAAAATCCCGAAAATCTGAATCCAAGTAAATGGTATTTCAGGCTATGGAACTTTCAAATGAGAGCCAAAAACACTAAAAACTAAAAACCAACAAACAATTGCGCTTTCCGTTAATTAATGCTTCCGCAGAAATACCTAAATTACGCCTGGTCCCCCAAAACCATTTGACACAAATTATTAACTCTCCAGGGGGCCAGCCAAAGGAAATAAAAAGCAGCAACAAAAAGGGGACATGAGGCCGACGCGTTTGGAATGAGCAAAAGAAGAAGAGGTGGAGAAGATGGAAGAATTCCGGACTCAATCAAAAATTGGCTTTTGCGGTGTGTGTCTGTGGTGTGGAAGCGGAGGGCAAGGGTCGAGGGGGGAGGAATGAGAAATAAGAAATTCCCCGCCACAATGGTCGTCAGGCTATTCTATCTTTTAGGCAAAGTATAGTAAAATTATTTTTTTAAATGGTTAATAACCAGTTAATTTTATTTTGCACTTAATAAAATTTTACGATTTTAGAGATCAACGAGTTATTAATTCAATTAAGGAACATTTTTATATGATTTGAAGTTAATAAATCAGCTGTTCTTGAAGGTCGGTTTCCGCTTGAGCTTATTACATGGCCAAAAAAGCCACAAAAATTTATATTGCCTAAATGTCTAATAAAGTTCAACGTGAAAGGTGCAAATATATGAAGGCGGTCACATACTTAAAAGGCGGCGACAAGGAGCAGTGTCTTAGGCGAGGTTTCTACAGTAGCCTAGCAAACGGGCGTCGATGAGAAGTAGGTGGAATGAATTGTGAGAAGCACTCGAAGGTCGTCCCATCCATCGTCAACCGGGTTGCTTCTCGTGTCCCCTAATTGGCAATCAGGGGAAAATCAGGGCCCTCGCCTTTCCATGAAGGTGGGCCCCGTCGAGCTGTGCCCATCACTTAGGACACCCAACACAACATCTCTCCACCCCTTTCTTTCTACTTCACAGGTTTTTTGGGCCAGAGGAGCACTAACATTATGGTGTCCCGTGGAAAAGGGGCAGAAGGGCCAAGAAACATATTGTAAGACATGGCGAACGTTAGCCTCGCTGATTTTCCTACTGCCAATTTATGTTTATCTATGTCAATTCGGTTTAGGTGGTTTTTAAAACTCAGCTCAAGCAGCAATTCCAGGGATTAAATATTTGGTACCACGAACGTTAAGCCTTCACCATATGCATAACTGTGGAAACTCAAAAGTTCCTGAAAATTAAAAGGTCTCTACGTATAAAAACTAATCCAAACTTCATCGAGATTCATTAGCATGCACAGCGAATTGAAAATTGTGGAAATAAAAGGCTTAGAAATGTAAGCAAACCCTAAAAAATTAAACAACGATGAAGTAATTGTAATTTGCATCAAAACTTCAAAGCCTGGCAAGCCATCAAACGAAATGACTGAACTATAATCGCCTAAAAAACGTGAGCCTGAATCCAAAATCGGCTGACACGCGATGATGTGTGTGGGTGGTTTTCACCGATGATCCTTGCAAAATAGGCTTTAACTGAATAAGTGAACAAGGTGTGGTACAAATAGAAAAAGGCACGACCGCGTGAAGCTGGAGTTCAAGGCGCAAAAATGCGGGCTCCGGCATTATCTTTATCGGCCATAAACCATAGGCACGTTTTTGGGTGTAACGCGAAATGAGTGCACTAAGGTGTCAAAACATGCGCCTCAGGACGAAAGTGTAGAAACGGCAGAAAGAAGCTAATTCTGACGAGATAACTAGATTGATGCGTAAATGGTTGATTTTGGCGGACAGAAACATGGGCTGTGGAATGGGAAAAATTTGTCCATCTACTTTGTTTTTTCACGTTTTTCAATAAAACTTGCTTACGGTGTGACGATTTAAGCCAATAAAACGAATTACTGCCAAAAAATTCCGTGAATACAACCCATTAAATTGTATAGCAATTCCTAACGAGAAAAGGAAGATCGGACAAACGCTCGGAGACACAAATTTCCGATCCGCTCAGCGACGGAAATTACGAGGGAACGGCTTCTTGTCGGTGCAAAGCGATTTTCCGTGGGCAAATTAGAACCCAGAAAATTGAGGTTGGGAGAGTGAGTAGAGGGCCGAAGAGGGAAGGTAAAAAATGGAAAAGACGAACAGAAAAGGGCGGAAGGACGTATGTCTCCGAGTATCCCCGAATATACAGAGCCATCTGGATGCGCGAAGAGCAAGCCTCCTCCTCCTCCTCCTCCTCCTCCTCCTCCCCTCTCATCCCTTCCTCCACCACCTCCACGATCTCGGTCTCCTTCTCTCCTCTTCTGGGTCGCTTCTTCTCTCTTGGGCCCATCTCCCGCATAAGGCCAATTTTCACCTCTAATGAGGCGGGCCGTGCCCTGCAAAAAGCCGATTGTCGACACTTGGCCCATCTCTTCTCGGGTATTGAGGGCGAACGGGGCCCGCAAAATGGAATTGGGATACAGCCATTAGGAGGACAGCAGACACACATGCCGCAAAGTCACATTTCATAATACAGGATCGCTATGGAAGTAGCGAGGACGTCGATAATGAAAGCGTCCGGGAAAAAACCTAAAAATTTGAAAAAAATCCTCGAGAAAGCAACAAAGAAAGGGCCAAGTTTGCAAAAAAAATTTTTGCTAATTTGCAAAATTCCCAGGCCGTCTCCGATCCAAGTACTAACCGAGCCCAACGTTGCTTAACTTGGCAGATCAGACGGGATGCCGTGCTTTCAACGTGGTATGGTCGTAGGCGGAAGGCGTGGTACTCGAACACCCCAAAACCGCGTCGAGAGCCACTGAACCTCGGAAACGATACAACAGCCAAAATTTTTAGAAAAATTCTTGCCTGAAACCAGCCCTAAAACCTAATTACAAGCGCGTGAACTTTTTCTGGACTGCCTCTGTACTCGGCTGTTAATGAGGTTTAAACCCTGTTAGGTGGTGCGAAACTGTACGAAACGTTGCAACATTGGCTGGCCCAGCCTTAGCATTAATAATAATGGTATTTGCCAGCTGATCGAACAGAAACTTTTGCACCATTTTAAACTATCCAAGCTTAGATGAATACCAACTGTGGTACCGCAAAAAAGATAATTCGTATCGGGAGAACACCGGGTTGACAGCAATTCCATCGGCGGCCGGCTGGCTAATTGTGGGTTCTTCTGAGTGCACCTGTCTAACACTGGCATCCCCGCGCTTCATCAAGCTTTTTGCGGTTACTATACTAAGTAGAGCAATGGACCTTGTCCGGGTCAAAATAAATTTTATGTAAAAATGGGAAAATTGTAACAAAGAAAAATGTCTGAAAGTGTCTGAAAGTAAACTTGCTAGCAGTTGTGAAGAAATTAAGGTCGTTGTTGGTCTCCAAGGCTGTGTGGATTTTTTTTTAGAAATTACATTTTAAGGATTTTAAGAAAATTTCAGCTCTGACAACGCTTCCCACCATTGTGTTCATTTAGTGATTTACAAAAAAATTTACAATACATCCCACTCTTTTCTCCTGCATCAAAGTGCAACTACATGCTAAACCATCAAAATAAATCCCCACCCTAACAGAACCGACCAGACCACTAATAGAATTTCCAGGTGAACTTGCTCACCTAATCCGGTTCAATCTGTCCATTTCAATGGCGCATCAATGTCGGTCCATTTGATTTTATACATCATTTTGTGGCGCTGGATGAGACAGCTTCCGGTCGGCATCGAAGAATTTTTAAAGATTTGCAGATCAAACCACGGCAGCCTACAAAAACCATTGCGGTCGATTAGCCGCGAGTATAAAGTCTAAAAAGGCTTTGTAGCCGCCGATTCCTTGCAGTGAATATCTCATCTCTACTTTTGGCTTTATTCTACGATCAAAGTGACTAAAAAGGTTAATCAGTTTGTTATAATGTATTTTTGTATCTTTTACCTTAGAATGTTTAAATTTGTATTTTAAACCGCACTTTTTTCGCTAATTTTCTCGGCAAGCGATTCCTTCAAAAAGTTATAAATGCTACGTTTCCTCAGCTATATTTCATTCCGGAAATTCTGTCAAACCATTTGCAGCAGACTCGCTCCAAAAATCAGATTATGAAATTGCGAGGGCAGGTGTTCTCTGACATTTCGCCCGCCTCAAAAAACAATATTATATGCACTTTTTCGTGGTGAACTGCATGAAAAAACTTGGGGATACCGTTTGCCACCAAATATTGTGTAGCTTCAGTCTGAGACCTATAGGTATATCCTAATAGAATCTAGCAACCTAGCCTCACTACTTGGTACTAGGTGTTCCCAAAAAGGATTAAATTTACCGGGGTGACTTTCCCCGCTAATTCGACAGAAAGGGACAAAACCTTTTAGTAAATATCCGGTCGGTTTTTATGAAATCATTCTGAAATGTTACTGATGATGTTTAGCGTTCCATTGGATGTGTTGTATCTTTTGCCCGTTGAGCATCAGTGTATCATAAAGCCGTACTTGGAAGCCTAGGAACAACTGAAACAGTTGAAGGGTTGCTCAATATTTTAGGTTTCGATATTGGTTCCACTTGCCATTTATGTAGGCCTGGGGTACGTGTTTTTTGTCGACTTTGGCAGGTTTTCAATTATTTGATCGGTGAAACGAGGAAGCCCCGGGCGCAAAGAACTCCTCCATCGCCTAAAACTGGAAATGAGTAATTTGAGCTGCAGCACCCCACCTCCCCTCTCGATCCCCCCCTTTCCATTTACCCTACCCATACGACGAAAATTAAATGTTTTCGAGGCCAAAAAAGGTCACCAGCTCGTTTCGTTGCTGTTCATTCCAGCAAAGGAGGACACGTAATTTTGGTCCACACTAAGCCGATTAGGGCCTATCTATCGTCATTCATGGCAGTATGGCCATTCTATGCATCGAATGGACGTCTTATTCTATTCACAGGGTATAATTGGGATGAAAGGTGTCGACTTTTTTTGGAGGAGAGTTCCGGAACAGAAAAGGGTTGAGCGTAGGGAAGGAGGTAGTCTTTGCAAGCTTTTTTTTGTAGTGGCTGTCGCGAAAACTATGACATATTCAGTTTTGTGTTGTTAGCGCACCAGAAATTAACCATATTCCTCCCGATACGCTTTTTAAGACTATCCCCTAGGAGAACCATGTAGCCCTCGCATGTATCTTTTTGTAGCATTGAAGCTTTACAGCTAGCTATAATATACACTATTTTGGCTTGTAAATGTTCTAAAATAAAACATTAAAGACTTTTCTTAACCATCCCTCGCTGCCCACCCCACTATAGGAGATTTGAAATAATGGGCCTGTTTTCAGGAGTGGGCGAAAATTCGAATTTTAATTTCCATTCACCGAGTCCTGATGAGCGTCATTTTCCAAAGAGGAATTTCACGCGAATATGCCTCCAGCCACTCCTTATCCACGGATCATCCTTGGATGATTACATTGAAGTAGGGAGGGCGGATCAGACAACCCTGATGAACTCGATATGGTCTTTGTGAGACCCTCCAAATCCGCCCACGAATTCCTTACGATTTAGATGTAAATTCAAACAGCTAAGCCTTTCGTATGTCGTATTTGCTACCAGACTGCTACAGCTATTCAATCCCTTCCATTCCTTCTAGCAAAAATTTTAATCCAACTTTACCAGCTGCTCCGGCCAGACCATAACCTTTCCATCTCCCAAAACCCGTTGACACCGGCCAGACTTTTGTTGCAGATGTACGGTCACTGGAACAACCTCCCCCCAACTCATTTCTAAAGATAGCCCAAAAATTAAGCAACCAGTATTTTGGGGACATGTTTTCCAAAACTTCTCGCGGAACTATGTCTATCCAAACGGGGCGGTTGTGTCGTCTTGAAAACAATGACAGCTGCCAGTGGATGGGGATGGCTTGATGTTTAGGGCCATGTCCTCTTCAAGTAGTAATCCCAGCCTCAATAGTGTCGCTTTTTCCTGTCACATGGTCACCCATATTTTTTGAGGAGTGTCCTTCCACGCACCAAATATTTTCGTCGCACATTGCATTGCCCTAAAGCTTGCTCAGCAGCTGGGATACGACAATTAAACGGCGACAATTAAATTGCTGGTGAGTAGATTTCTGTTAATGAATTTTGAGCGGCTATGAGTGTGACCCGGAAATGAATCACTAATAATTGCTTGGGGGTGATGCTTACTACGTTTGCCCACATACGATACATATTTGATAGAGCACTCACGACCGGATTTTTTTTTTAGTTTTATCATACGCAAGCGTTCCTCTTTCTTACTTTGAGCTACACAAAATTGCCGTTGTAAAATAAAACCAGCTCTTTATCAACAAAACGACGACGGTTTTTTCAACGGGTAAGCAGGGCTTTTCCTGGCGCGTCTAGCGGGGCTAAATTGGTTGATTAGATCATGGAGAGATGTCAGAGATGTAGGGCTAAACAAGGAAAGATATCCCCTTTACATCCCCTGACTCCTCGTGACTCCTCATCGGAATCAGGTCTGGCCATCTGAAGTGAGTCAGGGTTCAAGTGGTCTGTGGTTTGTTGCGTCGCAAAAATGCGGATTCGCTGCGTATTTCATCAAACGTTTGCTTAAGCACCTACTTCGAGAGTCAAATAAATTTTTTAGCCAAAAAATTTACGTAATCGATTACAAAAACTATAGCGTATTGTCGAATTCTGTCCAATTCAGTGATGCGCTTTAAAAATCGCAACATTTGCTCACTGAATTACATTTTATAGAAGGTATCAATCCAGATTTAAATGTATGCCCCAAAATTCATCAAAATATGGTACCCCTTGCACGATCAAAAACTTTTCGCGCTCCCCCCATACAACATCCGGGATGAATTCGGGGAATTTTGGAGAATTGTTCCCCTCGTGACAACGTATTCTTTTCAATGGGCAGAGTTCCGCAAAGAATCGGGAAGTTGATAAAGAATTGGATGGGGAGAGCCCTCAGTAGACACGCGTTCCCACGATTCACTCTCCCCTTTCTTGGCTAGGGTCATTTTGTTCTAAATTCGTCGCCACCCCCGAAATGTCTAGTCAGGGCCATTCGCAATTTCCAATTCGGTCCTAGGGCTTACTAGTTTTAGTTTCTCTCTTACCCTAGGATCCCTTGGATGCCGTTCTGAACCCAGCCAACAGGGGGGCGGATCCTGGTGACGTCGACAAGTCGACCTCTTCGCCGCATTCATCCCCACCACCTGGCACCTCAATGCAGATGGTTTTTCATTGTCAAAATCGTCGGAATATTTGATCACGCTCCAATTACGATTCCCGTCAGCCATACCAATAGTCCGTTCGGTTCGTTACCTGATTCCACAGTGTCCGCCCTTTCCCACGAACTGCCACCGTTTGACACTTTTCACCGGCCGCCTTCATGTCATTTAGGGCGAGCTACCCTTTATCTCATTTTCAGAGGGTTCAAACGTGCCTCCCGAAAAGTTGAATGGCTTTTAACTGGACTGCTCTTCGGTTCTTATGTCGTCTAGCCCCCCTTTCTAAACGAGCTATCCAGAATTACCCGTAAAAACTGGCCGGCCCCTGCCAAAGCATCCCCAGCGTTTCGGTTCTTCTTTTACTTTGCCTCTTGTGTTTTACCCGGGAATATCTTCCAAAATCCCTCTTACATATAGTCATCATCTCCGCCTCGCCAAGATTTTACAGTGTTTGTCGGGGGCCAAAGTTGGCCAGACAAAGCCGAGATTAGCCTTTTTTCGGTCAACGCGAGGGGCCTGCCCCCTCAAGAAAATTGAAACGAGGATCAGGGTGGAGGGGCAGAATTCTACCAACAGCTGATGTGGAATTGGGGATGGGGAGCCTTCAGCCATCGTCCTTCTTTGTTGACATTTTGCCCCAAATCAAAGCCATCGTGCCCGCCGTGGTCCTCAATTTCAAGGCACCGAAGGTAGAAGCGAAACGCTTCGAAATTTAAACGAAAAATGTCATGCTGAAATTTTTGAAATCTGTTTTAGTTTTGTTTTCATTTTAGCGTTGCGTGCTCGAGTCTGGGATTTTGCAAGAATTTCGAAACTCGGAAAGGTGCAAATCAAAAACACCGAATTTCAGAAATTTAGGCATTTCGCGATTCTAAATATCCCAGATTATGAAATTCTAAAATTCAGAAGGAAAAAGGCCCAATACCTTATAAAATCTGTGAGTGCAAAGATCTACCAAGATTACCGTAGTTTATCCCCCAACTGTACCCACCGACCCGGTCATTCAGAAGTTATTTTCTGTTCCGTCACGTCGGATTTACATCGAAATCCGGCCCCACGGGTTTCGTCTCGTCATGTTGCGTGGGTCCGCCGGAGGTTATTTTTCATGCTGCGCATACAATATTCGTCGTTGGCTAAATGCCGGGAACAGCGTCTACTCCAGACTCGAGCCCAAGCTGACAAAGAACACACCTCACACCTTTTTACAAATATCGCACAGTTTGTCTGTTCAGTGTCCCAATATATTCCGCTTGAAGCGCTATATTCTTGTTGTTTGCGGATGGAGGGGGCAAATATTTAGAGCTCGCATTTTTCCCAGGCGATCGGAAAATAATTACTTTGGAGGGCGAGCTCGAGCTGTTCATCTAGCCAATATGGACGAGGGATAGCGGGGGGCACATTTTGCTGTTTTTGTTCTTGCTTGGGGATCTGGGGATTAGGTCAAAACTGCTGGAAGGATAGCACAAAGCATCCTAAAGGTCTGTAAAAATGTGTTTGGCGAAAATAGACACAACATTGAATTGTTGAATAATTCACGTATTTTGTGCCTTGGATCATCAACGTTAAATTTTGCCGCTATTTTAAATCCTGCTTTGATTTAGATGATTTCTAAAAGCTTCTGTCCGCACCTCCCAAAATACACAACCTTTTTCTGCCGGACTCCCAGCCTCTCCCCCAAGCAAAAACTTGTCAACCTTTTTGCCCCTCCCTAGGACCGTAAAGCCATAGAAAAAAAAGATGTTTTTACGAACAGCCCTAACGGCTGTAGAGCTGTGAGTTCTTTCTCTACCCTAGGGCCCTCCCGTTCGTTCCTATTATTTTGCGTTCAATTTTGCCTACAGATCCAATTCCCCGCAGAATGCCTTTTTCACAATACAACCATTTTGTGGCTTCCTTGTTGCCGTTTTAATCTGCGACTAACACCCACCACCAAATTCGAACAATACCTTTCCATCTACGCATTCAACAATCCGGGTAATGAACCCGGAAAACCCGACCACCTTCAGGGGCTTCTTTTGCCATTTTGCCCCAAAATCTGTTTACCTGTGAGCCAAATGTTTGGGTAGAATTCGGGTGAAGGGGCGACGTCGACTTTGGAAGAAAACAAGCCACTTTCGGTGTAATGAGATCCGCTGAAGGAGCTCCAGGAAGGGCTGGCAGGCATGTTGCAAATCCAACGGCTAACTAAGGGGGTTTAGAACAAAAAGGAGGGGATGGCTGGATGGGATGATTTTTGGGGAGGGTAGGGCGGTTCGTTAAGGGGTTGTTTTTGGGGGGAAATTGGCAAAAATAGCCTACTGGTGAGGGGGGGAGTGATGAAGCGTAATGCATAACTGAAAATGGGTGTGATGGTTTGGCGTGGAGGGGAAGAGAGCTTTTCTTTTGGTTGGCATATTGTGTGCTGAACTTTAGATTTTGGATTATCGAGGATTATGATCGAGGACGAAGTTTTGTTAACCAAGTGATGCCAAAATTAATCCCTAATTATATTTAAAAATTAGTGTCTCGCTGTGACCTCGCATGTAAATTCCGTGTGTATTTTTCTGTAGAGAAAAAATTTGTGGGTATTTTTGATACGTCATTAGGTGTGTAATGGTATTTTTAATGAAACTGCCGGTTTGCGCTCTTCGCCAGCCTAACACTCATTTTTTTTAATTTTCCCCTTGTTCTATTAAATTTCCCTAACCACATGTAATATTTTCTAAACCTTTCCATCTAAGCTATACTTTCCAGGGAATGCGCGTAGCCGATGCGCTCCTGTTGGGTAGCGTTACATTGTTGATTGCGTGCACAAACGGGTCACCGGCACCTCAATCCCCCGAAAAGCCGCAAGCCCTTCCGGCTAAGTGCCTCGGGCTGCTCGACCGTCCATCCGTGTTCATCCACGAGGCCGTCAAGGTGAGGATGACGCGTTGCCTTCAAAAGTTTTGCGATGATTTTTAGTCAGATGTCGTCACTTGGGGCGACGCGTACACGCTGCATTGTGAGGCCACCGCATCACCTCCGGTGAGTTCGAATACCCTTTAGATTGGCACACTAATGTAACACAGTATTATAAGAATCTTTTTAGTCCGGAATCACATGGTACAAAGATGGGCAAAAAATCAGCAAAGACCTAAAGATCGAAACAATGGAAGGAATTATTGAGACAGGTGTTGGTAGGTCTATTTCAAGATACCTCGAAAGTATTCGTTCTCTTTAGAAACACGCGAAGGCCGACTACACATCCCCTGCTTCTCCCCAAGCATGGAAGGCGAATACACGTGTGTTGTAGATAATGGATGTGGTGTTATTGCCAGCTCATCCACGAATATCACACTCAATGGAATGGCAAGGCGTAAGTTGCCACTACCATTACTTATAGAAATATCTATTTTTAGCGAAGCGCTGCTTGAAGGACATCTCACCCCCTGTCATCGTGGAAGCAACGACGAGTCGAGTAGAGCAACCCCAGAATAACGTTAGAATGGTATTGATTTCTTAGAAGTTAGAGATATGTTTGAATCCAGATTTGCCGAGCCGCTGGGTTGCCGAAACCAACGATTTACTGGACAAGGGTTGACGAGGATGGAAATGATATCTCCATCGAAAATGATGTTCGCTTCCAGGTGTGTTATTAAAGACGCAAATACGTGCCGAATGACATTCGCTTTGGGAGGGGTTTCTTTTTTGTAGAACGAGCCGCCGCGGTGAGCCTTGATTTTTGCGCTAGAACATAACTGCCCGGCTTGTCCGTGAAAATAGCTTTACAACATTCCGGCTCTAATCATCAGATTGAGTAAAACGCGGAGAACGCAAATTTGGAACTTTCCACTGGGAATTTAAATTTCCCCCGTTTCACGTCCTCTAGATGTGCTGAAGGCTTCTCCGTTTTGGGGGCCGCTTGGGACTTCCTTGTCGCTTTAAACAATGTATCGATTTCAGCGTGAAGCCACCGGTGACTTGGTAGTCCTTGGGCAGCTGAACAGCGACGAAGCTTCGATCGATCTGCGCTGCACGGCACAAAACGAATGGGGAGAAGCCTTCACCGAGTCCTCGATCATCTACGTGCTCCCGGAAAACTCTCCATACACCCTGTAATTCACCATTTGGCCCGGTGTGTGCCCTTTAAACGTTTACTGAGGCCCAACCAATGAATTCCCGTCCCGGTTTCCTTCCCCTTCTGTTCGCCCACTCCCGAGTAGATTCTGCTTATAAAAAACGTGAGCCCCCCATAACTAACAGCTAGGAATACACAGGCCATATCCATAATGTTGACATCTCACTGGTGATCTCAAAACACTAAAGAACGGAGCGAGCCCTCCCGCAAATGTTACTTGGCCTGGAGCATCTAAAACCGTCGCTTTCTATCGCCTTTTATGTGTATTTAAATAAACGGCCCATCTGTTTACGTGTACGCGTGAAAACATTTGACGGCCAGTGGGCGGCTGGCGGATCGGGGAAGTGAAAGCTGGGTGGAAAAGAAAGAAGCGCGTATGGTTTGGCAGACAGAGCGGCGCCGTATAGTTTTTTGTAGGTTTCTAGAGGTCGGCGATTGTTGAAAACAGTAATGAGGTAATGTTTTTGGTTGGGCGAATTCATTCGTTGATTGAGCGTGAAGTTGAAGGTAAATAGAAGCATTAAACACTAAAAAGCCCAAAACCCTTGGTACAACCAATCGGATTTTTTGATGCCAGAAGAACCCCCTTGAAACTCCAACATCGATTTCCCCGAAATCGGGCACACATCCGGACCATTTCCCCTCCAAGGGGGAGCAACAGCTCAGTCAGCCTGAAGGGAATGTTTTGACAGCCATGTCTCCCGGCACAAGCCAAAAAGGAGAATGAGGATTAAAGGGGACAGTTAAGAGACAGGATCAAGGAATCGCCAGAGGGGATGAGATATGTGAAGATGTTAGAGCGGCTGCTGGACTGAGGATGAGCCACTTTCGCCCCTTCAACCCTCCTCCTCCTCTTCATCCTCATCCTCCACACACACAACTGGCGCTCACGGCATTTCGATTCCTCTTCCCCTCCTAGCACCACAGTCGAATGGCAGCTTCTTGTCCTCCGCCATCCCCCCCACATTGCCTATACCAGGGCCGATCCACCCCATCTACCCCATCCATCCCATCCATCGTCTCAACCTGCCAACCCCAGGTCTCATTCCGGAATCTTGCCCCCCTTTCCTTCCTTCTTCAGACTACTTTTTTGCAGACCTAAAGAACACTCACCATTCTCGGGCGTTGCCTTATTTGCAACTCATCGTCTTGCCTCGAACTCGAGGCCAAAGTTCTGATCAGAGGATCTGAAAAGCCAATGCTCCCCACGGCTTCCCTTCCGCAACAGTTCCGGAAAACCTGTCTCATGCCTGCCACATGCCGAGTTTCCTTTTAATACAGCTCTTCATTAGCTGGTGTTTACACCCTCATATCTATAAGTGACGTCATGACTATCGCGACATCATGCCCTATCATAGCAAAAGTGACGCGACAGTGCTTGATGAAAAGTGAAATTTCCTTTCGCAACCCTTGAACTTATTGCATTACACATTTCGATTCCATCTAACAAGCGCCTCTGCTCTCATTTACTCCTTCTATTTTTAAAAAGCAATTGGACATCAATTCAAGTCCGTTTTTAGAGATGCGTATATTTTTAATACCTTGGTCTCTGGCTTTATGCCAGCTTGCCCTCAGCCAAGATCCTCCTCCCCCACAGGCTTCCCAGGTATTTTTCAGCTTACCTTGTTTTTATCAAATCCTAGCCCGCTCAACAGTTTGGTGTTGACATTTTCCCTCTATTGCGACAAATCCCATTGACGTGAGTTTTTTTCAGGTGTTTTAAGGTCTATTAGCAATTAGCTATACGCTATTTTTGTGGAGATGGGAGTATAGTGCTTTTATCTAACTATTATCGCTCATATGCCTAGGTTTGCACAACACGAAGCCCTACACCACCAAGCCGAAAAAGAATTTCTCCGACAACAAAAACAATTCCAAGACCAGGTATCTGGCATATACTTTAATTAATTAGAAAATGAATGATTTAGCTTCTACTCCATCCGTTCCAGCAGACTTTCGCTGGTACCGGTGGTGGGGGTGGTCCATCACTTTTTGCCCCACCAACTAACAGTATGTATTTCTTCCTAGAAATTAACAAAATTTCTTAGATTATTATGAACAACCACAAACCGCCTATCGACCTCAAGCGGTGCCACAAATCAATCGTGTGTCAACTCAGGTTTGATTTAGATATGAGAAACTAATGCAATTCACAATTTACAGCCGCTTCCTGTAGCCACCAGAGATATCCAGGGCCAGCAGGTCGTTGTAAGTCAGCCAGTTCCATTACCAGTTCAACAGCAGGTGGGCAATCAATCGTTATATTTTATTACCCATTGCCTCCTAATTTACGACCATATGCCAAAATGCACCATTATAGTTTTCAGTTGCTATAAAACCTAACATGCCGTAAACACTGATTTTAGAAAATTGCTGCGCCGGCTCCAATCCTTGCTAGCCCAACCCGAGTACAAACGGCTGGCGTGGAAAGTGCAGAGAGAGTAATATTGATGCACAATCCCACGATTTCATACTTTCAGATATTACCAAAGCCAGAACATCCTAAAGCCCCGACTCTAGATAGAATTACATCCAGCAAAGAAGATCCCCCATTTGTATGTATTTTACAGACTTCTGAATTAGTCTTTTTAGGATCCCATCCAAAACGCAATGGTTGCCCAAGCACTACAAGTCAATTCTGATGGTACCATTTCCTCAAAAGCCAATGAAAAAATCTTAGGCATCGACCGGCTCCATGAATCAAAACCGAGCCATGCTAGACGGAGGGTAATGTGAATTCTCAAGAGTCACTTCCGCTTTAGTCGAAATCTGGGACTCGTAGCGAGGGAAAAGCTATCGACAAATCCGCAGAAACTGTCATCAGGGGCGAAAGGACATTTACGGCATCTGAAGTCGCCTAGCAAATCTATTTGTATTTGTGCTTTTAGAGCCATGATGAGGATACACTAGAAGTAAATACCAAGGATGTACCCACGGCTAAAAAAGAGGGCAACGTCGATATTCAAGTAAGATTTTGAAACACGTTTAAGCCGTTGTAACATACAGTTGCAGAAACCCGGTTTAGAAATTGTTTCACGCCTTGGATTTATCGCCTGATGAGAAGCGGGAAATTGTGCAGCATGTTGAACAGGTCTGAACAAGCTTAGTCCAAAGTGACACCTTGTGTAGCTGCTGAAAGAAGAAATTACACGAAAAATTCTTCGAAATGCCGGATTCAATCTGAATTCAACAACTAGTATGGCCCCGAGCTGGCCGAGGGAGACGACGATAACGCAATTGTCGACTACAACAATGACTACGACGTTTGCGACAACTCAATTCCCGACTACAACCAGAGTAGTTTTTCCTTATTTTAACCAAAAAATCGAATCTTTAGCCGTCAATTACACTTCATGGTACTGTCGAAGAAGTTCCTGAACCATCACCAATCAAGCATATGTCTGGCACCTTGCATATCAGGTAGAAATTTGCTATATTTTCACGATCGCGTTTCAGGGACCAACCGGAAATCCGTGAAAGCCAACCGGCCCCACCCAGAATGAGTCTAATTGACGAGACTAGCGTTGCAGAAAGCAAAAGCCCAATAGTGCAACCTGGCCAAACCATCAAAAGTATGATTCGAGAGTTATATTATCTTCCGCTTTAGTTATTGGAGCAGAGCAAATCCAGCCGCAGGTGAATCGACGCGTCAGTGATGTGGAGGAGGAAGAAAGATCTTTGATTTGTTTCAGAACAGGAAGTTTTTAGGGTGACCCCGATTGGCCTGTGCAAACCACGGATAAGCACCTGTCTTTTAATGGCAATCCGCGTACCGTAGAAGAAGGGATAGGGTATGTCAAATTGGGAAAAGAAGTAAATTATCTTTAGAAGAATCCATACAAGGCGGATTCGCCCCGAAGCTGATACCCTTTTGCCGGATGCTGTTGATCCGGAAGTGACGGGGGAGCCATTGGATTTGAGTGGTTGGCGGAAGTTTTTTAGCTGAAATTGGATTTAGAGGCAGATTCGGTAACACCAGCTGGTGAGAGGATGGTGGTTAATGAGGAGCCAGTCACAACGACTACTGAAATGTCGACAACTACAGATTATCAGGTAATATTTTGTGGTATGAACTCAATCGTTGTTTGTAGCCGCTTTCCAAGACGAACTACCTTCCACCAAGGATGCGAAATCGGGTAAATGAATTTATTTATGCCTAACTAGAAACCAAAAACCGCTTCGCGGCTTTTAACCCTTTCCCGCCCGGGAGTTACATAGGCTAGTCATATGCAAATCTCATCCATAAAAATGGGAAAGCGGCCTGTCTTCCTCCTGGGTCAGCCGATTTTTCAAAACAGTAATTAATTATGAAGTGCTGTATGTAGCTGTTCCTAACCCGTTACCCTCCAAAAACCGTGACATAACTGACATAACTTGTATGCAAAGTTGTACGCTATCCTTATATATATGAAACTTAATATTTTAACAGCCCCACGTCATGACGGCTTTCCAACGACTCGCCAATGACTATCGGGCACGACTTGAAGGCACAGATAGCATGGGCCGATTACTAGCCAATTTCTACAAAGATGCCTACATCGTCCTGCGACAACGAGATGTATCATCGGTATTTAAATCCGAAATTTAAACAGCCTTATTTCAGTCAATCAAGCGACACCCGACCAGCCGCAACAAAAATCGACACCGCAAAGTGTTCCGCGGCCGAGTTTAGTCCGCCTGGTATCCGGTTATTTTCGATGATCTTCCCCCCTAAAACGCAATAGTGAAACGCTTGTACATACCTACCAAGATATTCACCCCTTTCTTCGCTCCCTGCTCATCCGGCTACACACGTTTTGCATCTCTACTCAACACTTTTAAACCCCACCAAGAATTATATGCAATATAAGTTATTGTGGATTTTGTGATTAACAACAAGCCTTAATTTATAAGTAATTTATTTATATAATAATGATATAAAATTAGTTGTTTGCGTATGGACACTTTGCATAAAAGTCTTAAAACATGGATTACGCAGATATCCGGAATCTTACAGAAATATATAAATAATGGATTTTAGGGAGCATTCGACCGAAAAATAAGCACAATTGATTATGTAGATTACCGTGCATTGATTAGATTTTGGTGTTTTGTAGCTTATTTGAATGATGTAAATTTTTCAATTTGAATAGGAAATCTGTTCTTGTGAGCATTCGAGGGTTGTATTTGGTATTTTGCCAGGTTTCAGCTTGCGAAATCGAAATTCGAACCAATATTATTAATTTTACAAATATATGCAATGCAGGAAAAACAGAGTTTTCGATTCATCATACACCCAACACCGTGCCTCTAATGGAAAATTGGCGGCTTTTGCCCCCCAGGGGTCCTCCGGTGAAGGGGAACAGATGCGTGTGATTGGGCCCTCTTCCATACACAAAAAAAAGAAGAAAAAGAAGAAGGGAAATACGGCGATTGATCCGCGCTTTGTTCGTGATGGATGTTCCCGAACATCAACCGTCTCCACTTTTTCCGCCGACCCAAAACTCTTGCCACACAGCCGTTCACGGTTCCCCAGGAATTTTTTGGTACCTTTTGATTGGCTTTTCGTGATAGCTTAGCTTACTGCTGGGTTTATTGTGGTTTTTAAATAGGTCATAGTAGTTTTTCAAAACTAGAATCACGAATAAATTTTGGGTTGCAAAATATTTTATAGCTTTCAAGGTGGTAATACTTTTCTAAATAATTCTCTCAAAAACGGCCGTTGCTTGAAAATTCGGATAAAATACGTCCTGTTTTTTTATATAAGCTCGGTTAATAAGTTTTTTGTGCCTGATACCGTTTTAAATTAACAAACTTTGCGCGAAAAGCTACGTGCTCTTTTAAGTGTCTATAAATCCAGTAACAGTGGAGTTGTATTGATTTGGATTATAGCCTTCAAGTGAATTTTTTAATTCAGGAACAATTTTTTGAATACACACTTTGAAAAAACATTCAATAAACGTTTTTATTTTTGTTGTATTCACTTCCGGCAATTGCGTTAAAAAATGTCTATCAATTTCCATCGAACGGAAAATGGCGGCTGTGAATGGTTGTCGGTCATGGATACGGAATGGTCTCACCTTTTTGGGCAGGATATGACTGATGATCCATGAAAACGGTCATTCTCCGGGTCCCGTTGGACTTGTCTGATAGTCTGTAGCCGGCCGGCTTTCTCTATATTCCGTTTCTCAATAAAGCCCATACTGCTATTCATCATCACCCACTGCTTTCTCGTAGATTTACTGTGTCCCATATCCCGTTTGGCCTTGAAACAACTATCGCGGTCTGGGATTAGGCGAAAAACTGTGCAAAAATTTTCGAGAGCTTTGGAACGCTCTTTGTTGATCTTTATGCTGTATTTTTAATGCTTTCTAGTTTTTGAATTTAAATGTGTCCGAAAAGACGGAGGTACCAAATTAGTCCCAATATTTGCATTGATTTGCAGCTTGCATTTGTCTTCACGGCAGGTTCTATTTTATTTTGTCAGTTTTGGACTTAGGCAATTATTTCTGCACATTTTTGCATAAAAAATTGCCTAGTGTGTGAATTGTGGATGTTTAACTTAATTTAAATTCCTAGGCTTTAATTGCACTTTACATTTCGAAGCCGAAAGAACACCGCTCAATAGCAAAAAAACGTTGATTTTTACTTTGCATTTTTAGTTTTCAAATAAAGTGTTATAATCTCCATTTCTCGGCTGATTTTCCAGCCGAACGATCCCAAGTTAGATAAATTTTGTAGGTGTTTGTTTTGTGTGACATTCGGCATTCTGCTTAATCAGGAAAATGGAATTCTTCATGAATATCACTTTCCGGATCCGCTAGTACTAACCGTACTACGGTGAATGCGCTAAAAATTGTGAGGCAGGCGCGGGCGGGATGCCAATTCAGCGTGAGACCCAGTTTGGAGATGGGCAAAGAGACGGGGGAGGGGGAGTGTGGGCCATAAAGACTGTGAACGCAGCTGATTAGAATAGAAAACGAGCCGATGAAAGGGGGGCAGAAATACATGGGAGGAGACCCATCTCTTGTCTTCTTGTTTTCCAACTGTATGAAATTGCCTCCATCAGACATCGGAGGCTAGCGGGGTCGGGATTCTGTAATATTCAAATTCATGTGATTGCACGGCCGGCAGTCCGTGAATACAGTAGTTTTTCGGATCAGTCTAGTTTTTGTGTTATTTTATTATTTTTTCGTTATTTTCAGAGTTTTGGAATCGGTATTCTCTTTAATATTCGAGGCTAGTGTTTCACACGCGTCGGGTAGCGAGTATTCCGACGTTTGGTTTTTTCAAAAACAACACTTATTTCTTGAACCATCAAATGTTAGATATTTCCCTAAATCTATCCTCGATTTCTCTTAATTCCGGATCGACACCTTCAAAACGCACTTTTTTCACTTGTGAGGGTCTTCCACTTCACCCCGCAATCTTTGAATTTCTGCAAACCGTC
This sequence comes from Mesorhabditis sp. LJ9110, assembly GCA_038088335.1. NCBI lineage: Eukaryota > Metazoa > Nematoda > Chromadorea > Rhabditida > Rhabditidae > Mesorhabditis > Mesorhabditis sp. LJ9110. The sequence goes on from JBBGBA010000091.1 coordinate 117,146, forward strand.
TTATAATTTTACCATCCCCATATTTTTTGGCATTTTTGGCTTTCACACTCCCGACTTTGCCACTGGATCCTATCCAAAAACATGTTTTACCCCCTAAATCCCCTCCCCCCTATATTCCCCCGCGCGAAAAAACTGATTTAGCATATTTGACAGAGTGGGTGGGGTGGGGCACTGGTTCCCAAGCGGATTATTTTTTAGACTGTGAGATCGTGCAGTCGATGCCGGCGAGCTAGTCGGCTAAAAAACGGTCCAACCCGAATGTAGCGTAACTCGAAACGGCGAGACGATAGGCATGAAATCGGAGGAAAGGTGGACTGTGTGCTGCCGGTGTGTGCAAGATTGATCTGGTCTATCCCTGCCAATCGTTATTCTCTTTCGTTTTTTCATTTAGCAGCACAAAATAGCCGTTGCTCTGTCCACAAGCGACACCTTTCCATCGGACCCTCCGTCCCTTTTTTCCTCAGCCTCCTTATCGGCCTCCCCCATCAATGCAAGCAGACCCACGGCAAAAATAGCGCAGTAAAATTTTCACACTTTCGGAATGGAGAGCGTGAACTGCTTCTGGATGGAATTTATTTATGAAACGTAGACCGCTTTTCGTTGCGTTTTTTGAGCTTTTCTCAATCATTATCGGCATTCAGGTCCCCAGGGTTGCAATAGTTTCGATATGTGCTCCATCATAACTTTGCATGTGATCTTTTGAGTTTAAACTGAGATTCAATCGTTCTTCCAAATTTATTCTGCCCTTTTCCATGTGATCTATAACATTTAAGAACTTTTTACGACATCTAAATTGTTCCCCATGCTGAATTTTCTGTTTTTAACCCCAGACATTCATTCTTCACATCTTTCAGAGAACCAAAAATGTGGACACCATTTGGAATCAATCGATTCCATTTCTTATTACTAGTCACATGGCAATTCACCATGTATTTTGCATCCCAAATGATATTCTCGATCTTTGCCAATTATTACCCACGATGGCAGCACCCAGATACCCTAGCATATACAAAGGTTCGTCAATTGCATAATTTGCATAAGAAATTTAGGACTGTGGAGTATACAATATGTACAACGGTACTACCGTAGCGCTGGAGCCCCCCGCTTATTCATCGGCTGCCCTTGAGTATGATATTATTGATCCCGAATATCAATTTTGTTTAGATTTCATTGGATTTGCCAAACAGAATACTTCCAAACCTTCTTCTCGCAGGTTAGGGAATTGTGAAAATTTTGGTCCGATTTTTACAGTTCTGAATTTATAGAATTTCTCTTTTAGGCTGTATTTGCTGGTGTTCTTCTGGGAACGTTTTCGTTTGGAACAATCTCCGATGCCTTCGGAAGAAAACCAATAGCCGGATTCGCGCTATGCCTTGGTGCTACTATGAACTTCTTAATGGGTAATTTTAAATGAACGGTTTAATTGCAGTAAATTTTAGCGCTTGCCCCAAATATCTACTTACTTTTGCTTGTGCGCTTTTTCATGGGGCTGTCAATTGGTAAGTCCTATAATCAAGGATTCTGGGCTTCAAGATGATTTATGCTAATTATTTTTAACCATTAAAATAGGTGGTTCCCTGGTTGTCGTGTGTACCTATGTCATGGAGATGCTTGAGCCTCAACAGCGAATGGCACTACGCGCTTTCATTAATTGGGTAAGTGATAGCTTTTTCGATCTCGGTGCCTATTTGGGATTAAGCCATACTCTAAAACCATATAAAGCTTGTTGGATTATTTTAGCGCATTATTTTAGGGAGTAGCCCGTTTGATGCTTACAATCGTTTGCTACGAATTCCCGGATTGGAGAACATCGTCTATGATTAATGCAGCAATGGTCACTCCAGCCATTCTCCTTGTCGTATTCCTCTTTCCCGAAAGCCCCAACTGGCTTCACCACAAGGTATGCTATTTAACTTTAATTTTGTAGATTCTATTGTCGCTTTTTAGAACAAAAATGAACAACTGGTACAAAGCGAGAAGAAGATCGCCAAGCTTGCCGGTATCCCGTATACGCCCGGTGTCCATAGACCGGTCGAACGATCGAAGGTATCTAATTTCTCTTAAAGATCGGCTAGAAATAGTGTCTGTGTGTCATTGCGAATTTCCATGGATCTTCATATCAAGAACCTACCAACCCATTTCAGAACTTCTTCGAAATGCTAAAAACTGGAGGACTCAAGAAACGTCTAGCTGTTTTGTGGACTATGTGGTATATCTTCTGTAAATTTTCTCATATTCCGGGAATTCATAGGTTCTCGGCTTCGATCTGTGGATACGCAACCGATCTAAACTCAAGTACTATCTTGGGCGATCTTTATTGGAACCAAGTTGTCTTCTCTGTACTGATCGCTGTCTCAAAAATGGTAAAGCAAAAACTGTAGAAGCCGGAAGTTGGCGTTTAGGTTCTTGTGGTGGTTGATGCGAACTTTGCCTGGTTTACCCGACGGCGACTTCATCAAGGAAGTCAAGCAGTCGTTTGTGTCTGCTTCTTGATTTTGACGATTATGACTGTTTTCAATCTTTATTTGGTGAGAAATATTTTAATCTATAGCGAAAAAATATTAAGTTTATATTACACATAAATTGCATTGCTCGTTTACTCATTCATGAATGCAACTTCCAGGACTCGATCGCATTCCTTGTGATCAACGTGATTGGTACCGTATTCATTGAATATACTTGGGATGCTTGCTACCTATGTGCCGTCGAATCAATCGAAACTTCTAGCAGGTAGGCGCCTGTTTTATTTTAATGCATTAATTAATTATTTTTCTGAGCGTCGGCCACCGGCTCCTGCTCCTTTGTTGCTCGAATCGGTGCTCTTATTGCCCCTGTGGTAGGCCTAAATATCGGATTCAAAAAGTTCTGTCTAGCTTAAACTCCTCAACCAAAAATGGGCCCCATCCCTCTACCTCATCGTGACCGTCGTCGGAACCATCAACCTCATCGTCTCCTACACCTTGCTCATTGAAACTAAGGTCAAATAGAATCGATTTTTATAATATTTATTTTTTTTAGAACGTCGACCTTGATAGGGTGACAAGCGGCGGGCACACCGCTGAAGAAAGTCCAATGCTCGAAAAGGAGGGGAAGAAAGATGTGGAATAATAGGAAGTCAAGGCACATGTGCACACCCAACACTGCTGATCTTTGTATAAAATAAAGAGTTTATATGGTTTCATTGGAGACATTGCTGATTCAACACTTAAAGCTAAGCACAAAAACAACTTTCCACGGTTGTTTTGTAGCCCATTTTTATGGGTTTGACGCAATTGAATGGGTACTCATGCGGCCAATTCCCCGAAACCTTACAGGGAATGTTACCAGGACAACAAAGTTGTCCAACACCTACGCAGAAAATTGCGCACCTCTGCTGCGCCAAAACTGTGAATGCAAGTCAAAAGGCTAAAATTAAAAGAAGGTTTAAAACAGAAGTGATGTGCTAAATTTTAGCTACAGAATCCAAGGTCCTTATATTATCATCCGTAAAAAACGTTAACGATCAACGACCATTTTTTACTATAAAAAATCGGGTAGGCAAGAGGTCTCCAGATGGCATTCAGTGCGAGAATTAATCAAACGAAATTCCCGCATTCGATAAACCAAACCCGGCGCACCATTGTTTTCATTGCGCAACTTGTGGCATTAATGGCCCAACGGAAACCTAACGCGTAAATAATAAGGCCGTAGCGCATCATAAGGACACTACTGATCCCATACAACGCTTCTTCTAACACCTACTTGACCTTTAAGATAATTCATGAAAATTTAAACCCAATATTCAAGAACCAAGTTTTATTTGTTTATTAATTATCAATCCCATCAAATTTTCTTCCCCTATGACGTTTCGCAAATACCGGCTGACGACCGCGATGCCAGCCAGATTAACAACCAGCCGCGTTTCCTCCAATCATTCTCAAGTCTAGCCCAGACTAGCCGCCCTCTTACATGCCAACGCGCCGCTCCTATCCACACGCCTTTTCCTCTTGCTTCGGCCTGCCGCCAAACCAGCACTCGACATTTATGATTACGCAACGTTTTTAAAACCATAGCAACATTAAAAAATTATATTAATCGATCCAATTTATTCGTGAATCGGTTTAGCAAATTATTATTGCGCACCCTACAACTGGCAATTTTTTAAACAGTGTTATTGCGCCGTAAAACCTACTAAAAGCGTTATTAATAGAAATGGGCAATTCGGACATTTGTGAGCTCGCAGATTACTTCAAATCAATATAGTTGTCTTTTCCAATAAAGCTTGGGTTGTTTGGACGACGCCCTTTAACCTAGAAACTGATTTTAAATTCTTAGCCTCTGAGGTTTCGTAAATCTTTATCTCGATTTCATATGTTTTTCCCGGGAATTTTTCTATGTTAAACTAGAGGAACAAAAGTGGATTTACTTTTTCAGACTCGGGAAGATGAATGAAAGTGATCTTCCCCCGATCTCAGTGCCTATTCCTCGGTGGCACTTCACTTGGGACGAGATTCGGAATAAGGTTGGTTATTTTAATTATTTTTAAAACTTGCTTCAATATTACCCGGATTCATTGTAAATAAACTATGGTTTATTGATTATAAGCCCCCTTTGCCTATACAATCACACATTCCCACATCCTACAAGCGCTGAAAACACCCATGTGGTTCATTGAACCAATATAAGCCCGATATTATTTAAATATTGTATTTAACAGTCCATTTTCCAGTCAGCGTCGCGGAAACGTGGCATGTCTTACGACGATGAGCTGCGCAAACGCCAGGAGTCTGCCCGGTTTATCCAGAAGATGGCCGATCGGCTGAACCAGGGCATGAAAGACAACAGGAGCAAAATGTTAGTATTCTTAACTCTGTTACTGTTGTAGAGACCCATGACCGTTCGCCAAATTTTAAATGCAAATGCTTTAGTTCGCAACTGTGCGTCTGCGCGACAATCGTCCAAGTGAACCGGTTCTTCTACTTTCATTCCTTCGACGTCTTCGATTATCGGGTATGAATTTGCAAATACGGTATGATGTGCAAAAGAGATCCGATAGCATCCCGCAAACATTGTAACGTTTAGGACGTCTGTGCTGCCGGGTTGTTCTTATGTGGTAAATCCGAGGAATGCCCTCGCAAGTTAGAACACGTTGTCCGTATATGGTGGTCGCTGCGCTTTGAGAGTCATCCAACCTTGCCAGATAAGGTCATTTTCTCCCTGCTACCACCATAAAGGAATTTCGGGCTCAAAGCAATCTGTGTTCTTGATGTAACTTCTAATTTTTTAGTACTTCAAAGATGCGATGAACCGAATTCACTTCCTGGAGAATTGCATTCTTCAAACAATTGGTAGGTCTTTGAAAATGTAATATACAATGTTTGTATTCAGCATTTGACTTGCGGATCGACCTTCCGCATACCGTTGTTTTGCAACAGATGAATTCGATCAACCATGGAAAGCGAATGCTTACCGAGGCTGCTTACTTCTTTGCCACTGACGTGTTGGTTTTTATCAAATGTCAACCATGATGATTTGTGACTCATGAAATTTCCTTCAACGAGTAACATTTTCAGATTGTGCGTAACTGATTGGTCAATCAGGTACACGGCCCCTGAAATTGCGGCAATGTGCATTTATGCAGTATGTGTCTGGGCTGATCACGAGGTAGACCCCCTTGCCTCGAATAAAACCCGAAATTTGAGTTGGACTATCAACCGCAACCCTGGTATAAATCATTCGCCCCCAGCTTAACCGAGGAAAAGCTTCGAGGTAAAATTACCCAATCAAGTAAAATTGGCCGCTTCAGAGGGAATGACCGAATTCTTGTCCGTCTACACACGCTACAAAGAGATTCAAGGGAGCCTTCGCTTGGGCAAATTCAGCCAGAAGGGGTATCCCTTTATACGGAAACCCGGTTCACACTATTATCTAGGACCATCAAATTCCCCCCGCCTGGCGTCCATGCCGAGATTGAGAGTCGGAAGTAGGTTTGAGTAAATATACCGAAAACTAAAATTGTGGATATTCATATACCTTGAACGGCTAGACTTTACTGTGCCTCAAATCGGAATTTCTTAAAACGTTTCGTGATGTCCGCTATTTTGTCGGACTTTCGACTACGCCATTCGATAGAGCATCAAAAATATACTATGAATTTTAATTACAGCACGAAATAATGGAATATGAAAAAGTTATAGCGAAAAACTTTTGGGAACTTCCGGCTGGGGGGGTGAAGTGAAGTCGAGCCCCTGGAGCATCCAGAACTCAAACTTTTAGAGCGGAGGGTGAAGCGCCATTGCCTCCACCTCCTGCTCCACCGGTTATCCGGAAGACAAATTATGACGAGTACAAGGCAAGCTTTCCTTATTTTGCAAATACGACATTCTTCCAGAAAAACGCAGCACGTCTTGCGGAACAAAATGCTCATCTGCAAACAGCGCCGCCGCCGCCGCAACCACCTCGTCAAAGTTTCATGCCCGACTTGAGTGATATTGGAGGTAGCTACTTTCTAACAAAATCTAAAAATGACATTTTTAGCCCGATCCCGAAACGAAGCGGCCCCAAGGCCAGAGTTTGGAGCACGTCATGATATGGTCCCCCGTGCTGACAACGGCAGGCCTAGAGACAATCGCGATCCAGCACGACGAGAGGATAGCCATAAAGAGGTTGAGTTCATACCATTCAATTTTACCTACATCTGCAGAAGGCGCGTCACGAGGAAAAACGTCGACGTGAGGAAGCGATGCGGCGAAGCCATGAGCGTCCGCGTGAAGAAACCGACCGCCATCGTAAGCGCGAAAGCGGGCCACCTGGCGGCGGCGCATCTCCCAGCGGCAATCCTCCTGTGTAAGTTTCAAAGATTTAGAAACTTTCACTGAGATTAACTCTCACACATACCATACATGTTCAGGCTAAAATTACGCTTTAAAATCCCGTTCAAAAAGGAGGTATGGGAGACTCTTTGTCTTTTTTTTGTCACTTCGTTTAAACTTCTCCTATCGATTTACCTTTCAACCACCACGAGATTTTTTTCGATGTCGTGCTAGATAGTAGTTGCCTGTGACGCTTCATTTTTCCTATTTTTAGTGAAAAGAAGCGATTCCCGCCTGAGAACTACAAGCGAAGGACCCCACCGCATAAGGTATAACTTTTACTGTTAGATAGGGCTCTTTTTCTAGCCAACACAGCCGTCCTTCTACAAACGTCGTGACGATGTGGAGGATGGCGAAGTGCTATGAGTTCTTAATTTTGACCATTGTGCTTACACTTTGCTCGTTTTTCAACACGCTTTCATTATTAGGCACATTATCCATTACCAACGAATTTAGTGACTTTCCCGGGAGAAACATGAGGCTAGCACGAGAATAAAAGTTGTTAAATTATTTATTAATCGCTAGGGAACGAAAGCATGATTTTTTCCGCTTAAAATCAAACCCAATAATGGCCTTCGTTCCCTGTATGTCTGCTACAAAGCAAAAGCATTTTTACTCTGATTTTATAGGGTTTTTATCTTACTGGTTGTATAATATCTTGCGGGCCGAAAGTAATGGGGGATTTTTATATAAACAAGAAATGATTGCCCGTTTCCGTAATGTTACGTGTCTTTCCGGTAAGCGATAGCTCATGATTGTAAGAACTCAATGATGTTAATCTCCGGTCGATTACATTAGTACCTAATATCGTAGCGGGCCTTCAACCTTCTTTCCCATTTGGTTGATGACCGGAGATTACCGCGCATTTACGTGTCCACAAAAAAATTCGCGGCTGGGCTAAAACCGGCCACTCTATCTTTATATCTCACGCAATTTCGGGTAGACAGTTGTGAACATTTTGCCCGTTTGCTAATGTCATTTGTGTTGAGAGGTTCTATCGAGCTTCGCCTTACGATATCCCCCCATATGGTTTACAACGTGATTTCTATAGAACGGGAGTTTTTCAGTAAGCAAGAGTCGAGGCATTCGTCTCACCAAGAAATATATCGGTTTATATAATCCTTTTTTTTGTACCTCGCTTGTCCTTCAGCCGTTAATCAGCCTGAAAAACAACATACTAGGCCTGATCCAGCAAACAGATTCACTTTGGGTTTTTGTTGTTTCCCCCCTTGTTGAGTGCCATTTCGGCAGTCCGGCGAATCGAGCCTTGTTTTGTAAAAAATGTTTTATCGAGCCTCGTCTTGGCCTTATCCCGTGAATAAATGTCTTGCTACCCGTAAAAATGCTCTTACAAGATAACGTTTTTGATGGAAATCGCCGTTTCGAGCTGGGATCAATTGTACCTTGTGCAGAATTTTTTGCTGACTCTAAATCTGTCTGGCTTTTTGCTAATAGCTCGATTTTAAAAAAACACAGCCATTTTCGGATTATTTTTAGACCCATGAGAAGTCGTATACCTTGATGTATACCATATACCTTTTTTTTGTTTTGATGCTCCAATTTATTTAAAGGAGCCGATCTGATAGTAAATTTTATTTTGATTCGAATGATGTATTCTATTAATGCGGTACAGAATCTAGGAAATATGTTAGAAACTCGGAAATGTTGAATGCGCAAAATTCTGTTCGCTTGTGGTTCAAATTTCTATGAGGCTTTATTACATAATATTCGGTAGCTAAAGTGAATGGTAAGTGTTTGGGGGGACGAAGACACTAGTATCCATATACAGCCTGGCCACAAAGATATTCCTGCACACGCATAAAAAGAGAGGGGGGTTGAGGGTGGCTTCGATCGATCCTAGGGTTAGATAGTAGGGCCAACGGGTTCCAGCCCCATTCTCGCCACTACAACCAAAAATATATCACTGCGCGGCAGTCTTTTTCGATTGAATGGAAATGAGGAATGCCTGGAGCCATTTCAGCTCGGCCGTCATCATACGGCTTGCTTGGACTTTTGTGTGAGGTTTTTTCTTCTGAAAAGTTTCAAGGTGTAATGAAGTCGAGCGGAAATGGCCCCTAGACGTTTATGAAAGGCAGCAGGCTTACGCTAGAATTAAGCAAAAATTGGCGTTTTCACATTTCCTCTGTTTCCGAAAATATTGCGTAAGCAAGCGCAATAAAATGGACAGGTTTTTCCAATTATCCAAAATTCGTATTAATTTCTGTCCACTTTATACATGCCACAGCCAACGTAATACACTTTAGTTTTTTTTTGACATCAATTGTTTTTTAGCATAACTGTTACCGACTGAGAAAAAAAGCAAAGCATCACAGAAGTTACTGGGTATTTTTTTAGTTTTTTTCAAAACGTTATTTCGTATTTGGCATACCGTGAACGAATACGAAAATCAAATCACAATCGGCTAGCACAAAATCAGACACCGATCGGGAATCGATATGAGGTAGATTTGCACAGTAACAAAAAATTCTCGCTTCGCGTTTCTGAGTGTACAAATCGCAACCCATCGTCCCGCAACGATGAAGACCAAAATCCTGAATAATGGGTAGGTGGAAGGCCGGCGCATATACCAATTCCTCGTCATATTAAATGCACATATCAATTACGGGAGCGCGTACAGACGACACATAAAGAATACTCCCTATTACCACGATTTTTATGGAAAGATTACTAGAAATGGAAAGTTTGTGCATCCACAATGTGCTGGCCGTTTCAACATTCAGCAACCTTACTTAAAATTCGTAACGGCCCCCACATCGCCGGCAAAATAAAAGTTACTGTAAAAGGCCCGCTTTGGCAAAATTGTTAGAAGGCTGTGTGTGTTACAAATTTACAAATTATTGGTGGATTTCGAGGGTTTTCAAAATAGCCTTCGAAATCAGAGACAAGCACTACATACACTGACCCTTGCCTCAAAATTTTGTCCGGTATTGCAACGATTGTTTTGGAATCACATTGCCTAATAGTATTCGTTGCATGCCAGGGATATGTTTTGAGGAGGGAAGCCGCATTATTCTGAAAAAGCCCCATTCCAAATGGTTGGCTAATGGACAGAAAATGGGCCTTACTAAAAGCAAGCATCGAAAGGGTCTAACCGGAACGGAGGGAAGCTAAGGCTCTAAAAATGTGGGAATCCTGTATACATAGGGGTTGATGGTTGGCTATGGGACAGTGACGATTTAGAGGTCGTCAAAGCTCATCAGTTCTTCGTTTGCGGCAACACGAGCTGGGGCTGAGTGATCGGATGAATCGAAGAACACATCATCGATGCTGCTTTTCTAAAATCAATCGATATTCAATTTAGTAGTTTTTAAAGGTAAGCGAAATAACGGCTAGAAGAGGCTAACCTCCTCCTTGTCATGATCAATCGATCGCTCCTCTCCCATTGCTTCGGCAATTCTCTTTGCGATCTCATCGCGCTCTTTCTCACCGGTCCGATCCCCGTTTGCACTTCCACACCTTAACAACAAACTATGCCTAATATCTCAACAATATTGATATACTCCATGTGTAATACCACAACCAACGCACCATTCAACCCTGGTAGCGTGCGGCCCATATCCACCATCACCAATGACAATGGGTATTGTCTGGGTACCAGCCCCATGCGCCTGCGAAACTTGAATCGGCTGGGTCTCATTGATTGAGAAAAAGGTGAATTGTGGCCCCTGCCACAGACGGCGGTGCGGTGCTGAGTATGTGCACGTGTCTTCCACCTGAAATTTGGGCTTGATGACTTGTTTTCGGGTTTCTTTTTGGCTGCACCCAAGGTCCATCTGCACTTTGTGAGAGACTCCAATGCGTGATTCTTTGTCTAGCCACCAAGCCAAAGTTCGACCTCAAAAACTTGCCTGTCCATTCCATTCGTTGTTCGGATCTACACGATAGCTGTCGCTTCGGACGCGCGTTGGGGTTGCGTCGTACGTCGTCCAGCGGATTAATGGCGAGAGCGGTTGCAATGGTGTGACAACATCAGGAGTATTTTTCGTCCTAAAGTTCTTAAGATTAAGAATCAATGCAAAAAATCCGTACCTGAATAGTGTCCAGCTTGCTTGGGGCACGATGTCAATTTTGATGGGAGCATCAGCTTCCTGCCCTGCGCTTCCACGCATACCGTATTCGTACAGGATGCCATCGAGTGAAAGTACAAGTACGCTTGTGCTCTAGAAAATTGGTTTTTGAGTATTGGGGATAGTTGTACCTTGATGTCATTCACGGGCCGACTAGCAAAAGCTAGTGCCAATTTTCCTCTTCGGGTATTGGCGTGAGGGCCGAGGGTTGAATGGGTTAGATCGGATGCCCATGCAGAAAGGTTTTCGGCGTTCAGACGACGATTCTGTAAAAAGAATGGCATTAACGATACATAAATACCATTTATGCAACGACTGAAAGGGCCATTTAAAGTTACCACATACCCGAATCTTTTTCGTGGCCCCAAGTACAAGTGGTGGTGGGAATGGCCCGATTCTCGGGTTACCACTCGCTCGTCCAAGGCTACCAGCGGCTCGGTGAGCGGGATGTTCCCTAGAATAGTTTATAATTGAAGATATCCTTCATTAAATTACCTCATAATATAATGTTGACCGCTCTGCGATCGGTGGCGATCATCACTGAAATCGGCGTCGCTCAGACCAGCAGAGCGAGTGAATTTTGACTGCTGGTTGTGCAATCGCCCGGCATGGGTTCGGTTTGTGGGTGGGCCACCTTAGGTTGGAAATAGTTGGTAGTAACATTACGCTTACCATATGGATTCAAAGCGAATGCGTGGACTGTGCCATGATTTGTGGAGATGCAGAGCCATCGAGAATCGTTGGAGAATGTTGTGGACAACACCTAAATTAGACATAGATAGTTTTTTTCGTAAATGAACGGATGCATAAATTAATAAATACCTTTGCCGGGGTACTGCCTCTCGTTAATATGTACAAATGCTGAGCTGCACCCAGCGATGAGGTGCCAGAATGGAGGAGCAGGGAGAAGACGTTGAAATCCCTTGCCGTAGAGTCAGCAGTCACCTGAACAATATATTGTTATCTTATATGCTAAGATATCGCAAGGTTCTCACATTAAATATTTATTTTAGCCTACCAATAATCGCCCGTCTTGCGACATGTCGATGTGCGAAATACCACCATGCTGTGCGATGAAATGGGCCTTGATATGCGAATCCTCCTGAAAAATACTTTGATTACATGTTCAAGTTTAATAATATGTTAATCAAAAACCTAGGGGCTTTCAGGCTTAACTCACCCAGAATATTTGATTACTATACAAATTTAAGTGATTTCCATAATATATCCATGCACATATTACTAACCTTTGCGTCATCGCGGTACCAACAGTCCAGGCAGGCGACCGTAATAACGCCAAGTGGCTCCTCCTTTTTGCTTGAGCTGCTGACCGAAGTGACCGTCCGGGAGATGGACTAAAACGCAGGACGATCAGATTATTAACATGTTGCAAAATACCTTAACCGCGGAAAGCATTTGTCCTGTATAGCTGGCTTCAGTGACTTCGACCGGCGCTGCCACACCGCCAATGCTCACTAGATCAGTTCGAACTTGGCTGTCCGACCAGACAAGGTATGAATTCCGCATTGCCATTGGAAGTTGGGAGTCAAATGTCGCGACCTACAAAAATTAACATTAAGACGCAACTATAATAATTGCTTTTTAGTTTTCCAGTCTGGTTTTTCTCACCTCAATAGATCGCCTTTTTTGCAACGTAAACTGGTCACAGACAGTCAGTCGGCTGCCAGCAGCCACTACCAACCATTTGCTCGATGATTCGACCTCCAGGATGGGATCGTCAAATGTCAATTTGTGAACCACCTAAATAAAATTGTAGAAATGGGAACAATCCCTTACGTTGGCTGTCCCCAGTGACAAGAATCTCAGACAGCAAAAAAGTGTCTCGGATCGTGAACTGCTCGAATCAACCAACGCGAAGAGTGGTCGCTGGCCGTCGAACCTAGAGGAAAATTCGTTTCGATAAACACAGAAAACCAACTTGTCTCTTGCATCCGGTTCCATAGGCTCCGGCTCGCTATCCAGCAGCTTGCCCACCCGCAAAGGACCTTGTCGCTCGCTCAGCACTTCTTCGCAGATTCCACTTTCCTACATAATTTTTTAATTATTTTCTTTCGCAACCCTTTCCTACCGTTATCGTCCATAATTGAAAGCCCCGCGCCAACCCAATAATGATCAGGTCAAGAGTCTTGTTCGGGTCACCAACTAAAAATATCGGTTTAATTTTGCCATCAATCCCAACGCTCAATTTCAACGACAAAAAAGCAAAACGAACATTTTGTGACTTTTTGAATGTCAACCCATTCAATCTTCTCCGGTTGGGCTGACGGGGGCAAATTTGCCTGGGCGCTGATTGGAATGACATCTTGGACGAAGTCGACCATTGAGGAAACAACATCCGATTCCCTAAAAAATTTTGAAATCAGGGTTCAGGATTTGTGCTTACGGAACGGCCTGTGGCTTGACGATGATCCCTTTGGTGTACTGGGATAGATCACGAGATGATTGCCGGGGGGATCCCATCCTGTTCAGGTTTGAACTTGACTCTCTTCTAAAATATTTTTTTTGGGTTATGCAGAAATTACGGCTAAAAGTAAGGGTTGGCGCTGATTGTAAACTATTACACCACTAGCCCAAAAATTTGGAAATTTTTGAATTGCGGATTTTTGAAGATTAATTTTTAGCATAGCCGGTAATCTATGTAAGATACCATTTTCTAGGTCTATCCGTAATTAATAAATTTTTATTTATTAGGAGACCATTTACGGGACCGTTTCTACTTTTAAGTTATCTTTATTTCCAAGGTATGCGACTATTAGGTTAGGACTATTACGAGTTAATATATCACATTTTATTGTCTAATTTTTATTCATTTTTTTTCTTTATTACTCGGTATTTCTTTATTTCCAAACGATACCACGAGTTAATCGCAGCCGAAAAATAGCAGTCACCCCCGGCCACCCCCATTCCCTATTGAATGTTATCAGTGATTGACAGTCCCCGTGGCGCCTAGTTGAAGTCAGACTCCCGCTGTTGGATAAATCGAATGAAAGTTGTTCGAGAGGAGAAAGCCAAAAAGACGGAGGAGAATCCCCCTTTTCAGTTTGTCAAAATCACCTATGCTCGTATAGGGCCGGCAGTGAAGCGATCGATGGGGAAGGCGAGGCACTCGTGTTCCGCGGCCCTTGGGCTACAAAAAGAAAGAATATATTCACAACTACTAGATTATAATGCAAGAAGAATTAAATTTCCGAAATGATACGCTGTCTGTAAATATAGTGTAAAATCTACCAATAGATTGCGGTGGGGTCGACGAGATTGGAATTGAAGGAGTGGGTGAGGGGAGCACGGGATATCTTATCCGATCATCCTAAAATTTGTTATACAAAAATATTCCTGCAAATTTATGCCAAAAGACATAGAATCTAAGAAAATACAAATTAATATCTACCTTGCTTGGTTCCGGATCTGGGACCAATACATTTAATGTATCCGAGTCTGGATCCGAATCCCGTTGATCCTGTTCACAAATAAAATCTTCGACATCAGAGCCTGGCTTTGATTGTGGCTGCGGTTGGACCTGAAATTAAGATATATTAGCAATAAAATAATATAGACATTCGATTAGCTGCCAAAAATAATTCATCAATTTTCGGAACTACCTGCTGTATTGGATGGACGGCTGTCTGCTGATTTCTCTTCTTTTTCCTTGAGGTCATAGTGGCGGTTGGTTGTGAACCGTCGCGCATTCACCAACCTAACTTTTTGTAAATTGCATAAAGATGTAGAAAATAATCATACAACCAAACAGGAATACACAGGCAAATAACAGCGTGATGAAATTGGGCAGCCTGGATCTGATTAACACGTCGAACCCGGTTTGGGCAAACAAAAGAGTGACTCACAAAATCATTAAAAGGGGTACTTTGTCATGAAAAAATATCCGCTTCCATTTTTTGCCTATCTTTGAACTTTCTCTTCATAAAATTTTATAGTTTTTCAAAATATTTAATAAAGTATAAATTTTATAACTAACTGCACATAGCTGTTATAAGTATAGCTCAAGTAATTTTAAACTATTATGTCCTTGAATCAAGCTAGCCATCACCTATCCGCAGTTGGGGAAACCCAAAAATTTCTAGACAAGGGGCGGCCCCCCACACCCGACAAAAACACGAAAAAATCGATGATGGCCTAGGAACTTTCCCATTCCTAAAGTCAACAAAACAACTTTTCCCGATAAATATCGGGGGCTCGAATTTAGACACCAAAATACTCCATATCACAAAGTTCAAAATATAATAATTGATTCGAGCTGGAGTAATTACTTCGGGGGCAATAGTCTGGTATATGGGGGACCCGGGGCCATTACTCGGGCTATCCAGGCAAATGTGATCGTCACGTGAACGGCCAACCCAAAATAGCACAAAGTTAAAAATAGAAAATTTTTGAAAAGTTGCTGAAAAATCGATGAGTGCTTCAGGGGACAATATGGAAATTCGATACTTTGTGGTTTTCCGATTGTGTATTGATAGGATTGGGGTTTTTTTAAAGGAGTAAAAATGTGGATAAAGCAGCTTCCAGATAATTAACAGCTGTTTTATGCAGGTCTTTTTGAAGGGGGAATTTTTGGGGCCGTGCGGAGCGACGGGAAAACCGTTAAAGAAATCGAAGGGCGCGTGACATCCTGGATCAATGCTTCATAGAGGGTATCCCCGGTCATCTGGCCATTTTTCGCCAAATTCAAGCCCACGAATCGATATCTAACATCAAAATAAACATGTGTCATCCCCCAAAACAAGGTCTTTAGCCCGAAAAATAAATAGAGAAAATGAGAAAAATGTTTGAGATAAAATTTTGATTCTTCGGATCAATAGTCCCACCTAAACCATGCGTCTATAGATCGTGAAACCGATTTAAAGCCGCCGGATATGAGGTGATCGGGGGCCAAGATACGGTGGGCGAGGCTTGGGGGCCGATGTCACAGGGCCTGGTCAAATGAGACGACGAGATGCTACGGGAGGACACGTGACGCCAAGCCGAGCACGCAAACAAGCCCCAGTTCACTGACTGGAAGCTCTGCCCCCTCCACCCAATACCCAATCTCTCATCCCAATTCTTCTCTCGGCCCGCCACCACCCCGCGAAACGTCTCCCTTTTTTGTCGACAACATCCCGTTGACTAGCTGGTAAAGTGAGCTGATTGAGAGTTAACTCATTGAATAAACTCTCATTTTTTGCTTGGGATCTTTGATTCGTTAGCTAAAAAGGTATTAAAATATCGAAGATTAACGTAATTCCTCAGCTGTAAGGTCCCAAACGAGTATGCCAGCCTCGACTGGCGATTGCAAAAAATGTAAATTCTTGTAAGACGGTCTACAAAAACGTAAAAGCGGCTGGATTTTTTTACAACAGTGTAAGCGTGTATTTTCATCTTATAATGTGCAATGCACACATTAATTAGTAACCTTTATGGTTGTGGTTTCTCGTTCTTTGTTTTTTGACACGTATGTGACCGGAATGGGGAGTGTAAGTGGTAATGCCGGAAAGACATTTTGTGATTGGGGCGAAGGCAAGGATGGCACCGGTTTCAAAGTGTAGTCTATACGGTCATTATTCGTTCTTCTTCTCTTCTTCCGGCTGTTTTGGCGTGAAGCTGGCCCAGGCGAGCTGCGGGTTTACCTGAAAAAGGAAATTGGACAATCTGAAATTAATGACTAAAACAAGATAAAAATGATACTGACCGTCGAGTCGTTGGACCATAGATTGGAACCAAACCAGGAATATCCAAGGTTTGTACCAAGCTCGCCAACATTTGGCATGAGATCGTCATCCCGCAGCGAATGCATCTGGTATGCAGAGGTGGACGGTGGCTCGAACGTCGCGGTGTGTAGTGACTGTTGACTGGGTACGGTAGGCCAGGCGGGGCCTGAGTGAGGCACCAATGCCTCGGCCGAATCGAGGAGACTCTCGATCTCCTCCTGAGTGATACCACCAAATTGTGGGACTTGTTGTGGCATTGGCCAGCTGCCGAGATCGAGGTTTGTTGCAGGGACAGTAGTTGGAAGCCGATCTAAAAGGAGGATAAGCTACCGTATACCAAACTCACTTCTCAGGCCATCGCCGTAGACAAGCTCCTGGATACGATGAGATGGTGGGTCGTCCAGGAATGCGGGGAGCCGACCACCAGGGATACTGCTTGATGATGAGGCCGATGTTTGCGACTGAATAAATATGATAAATATTGAACCATATTTCCTGTAAAATAAGTGGCTCCATTCAACGCACCCAAGCACATAACTGTAGTAAAACTTTTGAAGCTTACCCTACTAAAAGCAGACCCTTGTGTTGACGAACCACTTTCATGTCGATTTTTATCATCTTGCGTTTTCTTCCTAGGTGATTTCTCTGAACACCCGAAATATTTCTCAAACTTCATCTCTTCACCTTTGATGCCCAAACCATGAGGCAGCAAATATCCGGGATGATCATCCAGCATCGATGGTTCATCGAATAACCCTTCAGATGCTGCGGCCAGATCCGAGAATTCCGCATCCACGTTACCGCCTAGTTACGAAGCCTTCTGTCACGATTTGTGAACAAACCGAGTGCCTCAAATTGTTCGTCACTCCATTCCGGAAGGTCGCTAGCTTCAGAGAAACGCGAAGGACTTGAGGTTCTCAGAAGGCTATGCTGAAAGCCGGCCATTGTATAGCGAGAATGGTTTACAACCTGAGATGGGACAGGTGAAATCGAGGGCACGGCGTTTGGTGATGGCTCCCGGGGAACGAATGGTGGCTAAAAAGCGGCCATTTTGATTTGTGATTTTTCCTTACAGGTGGCTCCAAATGGCCGTTGTCCTCGTTCTGCTTAATATTAGCAGAGCTTCCAGCCCGGGTTGGTAGTACTGCTGCGGTAGCTTTTTGATGCTTCGCAACGGGAGGGACTCTTGAAGTCGTCGATCGGCTGCTGTCATCAGATTTTCGAGATGAACTGCGGTTTGTCTCGCCGGACGTGGCTGAATATTTTGAGAGGAAGCTTATACTCCTAGAATCCAGACTTACAATTTGTTGCCAATAGGTATTTCGGGTCTGTTTTCTCAGCTTCCTTACGGCTCTTGCGAGACACTGTAGCTTGTTTTGGCGAACTGTTACCCTTTCCACTAAAAATTTGAATAAAATTCTAGTATGTTTCGCTTACGTTTGTTTGGGTTGTGGTGGTTTTGGAGGCTGGGCGGGTAGCGGTGCCACCGGTTGGACCTTCTTGACAGCCTTTGTTTGGAGGTCGGCTTCTTTTCTTTTGAGCCGCTGCTCCCTCCAGCGTTGCTGAACCGGACCACGACGCTGAAAGATACTCGTGGTTTGGCGTGGAGGCGTTATTAGATACCTTTGGTGGTGTTGCAGTTCGTTGTGTTTCGTCGGCCGGTCGAAGGAATAGGGTGAATTTCCATAAACGATGTACGACTGCAATGACGGCGTTGGCGGAAGAGTAGAAGGCTTTGGCCAATGCGCCATCATCTTCACGCGCCTGTACGGAACTTGGCATCGTCGTAATGTTCGATGGTACTCCTATAACCGTATTCAGGTGGTCCTCATGGAACTCACGTGGAGATGTAGGGCCGCCACCAAGATGGATGTTATTGAGGTCAAACACCTAAAAATACTTGAAAATTGAAAAGCTTTCTAACCGGCCGAATATTGCTGAAAGTTTCCTTAATCGCACACGTAACCGCTCGATCTCCTTCCAAGTAAGCACATGCTACCACGCAAACGAATGTAAATCTAAAGAAACGTGAAAATCCATCGAAAACATCCAACTTACGCTAACACGGTAGCACAACTATAGTACATCAGATTTTCAAATGGCGGACGCGGAAGAGCTTGATGACATCTAAAACACCAAATCTCCTAATTAAACTATCCAATTACTTTGACATCATATCATATGGCACCGTTGCTGCAATATGGTATACCCATGCGCTTCCATTCATATGCATATAGAGTTGAAGGTCTGCGTCGTTGACATGCGACAGGAAATCCGGGGTAAACCTGAAAGAGCGGAGACCCTAAGACTATGTTTTTAGAACGTACGCCACATGAATTTCATAAGTGTCATTTGGTGCCAGTCGGAATGGGCTGCAGTTTAGAATGCGGAACCCTCGGTTCTCGCATGGTACCCCGCTGATGCTCATGTTGACAACAGTGAATGGAACCTAAAGAAAAATACATAATTCTATTTTGATCCTTACCTCGCCCGTATTCTGAACCATAAAAGGCCGCCTGACCGTCAATGTTGAAGTCAATTGATGCAGCAATCCTGTAAAATAGAAACTATTGTTGATTTTGAGTATCATGCTTCGTTTTTATAGTTTGGGACAAGATCACAGAGGAAAACAGTGTGCTTTGCAATTGGACAAACGACAGGACCAGGGTATGATACGGTAGGGGCTTCATACCCACGATTTTCATAACAGCACATTGAATCTGATTGCCCTAAAGTAGTAAACCAAGTGACTGTTACTAATATATAAATATATGTGAGAAAATTATGATACTTTTTGGATTGCTACAGTCGGTGAGATGATCATGACGAATTTCGAAGAGTAAAGGCGTTCGTGTTCGAGAATCGATACCGCCAACCTGAATTACGTGTTATTAGTATTTTCAATTATAATGTTTATTTTTGCTTACCTGCATTCCAATCCTTGCTCCACGACCGTATACCGTAACAGGTTCAATGACGGTTAGATTGTTTCTAATCAAAAGAAGCGTTGATCGCAGCTCATAATCCGATGGTAAAAATCCAAGTCGGACCCGGATTTTCATATGTGGCTTCAGCAGTAACGACAGCGTAAATCTTAACGAAACTTTTAGGCTGAGTAATACAATTCTATACCTCGGCACGGTCATCTTTAGATGCTTTTCCAAATCTTCGCGCAATTCTGGTACGGGAGAGTCTGGCTTCAACGTAAAGAGTTCCGTATCGCGGAGGGAGAACATGAGTGTTTCGTTCATTTCCACCTTTAAGAAAAAATTAGATAAATGCGTTGCAAAATTGTAATACCTGATTTGTCAAAGGTGACGCCAAGACATCCCGGAAGAGGTCAACAAGTAGTTCTGCATCAGGGTAGATCACCAATGGGATTATTTGCACGACGATCGGACTCGATGTTGGGTTTTGCAGCGTGAGATTTACAATCTAAATTAAAAGATTCTTTCTTGTGCATGCCGGTTACCGTGAAATTTCCAAGCGCCGTCAGTGGGAAATGGACGGAGTTTCGGGTCAACAGTCTTGGCCAAACCATCTCTGCTCGAACCGGGACCTTAATTAACATAACTAGAAAATTTAATTGCTGTCTAACCCGGACGTTCTTGGCCAGTGTAGTGTCGATCGCAATCGTTGTGTTCAACCACCGGCCTTGTTTCTTTAGCAGGTCTTCGTAGTTACCGCGCATTCGTCTGGAAATAATTACGATTATAATGAGACCTAGTGACGTTCATACCTATACAAATACTGATCCACTTGGGCAAGGTTTTTCGGTAGGTTCAGGCCATGCACGAACCATTGCCCATCTAAATAATGGTATTTTTAATAATGAATTTTGGCCTTACCTGAACTTCCCAAAGGCACCCCGAGATAGCAATCAATTCGCGGGCAGTTGAAGCCTGGATGTAAAATAACACGGCCTAGTTCAGCCACTCGCCCGGATCTAAATTTCAAATGACAAATTTTCCATTTTTATATCCGTATTCTTGATATAAACCGACTTCAACTCCAACGGCTTGTTCGGATCAATCGCGTCAAAATAAACCCGAGCGTCGCGGTCAACACTCGAAATTTTTGTCACCGTCATATCCATATCAAAGGCGTTAAATATCTAAAAATATCTGTTGGCTAAATTCTCTGAAATCTGGCACCTTGAGCGATCGATATGCCAGTTTTCCAGGGTGCATCATTCCAAAGTCCAATGCACTCGGGATCGCGAGTAAATTCCCGGGCGCCACCTTGTAGACAATAGGGAAATGACGGCTTTCGTAGTCAGTCTCGAGTTTGAAGATCAAATCATCGCTGTTGCCTATATTTAAATTTTTCTATTCAATCCTTGATGATTCGCACCTTCATGTGCATCTGGGGGTGACCGCAAGGTGATTTCAAAGACTGACGTCTTGTTGGCTTCAACCAAAGAGTCAGTACCCTATTAACATAATGATGGTGAAAAAAGGGAAAATTACTGACCTGCTTTAGCTTCCTTTTCGCTCGTGTCAATTCCGTTTCGTTGTTCGCTCGATACCCAATTTCATAGAGTTGCATGTAATCTGGCTTTGGTACCCGTAGATTACGCAACCATACAGACGCTGGATTGTCGTTTCGGACTTCGAACTAAATTTGAGCAATTGTAAAGGTATTCTGGAAATTTCTCGGTTTTTAAGGTTACACTTACCCGAATGGTTCTCGAATCATTCCTTTCCAGTAATCCAAAATCCAGCGTCTTTTGGTTGTCGGTGTACAAGTCAACGAGAACCCGTCCATTGAAGAATTTCACCGGTAGTGTCCAATCCGTGATGTTTGTGTGCACGGTCACATTTGAACTGGAAAAAAAGACTAAGAAATTAGGATCGAAACTTACATATATCCTACAGGAGCTCTCCTATTGTATTTCAGCAAAAATACAGAACCAGTTTCACCGGGCTGGATAATGGTTATTCGATTGAAAAGGCGGACCTAAATTTATTAAATATGATTTTATTGAGGTAGATATTACCGTCATATAGGCTTTCAGATCATCTGGCAACGAGATATTCCAAATGGCTACTCCAAACGGAAGATTGTTGATGAGCCGAACCTTAATATAACAGTACTATAAAATTGTGGTCATTTACTCCTCTCATGAATGGCGGCCTCAACGAATCGTGTAAGCAAAGGTCATTTTCAAAAACATTGACTTCCCTAAAACTATTATTAAAATTAGGTATCAGACCATACCCCTGATAGACACGAGCCATAATTGGAACCGTCACGTTATAATTTCCTCCCCTCGAAATGGCGATTATTCTGCCAAGCGCCGTTTTCACAGCCGGCTTTGTTGTGTTCATTTGCACACGGCTCGGATCCAACCACACTTTCACTAATGGTGTCGGCACCGCTGAAAATACAAAAGGTAATACATTTTTCTAAAGTTTAGGGTCTTACGGTTTTTGCACCGTTTTGAAGGCGGCACCCGAATCGGAGGTGATTGGATATACTCCATGTATGCCAAATTGTGGTCACCACGGTCGATGTAAAGTTGCTGAAAAATAAACGTAATCTACCTAACTTTCTAGTTTGCATACCTCAAAATCAATCGCCGAATTTAACGTAGAATATATCGTAAAATTTAATGGATGTGATCGAGCGCCATTCGGAATTAGACCAAAATCTAAAACCAAGATTGTTGAAAAATTAAAAAAAAATACCTAGATATTCTTCATGTGGAAAAATCCCATTTTTCTTGGTCACCTCTACCGGATAGGCAATGTAAACCTCCTTTTGGGTCGGCTCCCTAAAACCAAAGCTCCAAAACGGGTATGCAAATTACGGTGTCGCCAGTTCGCCAACAATTCGGATGAATGCGGTTGTATTGACTTCACCTCCACCAAAAGTTACAAAATCGCCAATGCGCTTGGTTTCGTATGGTCGCAGTATCTGAAGAGGAGATGTTGAGTGATTATGGTAATTACCAAATTTCGTGCTTCTTTCTTTAACTTTTCATCCCATTCAGGTTTAAGTTCAACGTGGATATCGCCACCTAAAGACCATATTTTTCGTAACTTTTCTCATACTTACCGCTTGAGTGTACTTCCATAATTTTAAGAGTATGCTCATGAGGATTATGTATGCTAAAAAAAGGTTAATTCTCGACTACTTGGACCTTACGTGATTGGTTTTGCGATTGTGCCATTTAACGGTAGCCTGGTTCCAGTGAACGTTTGCAACCGATACGGATTTAGTGCACCAGTACCGAGCAACTAAATTAACAAAATTGTCCGGAACATAAAAAAATTACTTGGTAGTGTATAGTGCCCTCTGGAATATGGACGAGAAGCTGGCCAGCCACGCGGCCTTCGTCACGGGCAAGAAAGGCCACTTCCAGCCAAGCATCATCGTCCGGCGATTCCAATTGCTAATTCAAATTTTGGGTGATAATTTGGTTATTTACCTCTTTATCGAAAAAGTTTGTATAAAAATTGATCGTGGAGGCCATCAAGGATACAAATTTGACGGCCTCCGGCTGCCGAGATCTGACCCGTACTCGACGAACCGCAGGGATCCCGATCGATCTAAAAGTTTTTCGTATATTCCGGGTATAGCATAATACTTACTGATCTCCAAAATCCAGCATTGGCGGGTCGAAAATGAGTGGGCTGTCTGCATCTGGGGCATCCCATTTTTTTGACGAACCCCTGGAAATTACTTATTACCTAAAATGCTCTTAACTTTATTCTGATTTCCCAAAAATTCGAGTAATTCCCAAAGTTACCTCAACTTCCCGCCAGAAAATAGGAGGGCATCATGCGTGGAGCTTTCAGAGAAATAGTGCAACTCGCTGCCGGTTTGCACAAATGCCGTGTGGATTACTGGTAACTCGGCTAGCTCCTCAATTTCATCCTAAAAATTATTCCCTTAATATTGCTTGATGAAACATACACTTGGATCATTTGCATATATCGTCCGCAGCAGCAAAAATAATGGTAAAAGGACGGCCCTCATGCTCTCATTTATTCGCCGGCTAAACGTGGAATTACAAAACATGGAAGAATATAGTAGAGAATGGAAAGAAAGCCAGAGAAATTGGGAAAGAATATCGACCCCAACAGTAGTCGCCCATTAGACAGTCAAAATTCCCATAGGTGGATGAAAACAGAATCTGTAATGTCTTTTTTAGATGAGCGACCAGGGAAAGTGTGGAGTCACTAGCCATAAAAAAGACAGCCAAGATACGGAACCCCCTTTCCCAAGGTTCCCCCACTTTTGCATAAGCTATCTGTTTAGGGGAACGGCTTAGACCTCGGAACTCTGGTCCCTAGAAAAAGTCCTCATCAAGTCCTGCAATTTCTAGACCTATCAGTGTTTCATCACGCGTCTTCCCATAGTGCCCCGGGTGGGACGTCGCGTGACCTTGAACTGCAATACGCCTTGCCGGGTCAACTTTTAACGGAATTATCGACCGGTAATGAACAAAACCGGTTCGTGTTTTGGAGGGTAGATCGTTTGGCGCTGTGAAACGAAGGGCAAAACGAGTAAGAAAAAGATCTGGGGGAGCATCTTAAAGGGGTAGCAGAAACAAGGGGGGACTAAAAATAGTTTTTTTTACTGTAGGATGCAGAGTATTACTTTTACCCTGGGATATGCCCATAGATTTTAGGGCACCTTTAGATATCCCTTCCATACTCCTTAAACCATGTCAATCGAACCCAAACGCATATATCGACTGGCAATATCGGGCAAAAACTTGCATCTCAGCTGCGGGAAAAACTGAAAAATGTGAGAAGGAAGGCAAACAAGGGAAAACAACGATATTCCGTAATCATAACCTAGGTGTCCGGTCCATTTTAGGGAGAAAAGAACACGTCAGCGCGCGGGTGGAGAGCCATGTAGTGCGGAGGAGCTGGATCGGAACGGGAGAAGGAGCCCGAGGGGGTAGAAAAGACAGTGGTAGACCGGGGGAATGGATGGGGGGAAGGTGGGAAGAAAAAGGGGCTCCGTCTTCGGGCAACGGCTTCTTCGCCTTTGGGTTACGGTAGTTGGGTACGAGAGGTTACTTTACACAATTTTCAACTTTTAAAGTAGAGTTTTGGATACAATAATTTATGGCAAACTGGAAATGTGTCGTGTGTTATTTTTTGACGATAAAGAAGTAACAGAACCGGGTATACAAGGTGTTGAAAATACGGTAAGTAATAATAGTCAATATACGTACAAAATTATGCAAATTTTTACACTTTCGCACTTTTTAACGCTTATTTACTGGTAACACCCCGATAGCTCCAATAAAAACCATAAATTTCTATACTATGCTAATGCTATATGAATTAGACGTCTAGCTCGATCTAAAAGACAATCGATGAGCCGAGAGCACTCGGCTCCCTACGCTATCCCCCCACGTGTACCCCTCCTTGCCCCCTCTACCCCCCTTCGAGCCATAACAGGTTCTTCCATCCCCTACGGCCTATTTCTTTTCCTTCTCCTCCTACCCCCACCCCCGTTTAGAACCATTACTTCCATGACTATGGCGGCACTTGCAAAAAGGCAACCGGACTATCCCGTCATTAAAGGGATTTGAAAATTTGGTTCTTTAGGATTCCCGGGGGGGAAAGTATTCCCGGGGGGGGAAACCAATTTTTTCCTGGTGGTCCCGGTTGACCTAGTAATCAAATATAAAGTGTTTTCGAATTGTTTTTAGTAAGTTTTAACTATATTTAAAGCAGAATAACTTTCAGAAAAATTTAGAAAAATGTTTGAAAAAGTCGAAAATTTGGTCATTTTGGGTCTATTTTTCGACCTAATTTTTAATTTTTACATTTTTTTTGGTTAAAATGTGTGTAGTTTTTATGCACAGGAATAGTTAAAAACAATTTAGAAACGCATCCGCAATTTATACAAAAATCTAGGCTTTCGCCGAAAAAATTTAGTTTCCCCGAATACTTTCCCCGGAATCTAAAGAACCGAAAATTTATGTCTCAAACGCTGGATGGAGTCTGGCGGGCCGCAACCAAATTAATAGCCTTGATTTTACCAAAATAAAATAAGAATAACGGAAGCCTAAGCTTAAGCTAACGTTTTACTTAAAAAAAAACCAACCAAAATTTCTAAAATTCTGCTAATCGGGATCGACCCTGGGATTTCACCTGCCACACTACGAGTTCGTTAAATCATTTACCTGGCGAAATACCAAAAACCAAAAATCTAACATTCAAAATCAATGTATTTTCCTTCAATAGTAAGCAATTTATTTAAATTTCGATTTCCTCATATGCCATATTAGCGAGTCAGATCAGCTTAAAAAGTGTTTCGGGGATTTATATACACTACCTAGGCACATATTAGGGCCAAAAACAAGTAGTGCTAGGAAAATCCAGTAATATATTGTTGATTTAATGTCCTAATTAAAAATGATGACATTGATAGAACAGGGAAAAACGCCAAAAATGCATAGATGCTAGGGAAGCTTTTAACAATACTCTTTATAGAATTTTATCGATATCCCAATCCCAACAAAAGCTATAAAAGAAGCTACATGCAAAGATAAGGTTAACGTGCAAATTTGGTCGTTGATTGGGGCTACAAGGGGCTCCGTGCGCCAACTGTCTCATGCGCGCTCTGCGGCGACGGCTGGTCTGGTGAGGGCCGAGTGGTGCACAAAAATTCGTTGACGTTCTTGTTATCCTTTTAGGTTTGATTTATCAAGTTGTTTAGTAGGTTTGTGGTTTTTAATATGTTACGGGTGAAAGTGTCCCTTCGATGTTGGGATTATCAGGCTGATTTTATGTCTGCGGGTAAAAACTCTAGAACTTTTCCGATGTCCATATGTATTGAATTATTTGCTAAAGTATTTAACTTAGAATCCAAATATCGGTTTACCTAGATCCTTCTGCAGGATTGCTAGATGCTTATTAGGCCGTTTCTCGTCGCATCCATTCATTTGAGTCTGCTAACAAACTGAAAATAGCCTATTTAGGAGTATTTATCGTTTTTTTTTACAAAATTCTAGTGGTTAAAGGAAAATCCTTTATCGCAAATTTTTCAAGATGTCCCTCCCACGTCTCGCTTTGGTTGCCCGTACCGCCACTCTGCGCACGGCGCAGAGGAACAGCTCGGGCAGCTTCTACGGCTCCAACAACTTTGATGGATTCAAGCAGTCGCTCGGCGAGCAGTTGAAGACTGCTGACGGTAAGCTACAAATTTCGCCAGAGATCTATGCAATACGAACAAATTGGTGGGGTTTGGGCTATCCTTCAAATTAGGCGGGACGGTGGGGTGACATTTTACCCACTCGGGTGCGATTTAATAAGCGATTTTACCCCGAAAAAGCTTTTTTGAGCCTGTAAATGACACGCTAAGGTTCTGATTTTGGTATTTTTCAAATCAGCAGGGGTAATTGAAACCGTTGAGACCTCGGCTCTAGCTCCTTTCGCGTTCGGGTTGTAGCTGGCTTCAGACGACCTCAGTAAAGTCGTTTTAGTTTATGATTCAAAACCCAGTTCACACCTTACCTTTCAGGCACCTGGCAGACATGGCGTAAGATCTTCTGGATCGCCTCGGTCCCGTGCATGCTGATGACCATGTAAGCTACCAAGTTTCTTTTTGATTATTGTGACCCATCATAGGTATGCCGCCCTGGTCGATCACAACAAGCACCACGCCAAGGGCCGGCCGGAGTACAAGGAATACTCCTACTTGACCACCCGCAACAAGGTAGGGTGCCAAAAATTCATCTGTAGCAACAGCTTTTCTACTTATTACTGTTATTATTCTTATGCGGTTTACCAGGGCTAAAACACCGCATCGCGTCTTTTCAAACCTGGCCCCGTCTCGGAGCCATTATCGTTTTACTTTGCATAGTTACTCACGAATCCCCATACAAAAAATGAAAATGATCCGCTTCTGCCCCGTTATATAGGCTCTACGCACTTCCGGATAATGCTGATCGCCTCCTAACAAAGAGGTTTCTCGATATCTTTACAAAAACTTAATTTTAATATCGAAAGCCGCCCGTTTCTATAATTCTGAGGCGCGTGCACTCATCTAGAGAGCATTACGCACCTAATGACGTTTCAAACATAAACGTCCTTTGAGGCTCTAGGCGTGGGTAATTTTAGTTCCAAACTTTGTAATTCGGAATTATAAGCGGTGGAGTAATCGATGTGCTGAAATTCAGTGCAAAACAAAAAAAGGACACCTTTCCCCTTTACAATCTATTTTCCAGCCCTTCCCGTGGGGTGATGGCAACCACACCCTGTTCCACAACCCCACCGAGCAGTGGGTGCCCGGCGTTGGATTCGAGAAGGAGCGCGAGCACCACGGTGATCACCACTAGACGGATTCTGGACGAGCTAGCATTCTTCGTATATATATAAATCTCTGTTAGCCATCGATTGTTTAAAAAGGTACCCTGATTCTGATAAATAAACTCGACTCGAAACAATTTGAATCTCAACAAATACTGCACGTGGGAATTTAGCAATATTAAACGAAATACTTAAAAAATTTCGTTAATTTTTAGGCTATGAATGTGTAGTACTTGTGCCGCCATGACGACGGCACTTCCGCTAGTAGATTGAGTGTGCTCTGTGGCTCCGCCCTTTGTCTGCCGCCCTCCGATAGGGCGGCCAGGGCGGAGCAGAGATGCTTGCTCTTTCAGCACATCTAGTTGTCTCTCATTACAGTAGGATAACCTCATCAAGTAAATAAAAGGGGAAGCATGTTGACTAAATTATAAGAATTATCTAATTAAGGGGAAGAGGAGTATATTTATCGGTGCAGATAAATAGTTAAATAATCCTTCCCTAGCAATATAATTAAAACAAAACCTAACTTAACTACACGAACAGCTCGGGATTTCTCCTTGATTACAGAGGAGAAGAAGTTCTGTTCTCCCAAGGGCGACAGAAATGGTGCACCGTCCGGGAACCATTGAGCCCGAGTTACCCGCTTACCCACCTGTTCGAGTAGTCAACTTTTCATTTCAGTAGATCTATTTATTCCCTTTGTGTTCCTATTTATTTTTGCCTTTCTTTCTCGCCTCATTTCTTTTCATCTTTTCTATGTTCTCATTTCTGAAGTGGCAGTTTTGGAACTTTGGACATTGTTTTCCTCTTTGGAATTTGGGGAACCAGCTTCTTTTCCGGTGTCATCCCCTCATGCACTCCTCGGACAAAGTCTCAGTAATGGCTAGTAGTAGGTAACAACCCATAGGCCATGGGTCGGGCTCCGGAAAACCCGACCGCCCAGTCGCGGGTCGGCATGAATGACCGGATAACCCGGGGTTGTATTGGTCTCAGAAAAAAGGAGGGCTGCGCCGATGCAACTTCTGCTGCCTTACATACTGACTGTACCAGGGATCTGCTCTACAGTCCTAAAATGGGCCATCCACCTTGTTCACACTCCGCAGGAGCTTCTCATTTGGGCGTCCTGATTCCCATTCTTCCATATGATTCTCGTTTTTACTTTAATTCTTTTCTTTCAATACCTTTACTTAATCCTCTTTCAGCCTTTCAAAACCCTTTTCACCCTTATCTCTCTTCTTGTCTTTCTATATCTTTCCTTCGTATAGTAGACCGTTCGCCATTCTACAGTAGCCCAAAAATTTTTCGCAATTCGCGTCCTCAACCCACTTGAGCCTCACTTTTGGGCCCGCCACAACATCGAGCGCTAATGGAGATCCATTAGCTTTTTCGCGCTGCTTTCGCCACATCCGTTTACCGTTCGGCAACAGCTAATGACCGGTAATGGAGGGTAGATGACTCAGCCCTCCGGGGCCCTTCCCTCGGGCGCCCCCGTCCCGTCATTCCCTTCCCTCTTTTCCCCTCCGGCCCCCGCATTCCTCTGCTTACCGTATCGTTCGTTACCGTTTTCTTTATTTCTTTATTTTTTATCTCTTTTCTTCTTTATTTGACTTTATTTTCATTATTCTTTCAACATGCCCCTTACCCGTAACCTGGGGTACCTCAAGAGTCATGTGACGGTAGCTAATTCGTATTTCTCCAAGGTTCTTGAAGCTGCAGAGAAGGACCTCGTAGGCATTAAAACTGTGTGTTGGGTGTACGCAACCAGCGATGACCGAGTAGAAATCGCGCGCCAGTTTCGATGGTGTGGGAATTGCTTTCGCCAGATCACAGGAGGGAGGAACGGCAGCCGCTGTCGCGCTGGGCCCAAATACTGCCTGGTCTGCTTCAGGCACACCCGCTCGTTGCAAGAAGCGCGGCACAATGTAATATTGTGTCCGCGCTTCTTCACGGCGGGCCGGGCCTTCTACGAGCGCCAAAAGTGGCACCCCATTCCCGACCCGCCACGCAGCGGCGTCCGCGAGGTCGGCCAGCTGCGCCGGCGGGTCGAACGCTGCGAGGAGCGCCGCCAGGAGTATTAGGCTCTGGCCCAGTAGCATTCCCAGCAGCATTCCCATGCAGTAGTCGGCCATCAGTAGTGTTCTCTAGTAGTCTATCCAATCAGTAGCGTTATTCCTTCGTAGGCCTTCGCTTGACCATCGGTAGTAGACCTAGCCTACCGCTACCTACCCGCTCGTAGCCTCCACTTCCAAGTAGCCTTTCTGCCACCACCTCCTGCGTCGTTGCCATCGGCCCATCTTGCTCATTTCCCTCCCGAAGCCGTATATCTTTCGATATTTCACTTATTATCGGGTTTTTTTGTTTGTTTTCTGGGTGTTGTTGGCGTTGTCCATACTCATCTTCCCCGTTCCCGCCCCGGTCTTTTGTTCGTTGCTGGGGTGCGGTCTCGCTTGCTTTTTTCTCTCGCAGGCTTTTCCTTTATTCAATTCTTTTTGGCCGGGAGTGTGCCGCCATGACGACGGCACTTCCGCTAATAGATTGACCCACTTTAAGTGGGTCGAGTAGCTTACACGTGTGCTCTGTGGCTCCGCCCTTTGTCTACCGCCCTCCGATAGGACGGCCAGGGCGGAGCAGAGATGCTTGCTCTTTCAGCACATCTAGTTGTCTCTCATTACAGTAGGATAACCTCATCAAGTAGATAAAAGGGAAAGCCTGTAGACTAAATTATAAGAATTATCTAATTAAGGGGAAGAGGAGTATATTTATAGGTGCAGATAAATAGTTAAATAATCCTTCTCTAGCAGTATAATATAAACACAACCTAACTTAACTACACGAACAGCTCGGGAACTTCTCCTTGATTACAGAGGAGAAGAAGTTCTGTTCTCTCCCCCCCAAGGGGCGACAGTACTTTGGGTGCGCAATCGCCATATCCAGTTTTTCTTAATGCGGGTATAATTTATGCAAGCATTTTCTTTGGCAGAGGCAAGTGACATCATCAGATCCGATGTGCATGTCGGTGGTGTAAATATGATGGCTCTATATATACACAACATTTAAATATCGCAATAATTAGCATATGCCTGGGAAGGGAAGGGCTCTGAACACCCGTTTCACGGTCGGCTTTTTGGAATGTAAGGAGTAAGGACTAGAGATTACAGGATGGCTGGGGGAGGAGGAGAGATTCCGGAGGAGAAGCAAAATATCTTGGTTTTGGGTCATGGGTCGGGCGGGTCAAAGTTATTAAAATCCTGGCACCAATTTTGAAGATTACAATGTGATGCGGCAGTCCCGGGAATTGCGTAACTGCCTATTATTTTAGAAATAATTTAAAAATTAAGAGGCCAAGGTGCAGTCTGTTTTATAATTTTGATAGGCGTTTTAAATAATAAATTAACACTATTACATCAGTATTTTTGTTTTGTCATTTGTTCTTTGTGGACACGTCTTGGCTACAACGGCTGAGGCTTTCATAAGATCGCAAAAATTATGGGGGCAGTAAGGTGATGGCCGTTTACCAGTTACTTGATATGGCATTGCGGTAAACTAGATGATAGAAGGGATGGGAGTTGTTGGTTGGGGAAGGGGAGAAACAAGCAAAAAATAGGGTTAAAATGAATGGCGCGAGTTCTTTCGTGAGTTGCTGCTGCTACTGTCGACCAGGATGTACTCGCGTGAAAAGCGACGACCCGTGATTCCTGAAATTTTTGGTTACACGATTTTTAGTTGTGCTTATCACAAAATCTTCCTTTATTTGTTACTTTTTTTATAGTGCGTTGTTGTTTTTTTCTATAACTATTTTAGACGATATTTTATCCTTATGAACTAACGCGTAAGAAAATTATTTTATGAGCGATTAATCCGCGTTCAAACAATCCTGAAGAATCGCGAAATACTCGCAAAATATGGGGCAGTAGACATGCCCCCCCCCCGTTAACGAACCAGATACAAACATACCAGATTCTTGCCGGTAAGGTGCCAAGAGTTCAGCCACGGCACTAGTTGCGAGAGTCGAATCTTCATGTGCCAGCTCCGTAATGCCCGTACCCAATTTCTGAAAAAAATCTTTTGTATCCACAATCCCAACAAACCTGTGTAATGCATTCATGAAACCGTTGCATCCGATTCTCGAGTTCGGTCAGCTTCCGAATATATGCAACGCGATCTCCCTGAGGATTTGCCCGCATCCCATCCAATTCGTCTTGCACCGTAGTAAGAAGCTGTTGCAATTCTTCAAGCGAATATTCACTATCGGCTTTTTCACGAATCTAAAAAACAAACAAATAAATTCGAAAAAGGTCTTATACCTTAGATGTTGATTGCCCTTCAGGATTTGGATACATTCTAGCAAACGCCTCACTATCCCTGCAATATTCATCTGCATCTGGAGCACTCCTGAGTATCGGAACACGATCAGGCAAGAATGTGGCTTGTGAAAGGGTGAGTAGACGCATTGACAGTTGTTCAACAAGATGTTTCACTTCTAGCTAAAAATCATAAAATATTAGTATATGGATATTAGCCTGCAGCCCACCTTGAAATTATTGAGCAACGCCGTTGGACGGGAAAAGGTGTTTTTATCTAAGGAGACGGCAAGCATCATCTCCGACCCGCACTGTACGAAACAGAAAGAGGCTAGCACCTTAAAATCACTTGAATACCGTCACAGATAAATATTCATACCGATTCTGACACAGCTGGAAAAAGAAACATCGATTTGATGCGGATACTATCTAACTAAAAGGAAAGAAAAGTGTTAATGAATATTCGACATACCGAAAGTTCACCACCAGCACGCAAAAATGAAATCTGTACAGTGTTGTCGCCGTAGAGGCCGTTGACAAATTTTTCGGCCAATTTTGGGGGGAAGAGTAGCGAGCCTGATGGGGTTTTTTGTTTTATAGAGAAGAGTTCGGTTACCAAGATATTTTGAGAGGCTGAGAGCGTTAGGGAGGACCCCGTCTAGGACTTTAGCCATGCGTCGTTGTACTGCCCAAGCTCGTGGTACCGCACCTGAAAGAAACCATTATAATTATTCCTATTTCGACACTTGCCTTCAACTGAAGTCGGCAAACGAATTGGCAACAATACCGATTCACATGGCCTCGCCGCTTCTACGGGTACAAAATCTCGACACGATACACATATTGATGCTCCAACATCGGGAGGATGACGTATCCCCTGTGACAATTCCATTATAGTAATTATTGATTTCGCTACCTGATCCCTGAATTGTTGACGTAGAGTACCAGCGACTAAGGCAGTCAGGAGCTCGATAGTGGCAGCTCGGAGTAGGCGTTCAGCCCGGGAGAGACATTCCGCATGCCCAACTTTTGTCCATGCTAACCATCTTGTAGAAGGTGCAACAGACACTGCAAATTCTATAAATTAATTCTTGTTTTTAGCAATTATAAATTATCTTAAAGTATTCAACTTATAAGTTTAGCTAGCTAGTCTTTCGCTAGCCATCACACATACCCGAACTAATTTTATGATTAATTTCTCCCTTCGGCGTCGCAACGACGACTTCCTCAAGTCCAGCGGGTGGCATAAGGCTCGAATCATCCTCCGCATTTGATGGCGTCGCGGGTTTCCGACTAAAAATAAATTCAATTCACCTGGGAAGAAACGCAGAATGGGGGACAAAGCCCTTTGGAATACCTACTTTTTCGAAGTCGCGATTGCACTTGCCCCTTTGTCCCCGCTCATCGCCTTCCAGACGGGGTGCTCTCGTTTTAAAGAATGGCTCAGCACAGTCATTGGACCACGGCATACAAGCTGCAAAACAGACTCGATAGCTTAGCAAATGATACCTGGACGGCCTGATAAACCTTGTAGCAGAAGTGCAAAGGAAGGTTGAGGCGTGGATGGATGGCTGGGATAAAGGGTCTAGTCAATCGGGGCTCCACCTAATTTGCATGGGAAACTATGGATTCAGGTGGTAAAGCTACCTCAAAAACGAGTTGGGCGTCGGAGTAAAGCGATAAAAGTCGTGGTAAACAGAATGGATGTAATCGGGGTTCGAGGGAGAAGACGAGAAGGGAATGTCCAGTGCCGCTCTGAAAAATTATTGGCTCAGATTAAATTATATGAAATTGGAATGGGTAGAAAAATTGTTTGATGACTAACCTCAACGGATGAGACGTAGCCAGGGATGACAACGCAAGAACATTGCATTGGTGGGAGTCCGTGAGGCTCGTTGAGAACTGCTTTTAGTTCTGCCGCACATTGTACACGAGTTCGGCTAAAAAAGTGGATAAAATCTATGCGGCAATCGTTTATTTAGGCTTTTGAGAGCTAAATGAGTGTGGTAGTATCTATAGAGCAGCCTTTCTCAGTAAAAATGAATTCCAAACATTACGTACCTTTGATCCCATAAAACCACAGTCCCAGAGGTCGCTATCGACGACGAGCTCGACTTTACCAAACAACAATCACCACTGCGACCCTTCAACACTCGATTCATCTAAATTCAAATATTTTTAGTGGAATTCGATATTGCGACGAACCTGCTGCGCGACAACTCCCGCATCCGCTTCTTTGTGCAAGGCAACAACCGCTCGACCCGGAGAGTGACCGATGGCTGGCCAATGCATATCGCAATGTCTAAAGAGCAACTTGATCTTGCTAAAAAATGTTTTGCATACCTTAGTGAACATTCTTGCTTTTGACAATAGCACTTGTGGGCTATGCAACAGAGAAGGCGGGCTGTGATGATGAATGGTAACGAGATGAGTAGGAGGACGGACAGCAGTAATGTTAGCACGAATCCGAATATATACTGAAAAAGGGATTTTTGAATCCCCTAAACCAAAAACTCGATGTTTTCAGAATCAGGATTTTCCAAAATCTCGAATTTTTAGATTTTCGAATTTTGAGAATCTCAGATTTTCATACTGTCGAATTTGATTTTCGAATCGAATGCCAGACCTAGAGGTTAATTCGCTAAAGCTCTGAAAGTCGGCTTAGTCGATAGGATTTACAATATTTTAAAAATTCTAGGTTTTTGGAAATTCGAGTATTTAAATTCGGTTTTCCGGTTCCGTGCTTCCTACGCAATTACTGAAAAATATTGAAAAGTTTTTAGGAAACTATGAAGCATCCACAAACCTTAATTGGTGTACAGACGACGGGACGGCTTCTAAACCGCAACAATGGTGGGCTGGCCCACGAAGGACCTCCCGACCTCGGTCCTTCGGAACCCACGGGCCCGCCAGGCATGCATGCGGCTCGACGGCCTCGCCACGCAGCCCAGTGCTCTAATCACCCGGTGATCCGCCTCTGCCTCCTCTTTCCCTCAGGTCAGTGAGCGCTACAATATTCAATATCGGGTCATATTTTAAAGTCCAAGAAATGACACGCGAAAGTTCAGGGAAAAGTTGGAAATCAAGCCAAGCGGGGAAGTGAAAGGGCTCACTAATAGAAAGGCGAAAATAGATAAATATGTATCTGCAGCTCCCTGAAGATGGAAGGCCTATAAGGACGTAAGTAAACAATTCACAGCCAGGGTAGCTTAATGCGGATCTTTGGCAAGCTCGTTAATAAGAGTACGGAAAAGAAATTGTATCCAAATTTAAGGTATCATAAAGCTTATGTTTTTCTAAAGCAAATTTTGAATAGTTTTTGGTTTGTAAGTTATAATTTCAAGGTTTCACGCGGTACATGGACCTGTGTTGCATTTGAACTTCCTCACTTCCAACCCAAACAACATCTATAATATACCTTAAATTTGAAATGAAAAAGCAAATAGGATTTGTTGATAGTAAAGATATTCTAAAAGTGGAACCTTACAGCCAGGTAGCTGACCGGAAGCGGAGCCATTCTGGGGGGCTAGAGGCCCTAGGATGAGTGACACATTGGTGGGGGTGTGCGCCCGGGGTCTGGGCCCGCATTGAGAAGACCGCAAACGAGAAATAGAAAAAGAATGACCGCAACGCCTACGGGCACGCGCAGCGGAAGGCCCTAGATCAATGCCCCTCATTATGTTCTAATAACCCGGCTCTATGCTTCCCACACCATCACTGACAAAAATGAGGGAACATCTACGGAAAAAGAGAATAAAAACAGTGGTTACCCCGATTCGCGCGTCAAACGCTCACGCTAATCGGCAGTGTCCAGCCCCAACGGGGCTATTGGAACAAGTAATTTGAGGAAGACGGCTATCGAGGATGCTAGATGATGGAATTATTGTATACGAACTGAAATGTTGCCATTAGGGATATCAAAGAGCCTAAAGGTAATAACGTCTAAAGTAGCTCTCCGGAAATTGCCAAGCTCGGCTTTAGTACATCCAATCAGTCTTGAATAGATACATTTGTCCGCGTAAACAAAGTTAAATAAAAGATTAATAAAAACCTAAAACTCGGACGGATTTCATAAATACAACCCGGAATTATTAGCATGAAACTTCCCTGTAAATAACTGAATGAAACCATTTATAATTCATATATTTTATCCCAGGCGTGTAATGTAATGTAGATGAATTCGACGAAAGCCTAATGTGAAAGTGCCAATGACCCTCTTGATCTTTTGAGAAGGTTCACGATTCATGAAATTAACAGGGAGATGTAATGAGGCTGGAAGGGCTGAAATTTGTAACAATCTGTAGCACAGAGTTTACAACAAAAATACGAAACGGCTGTTCGTTTTTAATTCACCAAGCGCAGTATCAACTTGAGATAAGGCTTCCGTGAGCTGCTTAAATTTGCAACTCAAAAGATATTCCTGCGTGATTTCGAAATGTTTATCATTTTTGATAGCTATCTTCGTCTGCTAGCTGCCTGCTAACCTCGCCAAATTTCTCTGGAAGAGACATAATATCCACCATTTCACTGGAATACATAATTATACACAACTTTTTCAAGTGGAACGAATATTTTGAAAACCACTCTCTAAGCTAACCGATAAAAACAACGACTTACATCTGCTCTATGGTTATTCTATCAACTCTCTGGTTTTAGACCCTTTGTTAAACGTCTATTAATGCATACCTTTCACCTTAATGTCCCTCCCTTGACCTTTGCCGCCCTTCCAACCGTTGGGTGTATTGGCGCGTAGCAGTTGCCAAATCAGGTCGACGATGACGGCATGCCCTCGGGTAACGTATTGATAAGACGACGTGTTATGCCAGTTGTTGCCAAGTTCATTATTCCCGCATTCTGAACGATTCACTGGCTCAGTCTGTCATTCATTATCCTCTCCCTGCCCCGTTTTCAGTATATTATCGCTCCCTTTTCATTTGGTTTTCGTGTTTTACTATCGTTGCACCTTATTCTACACCTTACTTTACCCCTAAAAATTATACTACTATTACCAGAGAGTTGCTTAAAGTTCGCGACTTCATACTTACTTAGCGGTTTGAAGCCCAAAGCGCGTTTCTGATGTTTCTGCAGATTCTTTGCCTTTGCAACATTGCGCAACAAAACGGAGACACATAGCGTAATTTAAAAAAAGAAGTACTAGGAAATATGCTTATTTGTTCCGTATTTAACTTTAATTATCGTTATTCCTTTGCATAATTACTATCTTACGTTTTTAGCGCAAAACTCTATGCTGGTAAAGTTGGAATTTTAGTAGACAGTTATCAAATGAACATGGGTCCCGATGGTGACGAGGGCTGGGATGAAGAAGGCAGAATGGAAGAAATGGTTTTTAATTTAATGGTAGGTACGGTGCAAAAATATATTTAAATCTCTTTAGCAAGAGCTAGGCATCGACTTTGACACAGCCAACGCTTATTTGATGACGTCCGATTGGGATTATGAGCGTGCACTCGCAAGTCAAGGGTTAGTGATATTTCAGATATCTTAAAAATATTTTTTTAAGTGACCAAGCCGCAGCGATGGACGAGGGGGTTCGAAATCGCCGGCCAGCCGCCGCTCCCGTGCCCGCTAATAAGTAAGCTTTCATGATTTTGCAACCACTCTAAGATTTTCGACAGTTAGATTTTTAGCTATGGCTAGAAACGATTGGACGAGTGGCTTACACAGCAAAAACCGATAATGTTTAGTGACGCAGCTGTCCCTGGCCGAGCTGTACAGCCTCGCCAAGTTGGAATACTTGAGCTGCTTTCCCGTGTGATGGTGCTGCCCTTCTACGCCTTCTACTCGATATTATGCATTACCAGAGATCTTTTCTTCATGCTCAGTGAGTTCAAGCTATTCAAGCGGAAATTTCTATAGCTTTTTCACTCGATGGCTTTTTCAAACTCTTGGTTTGTCTTAAAGTGATCATTAGTGAAATGACAGACCTAAAAACACCGCCCAATTTAGAAGCCCGTGTTTTCGGGCCTACACTCCCGCCCACTGAACCTATCGAAGATGTGAACGATTTTATCGCTCGTCACGAAGAAGCCCTGGGCCCTGGTGGCGACCCATACAACTTTATTGCAGCTCCCTTCGTTGAGGTGATGCGGAGAGCCAAGAGTGAGCATCGCGTCCTGGCCGTTTTTTTCAGTTCCAATACGGTTTGTAAAAAATGTAAATCTAAGCTTAAAAATTCCAGGATGAAACGCGCCGTTTCCTGGGCACTCACCTGTACGCGCCCGGCTTGAAGCCGTTGCTCGAACAAATGCGGCCCTTGTTCTGGGGATGCAGCATTGAGCGCCCAGAGGGTAGAAATGGTAGGATTCAAATTTTCCGACCTTACTCCATAATTAGTTTCCTCCCGAATGCAAGTGGAATCTGCGCCGTACCTGGGACTCTTCATTGTCACCGACTCCGTGCAAAGATTTGCGTCAGTCACAGCGTAAGTCTAGGTATCGGCAAGGCAAAAAAATCTTTTTAGCTCGGTAACACCGGATGCTGCCTTCGAGCGGCTGTTCAATGGATACAACTTGGTCAGGCCACAATTGGATGCCCTCGTCGCGCAACGGTATTCAGTGCCAATTTGCTTTTTGAGAAACCGTTTTTAGGGCTCGCCAAAGCGAAAGTGTGATGCTACGTGAAATGCAAGATCGGGAGTACGAAGAGAGCAAGGCTCGCGATCGCGAAGTAGCCGAGAAGAAGCGGAAGGAGGAGGCCGAGCGTAAGCAGCGCGAAGACGATCAATTGGCGCATGAATCACGAAAGGAGCAGCGCTATGCGGTAAGGTTTTTGAACTTCGTCAGCATATTTTGTCCTAGAAACTCCGCGACTACAAGGAGAACCTCCGGCAAGAGTCGAAGGAGGGGTCTGGCGATACACGGATTCAAGTTACATTCCCGAACGGAACCCGTCAGAAATATTTGCTTGACAAGGACACATCAGCCGAGGTAACTCCACATGCATGGCAAAATCGATAAAAATTCAGCGCTTCTTCGATCTGGTCTTCCAAAGTGAACCATGCCCGTTGTACTTCAGTCTATTTCAAGCCGTACCACGACAGGTATTTAAAACTCATATTCAAATTGTTTTTTTTTGATTTGTCCCATTCGTCTATTTCAGGAAATCGGCATCGCCCCGACTTGGTATCGCGAGATCTGCGAGGAAAACTTGGAGGCTGGTGGCTGCACAATCGAAGCAATTTACCAACCAAACGTAACGATCCACGACCTTAACATCCGAAACGGCGACAATCTGATGGTCCGTGATCTCGAGGCCTAAACTTGTGCGGGTTGTTTTTTTTTTGGGTGGTCAACTAGGAGAGGGGCTATACATAATAGTGAAAATATTGATTGTAAAAACTTAAGCATTTCATGCACAGTTCTGGCCGGCTATTATGATCTAGTTTTTAATTCTCTGTAATTTTCGCTATACTTAAATCGCTACTTTCGTGCCTGCAAAGACCATCACAAGGTTGTTATCCATTTCCACCATTTCACACCCCGGATCGTGACGGAACGTGGCCATTCGCGTCCTGTTTGATCTCTTCAAAAATCCTGTACCTTCTAAAAGGTTGTTTAATGTTGTTCCCCCAGTCGTTTGTCCTGTGATACGACTCGTTCGTACGCCCATATCATAACGGGTATCCATTCCCCCGTATTTTTAACCGTCTCGGTTATTCCCCCTTTTTTTTGTTTCCTTGTATTTCAATAAATTTTTTAAAGTATTTATAAGAATCACATTGGTATGAGGCATTGGTATGAGCATTTGTTAATTTTGAATTTATGAGGCAAATAAATTACACGTCGAGGCACACAGTAAGTGAACGTAAGAGTATAGCATAAGCGAGGAAAGAAAAGTGAAATGCTTGGACGGTACAACATGATATAATCTTCAACGGCATTTTGCGTGGACATATTGCTCAGTGAGCTCTTCGGCGTCGCGAATGTCGAAATTCTATAAAATGCATGCCGTTTGGTTATAATGAGCTATTTGGCGATACCTTTGTCAACTCGCACTCGTTGACCAACGTGTTTCGACTACCAGCATACAACATTTGCATGTCGGGAGGACACCCTAGAAAATATCAAATCCGAATCTTCTAAAATCTTCTAAAACTACCAGCTGGGCTGTAGAAGACCAAACACATTGGGTTTGAGATGCGGCCATCATCATGAACCTGTTTGTAGGACAGCAGAAGAAACCGTGGCTGTTGAGCTGGCAGCTCCTCGGCAACCTCCTCAATATCGCAATCCTGAAAAGAATTTCCAGCTTAACGTTTTCGTAGCGTTCGACGCCAAAATTTAAAACACTTAGTCAGACTAACGTTTAGCTCGGTATCGACCAAGAACTGCTGGGTGGCCTTGTCAATCTTCAAAAGCAGGGCCTGCGTACCATCCCTTTTTTCGAATCGAAATTTCTTTAGCCTTTCTTTGACATCGTCAGGGATTGTGGAGATTGCAATAGTGCTGGCCATTGTTCTGAATTTTAATTTATGGGCTCTAAATAGCCGTTTTTATCGGAAGCAGACGAACAGATCGGGAGACTTGGATTTATACAGTGCTTTGCATGAACCAAACCGAGAAGACATTAAATAACTTCATGCGGGGAGTTAAAGTATCGGAAAACCAATCTGCTCATGAAACCGCTTGAAACGACTAAAAAACCACGTTGATTAGCCACCAAGACGCAACTTCTTGAGTCAGGAAAAGCGTCGCCACCATATTGTGCGCCCCTCTGACCGTGTCCGCCCCTCTTGGCAATCAGCCAGATCTGCCAAATTTCCTAGCATAGTGATGACCCCCCAATAATTTTGGGGCATGGTCTATCGGATTTTTCAGGGCCTCGCAGTTTACTTAACTACCTTTATCTAAACATATCGATTATAAATCTCAACCTAAATCTATTTTATCTGAACAAAACGGAATTTCGACGTTTTAGAGATGACAGACATCAAAAAGAAGCCAAAATCGGCCCCGGAACGATGGGTCTCGATTTACCCAGCATATATCAACTCAAAAAGAACGCTGAAGGAGGGTAGACGGATTCCGGCTAGTGAGGTTTGTAGTATTTTTTTACCAGACAACTACATAGGATAATTCAAACGTCAAGCCTCGTTTTTAGGCAGTTGAGGAGCCGACGGTCAAGGAGATTTTCGACATCCTTCAGACCAGCAACTATGCACCGGTTGCCGAGGTGGGTCCCGGAAGTTTCTGGATTGCAAAAAATAAAAATGCAAAAACTGGCAGATTTAAAAGTTGGTTTAATTTTTTGTATTTTTCGTAATACCAAATAACAAAGCACTGAATGCCGGACTCCCGTACTCTAACAATTGTAAGACCGCGAACACTTGTAATCCTGAATTCCATAATCGCAAATTTCAAAAACCCGAATACAAATTATGGTGTTTTCTAAATCGATCAATCTAAGCCGGGCCAATGAACCTGATACGTTCCTTAGGTTTTCCTCAAAATCTACTTTTTCTTTGTTGTGTTCGCGCGGTATTTTGCCATTTCGGAGATCACAGCATACAAAAAGAAGGTAGTAAATCTTAATTTTTAAAAAATGCGGCTTTACTTTGACAAGTTAATCCAGACTTATTCGAGCTCATTTTTTGTATGCTGGCTTTTGGTATTCGAATTTCGAATTCGGGTGAAGTCAAGGCCTTGATTTTTATTTGGTGTACCCTTTCTATGGTACAAATTATGGTTTCAGCGCAAGATGTACCCCAGGGATCAGACATTGGATTGGGTCAAACAAGGCAGAGTGCGCGTCCAGCTTTATAATGACGATGGTTCGCTGAAGTTCCCGGATCTTGCCTCAAGTGAGTCCCGTGATGAATAAACATATACCGCCAACAATGATCATCGACTTATTAAAGGGACTAAGATGGGTGATTTTTACGTTTTTAGTTAAAGGGTTACGACGTATCTCTTGACGGAGTGTTCTGGTTACTGCCAGTAGCAGAAAACGACATGTTGATTTTAACAATTGACCGGATAAGACTTGAAAATCCCAATTTTTACTGAATACGCTATTTATAAAAAACCTATAAACCCTTTTTCACCGTACTCGTTTTAGAACGAGCCCTCTATGCCCATGTTGCCGCAATGATCCCCAAACTGAAGTCACGTCAACCCGGCTTCGTAGCTTCCACCGAACAAGCCGCTGGAAGCAGCGGAAAGAAGAACAAGAAAAAGAAGTAGACGCCATTAGGAGCTCGGTATAAAACTTATTTCTGTAACTGGGATTTGTATTAGTCACCACTGGTAAGAAAAAGCACCGAAATATAAATTTTCCTCACCGAAATTGCCACTTATTTTGTTTCAAAACTGGAATAGTTGCTTCGATATTTTTATTTTCCTTTATCTGGCTTTCCTGTGATATAAATTTATTGTGGTTTAATATAATGGTCATTGTGCTTGCGTAAAAGCCCAATTGTAACGTCATATTTATGTAATTTATGTCAGTGCTTTTGAAGAAAACTTATTTGTATGTATTTTATCGAATCGACACTACAAGTACGTACATGGACTATGGCATGGGAATAGATCGAAGATGAGATCTAGGCAATAGGAAAGAGTTTTGAACAAAAATCGATTGCAATTATCAGATCAGAGATATACTGAATAAATTTAAGAGAAGGGGTTGATGATATTTAGGGTAGATTCAGCGAGCCATAGCTGTGAAGGTAGTGAGTGTCGGTGCTTTTTGTTTCTAAAAAAAATTGAAAACTGCATATAAACATTAAGCGATTTAAATTAAAATAAACCCCGAGAAAAACTAACCAGCGCGATTTTGGAGGGAGATACGTCGGAGGGAATTGCGGGGTGGGAGAGGTTCTGGAACATCTAGATAGAGATCGTATGAGTTTGGATGCGGTGATTTTGAAGATAGTGAAGCAAAAGCATGAACTACTAGTTGTTTCAAAAAACTTCAAGGTGACTTACCAATATTCAAAACTGATCCCTTCTTCGGGGAGACGGCCAGAAGGTTAGCCCATGCGAGGGTGAAGGCATTGGAGAAAGACCAGTTGGAGCGGGATTCAGAGGACGACATGATTGCTGTTTCTAGAATTTAAAAGGTGATTTTAAAGCCAAAATACAATTATAGCAAAAAAAAGGTAGAAGGATGACTTTGGATAAATTGTAAAAATCCAAAAACTAAAGTCCAATTCAAAAACCTATAGAATAAGGTATGGAACGACCACCCAAAAAGCTCGCCGTTCCTCAAAAGTGCGACTCAAATGTTCGAACAGTCCAATCTGTTGTTATTATATAATGCGATAAGTGGGCGGGCGCCGTGTGAGGGTGGGAGCCGGTAAATACAGTTATCAGCTGTCTCGTCAACCATCGCCTCTCCTTGTAGGAGATGCGCTGTCAACAAGAGGACAACGACTAAAGGCTATCGAACAACAATGCAGGAAGAAATGGCTAGTAGCAAGTACATTCTAATCTTTTACTTCTTTGATCACTTACAGATGTACCGTCGGGACATTGGGTAGTTGGATGCACGTTTTAGGGTGTACCTTGTGTTAGGTTGGAGATTGGAAAAAGAGGTACTACCTGCGCGTTACGATTCTGAGCAAGACAATTGTGTAAACATCCGTCTAATTTTAACAAGCTTTAAATTTAAAGCGATAGGGACAGACACAGCAAGCTCTAAAGTACCAGAATTTTTGAGAGAACTTGTATCTAGCTTAAAACTGCTCGGAATCATCGCCGAGCTGAATAAAATGCATCTCTAACATTTTTGAGAAAGTTTTTGGGAGGCGGGGGTACTTTAAAAAATGGATCCTATTAGAGAAAATACAGTAACTGCTAAAACCATAAAATAAATT
Organism: Mesorhabditis sp. LJ9110; assembly: GCA_038088335.1. Classification (NCBI taxonomy): domain Eukaryota; kingdom Metazoa; phylum Nematoda; class Chromadorea; order Rhabditida; family Rhabditidae; genus Mesorhabditis; species Mesorhabditis sp. LJ9110. The sequence continues at coordinate 161,224 of JBBGBA010000091.1, forward strand.
TCTACCTACCTCCCTCCTCCTTTCGCCCCCTCAGAAAAGCACCGGAAACGGCTCCCATTGTGAACGGACAAATGGACACGTTTTCCCCCCTCCAAGCCAAAATCCGCCGTCCGCGCAACAACATTGATTATGGGCTTAGGGTCAGGCAAGTTGAGCATGAACACGCCGCCGGGCTTCTCCCCTCACCCTCATTCCCTCCAGGTGCCCTAATCCCCCCATTGCCATCGGGAGACAAATGAAAAGCGGTGCCATAGACAACACGGTCTCGCCTCCGGGCTTTTGGCCGGCCCTCCGGCTCACCGACCGACTGGCTGGCTGTCTGTGGCCCATGTGATCTGTGGGAAGGAAGGTCGGGGTGGGATCGTTGGCAAATGCTTTGACCTCACGACGTCACACATGCCTGCAGGCTTTTCCGAAAAATGGGATCGACACCCGAAAACAGCAACTGTTCGCGATTCCTTTGAGAGGTCAGGTTTTGGCAGGGGATACTTTGGGAAGGTATGCGAGATTTATGGAAACCTACTCGACGTAGATCAAAATTCTAGATTAACTAAAGCGTAGGTGCTTTGCAGCAGTTCCTCTGCGTAATTAGATGTAAACGTACCTGAATGCGCGCTTTAAGAGCTACTCACTAACTAGATACTTACTTACGATATATACTACCAGAGCTCTATAACAAATTGGAAAGGCAAATGACGACTACGGTTTTATTTCTTGCGAAGCTGTTTGGGTTATAAGCAACACCCTATTAAGGATATATCCATTTTTGCTATTCTTCCTGAAGAAAAAAGATCTATGCTGTAAGATCCAAAGGCTACAAACTTTAAGACGAATTTTGTGTCCACCTTACAGGCCCCCTTAAAAAAACTAGAATTCACTGCATTGGTCACGGAAATCGGAGCGATGCGGAAGCTCAACAGGGGCCACCGAGATGCCTTATCAACCAAACAGCCAGCAGACAGCTTGATCGAGGGCAGGCCCGCCAGCTTTCCAGAACGGCTGTCGAGGAGCTTTCCGGAGAACAACATGTGAACATGTGCGAACAGTTATCGGCGAGAAAAAGTTCCGGGTAACGACTTTTGGAGAACAATTAAAGCCAAAATTCAGAAACAAAAATCTACAATTGGAAAAGAGTCAACCGGCACCCCAACGACGGAAATCGTGACGAGGAGCAGAGCAGACTTACGCTAATTACAACTTAAACCTATTTTATGTTAATTGGCATGGACCTTCCTGACCCCTTAAATATAGTATTACCCACAATTTTTAAATGACAAACATAAAAACCAAATTTGTTGTCCGGGCAGCACTGTTGATCACCCTGATCATTCACCACCAATAAATATCGCCCGCGGTATCCGGTTTTCTCTCTTCATCTCTTTTTATCAAGTTTCTCTGCCCTCCTTCCTATTTTCTTTAGTAAACAAAAGCAACCCCAAATCGGGGGCGAAAATCGGTGGCCGGTGGCTGGGCGATCGTGGGCGAGACGTGATAAAAATAGCAACATGACGTATCAAATGTGGGTGGCTACAGCTCGATGACACGACCTGTGTTCCATTGGCAAGGGATAGGGGGATCTATGGGCCGATAGGGCAAGAGCTGCTGCTGCTGTTGCTCCTGTTTATCGACCAGACACCTAACGATTTTCCCGCCAACGCCGTTAGCTGGCTGTCAGCCATTGGTGGTTGCGAAATGAGTGGGACAGCTTCATCCCTGGGGTTCTGTTTGTTTGCCATAGGAAAAAAAACAGCTGCTGGAAGAGATAACAAGCTAACAAAGGTGCGGTAGCAGGGTCTGCTGACCGTATAGTAGCACGAGGTGTGACTCCAAAAAAGTGACCGCTGCTGGGCTGTTGGATAAATTTTGGATGCAAATAGCTAATTTCCGACGCGATTTCATAGGTTTTAATATTGATCTAAGGAAATAACAGGATATACGTTTTTCGAGCATGCGTGAGGCTTCAAAGAGAGCGGGCGAGAGCACTTCAGAAAACAACAAAAGCAACGCTTCAAAGGGCCACATAGTGCTCTAGATACCTCAAAGCCCTCGGTTATCCCGAAAAGTCTTGGTAAAAGCCCCTCCTCTTGCAATATTCAGGAGAAGCGCCATGCGGAAATAGAGCTTCGGCTTCAATTAGGGAAACGCCACGGCCTATTAGCCGTCCCGAAAGGAGGAGCACTTTAGCTTTTAGGGTTCAGAAAGTAATTGTGTATCGCGGGCGCCGGGGGATAATTGTATTTCGATCAAGTCTGAAAAATTCTAAAAAAGAAAAATAGTAAAAATATTTGAACTTCTACTTTAGATGAACGAATTGCAACAAAAGATCGGCAAGGTTTCCTTAGATACAGACTAGCCGTCCACAGCAACGTCCAGTTTTACGGCTTAGGTAGCAAACAAAAGATCTTCTTAATTTGAGAGCTCTCGAAAATCGAAAAGGATTTTTATTAAACTTAAATCTGAACTTACTTAACATCTCAAATCCGGATTGAGACTTCGAATATGGATTTTAGAGCGAAAAACGTGATAATGGCCGATTTATTCCACTTACAATTACACCTACTTAATTAACATTTTCGCGCTGAAAAACGTGCTTTTTTACAAATACGATTAATATTAATAAAATGCTAATTAAGAAAACAAACAAGACAAAAAGGGCTTGGCTTTCGAAAGCTATAAGAATCATTCCGATCGGACAGCTAGAATGGACATGACACCCTGTAGTATCCGGAATAAAAAAAGAAACTCCAAGCGACATCTGGCCAATCAGACAACTGGTGCTCCACCAACGCCAGACATTACTATCCACCCCTCACTACACACACGGCAATTCGTTTTTTTAGGGCCCAGAGCCAAGCGAGAGCTACGGCGCTGGCCTGGGACACATGTGTCAGGGATCTGTTTGAGCACAGATCTCCCCCTCTTTCTTTTCCTCACCAACATGCACAGCTGCAAACGCTTTTACTGATCCTGGCTGTGCAAAACTTTCGTAGTTCGTTCGGCGCTAGCTCCCTAAATTACTAAAATGAGCACCTCGGCCCCGTTGGCTGATTTGGAGATTGTTAAAACTATTGGTAAGTTGCGTGTCTATTAATGCTCTTCAGAAGAAATCTTTACCAACCACATTTAGGTCTCGGCTCCTTTAATCGAGTACAATTAGTGAAAAATCGCAAAGATGGAAAATATTATGCTTTAAAAGTCATGAATATGGCCAAGGTATATTCTATCCATAAAACCTTACCCGCCCAGCTGATCTCCAGATAATTTCCATAAACCAAATCAACTATGTCCATCAAGAAAAAGCCCTCCTAGCCGAAGCCCGCCATCCTTTTATTGTATCACTGTAAGCATACTTATATGAATTGCCATAATTTTTTGCACCTTTAGATATCATACAGCCAAAAATGACCGTAACCTTTACCTATGCACAGAATTCCTGAGCGGCGGTGAATTGTACACACATTTGTACACGAAGAAAGTATTCTCATTCAATATCGCCCAATTTTTTGCTGCTGAAATCGCAGCTGCTTTCACATTCCTACATGGTATCTCCATTGTGAGTTATTTGTCTTTGGTAAATTGTCGTAATTTTTAGGTTTACCGTGATTTAAAACCGGAAAACTTGGTCCTGTCCAAACAAGGCCATGTTAAACTCACCGATTTTGGTTTTGCCAAGAAGGTGGCTGGAAAGTAACTTATTATTTATATTTTGCAAACACTCTTAATTTAGAACGTTTACCCTTTGCGGCACGGCTGAATATTTAGCGCCCGAAGTGGTGACACGTAGTGGTCATTCGTTTCCGGTAGATTGGTGGGCACTAGGTACGACTTAAATAACATATTGAAACTTTTTTTCCAGGAATTCTAACATACGAAATGCTTACCGGGCAACCGCCGTATCAGGTTAAATTTTTTAATCTAATATCTACATATCTAGTCTCTTAGGGGGCTAACCAAGAAGAAACTTACGACCAAATTCAGCGGGCTGAACCACGATTTCCTGATTCTATTAATGCGGTGTCCAGGTCCTTTCTAAATAAATTAAGTATAATATAAATAATTCTAGATCCTTCATTTCTGATCTTCTGGAAAAGGACCCTGGCCGTCGCTTGGGAACCACAGATTCTGAAGTGAAACAACACCCATTTTTCACGGAAATAAATTTTGGGGACTTGGAAGCAGGCAAAGTCCAGGTAAAGTTATTCTAATTTTCTTTTATTTTTTCAGCCTCCGATAGTACCGCATTTGGAAAAGGAGGATGATACAATTTATTTTCCGCCGTTTGATGAGAGTGATATTGAGGTAAGAAAACCATAGCTGCAGGCGAATACTGAACGATGCGAGCGTTTTTCAGACCACTTCAAAGATTTTGTGTTTTCCAGGAACCGCCATCCTCACAAAGAGACCGTGATCTTTTCGCTGAATGGTGAATGGACAGTTGGGAAAAACCGGTTTAAATAACGACTGTTCCTCAACGTCCGAACTTCAACCGTCATAGTCAATAAAAATTATTTCTTTGCAAACAATTCATAAAGAAAAATTCAGCGTCTCTTTAGCGCCAAACGGGTTATAAATATTGTTATTACGTAATTATTTACGATATGACTTTATTCAATGATCGCTGAAAGTATAGCTTGAAGCACAATCTGGCTACATGGGCTTTATGACCGGGATACGACGGCGATACAGTACTCCAACTTTACGGTGAAATACCCGGAACGGTTGTTGAAGAGAAGAGAATATTCTCCCTAAGCATATATATATATATATTCGAAGAAAGGGAAAATAAGCTCACCTGTGGCAACTTCTGCAGCTGACCCTCTTCGGGTAATTTCGACGAAACAAGATGAAGTTTTGGGAACAGCATGTCATTTGGGTCCTTAGGAATTACCATAAAGTTTTATGAGGTTCTTTGAGGCTTACCTTGTTCCGACAGATCGAAAAATCGACATCGCCGCTAACCGTGAAATCCCAGAGCAGGGAACCGTTTTCAGGAATTGCAATCGGGACGGCGAAACGTTCACTTGGCGCAATATCCTACAAGCTGTCTTTCTATTTAATGAATGCGTTTTCACACCTTTTTGGCGGATTTGGGGCGTTCGATTTTCGATCGATGATAGTGTTGGAAAGGCTGGTAGTAGTCCTGGGAGGTGATCTTCTTTCTGATGCTCACACCGGTCTCATCCGCATACGGTAGTTTGCTGACGAAGTCTCCTGAAAAGCGTGATAAAAACTTATATTAAATGGAAGACATAAAATTCCTTAAATTAACCCACCTCCATACTCTTTTGGAACGAACCAGCGCGGCAAATGTTTGTCCGCAAAATCCTTCTTATCACCAATGATTTCAATCAATTGGCAATTCCGTTCATTCAAGAATACCTAAAGTACATTGATATTTTAATTCATTTCTGTACTGAATTACCCTGGCCAGCTTCCACAGCAAACTAAGAGCTCTTGGCGGATTTACGAGGAAAATTCGCTGCACCATATCAGGGAACCTACAAGTAATATACTATTTTTATACTATTATATACCATTATTACTATTATTATTACTATTATTATTATATACTATAGTAATATACGATTATTGAGTAAAAATATCATACATTATTTAACAATCTTTCTTAAAACCTACCAATCCTGCCAAAGTGTAGAACGTAGCTGCCACATCTTCATATATCCGCTCATCGGATTCAGATAGTCAGTGATATTAATTGTGGCCAGGTCGAAGACCACGATAAATTGTACAGGTCCTTTTGATGGATCTTGAAGGGCTTCCCTCCTAAAACATTATTTTAGCCCTCTATCCAGCGTTTTATTTACCTCAAAATCAATTGAAGCAGCATCTCCGAATATCCAAAGCAATGAAGTAAATAATCCGAGGTCTTCATCGTTTTAATAAACTACCACAAAACTATATCAATTCAATAATCCAAACTTCTTTTGGCTGACTCCAAGCTCGTTCCACAAACAAGAACGAATTGGACTCCTCCAGCCATTGTTCATCCTAAAGCCACCATTTTTATCTTTTTTTTGCAAGTTTATGTTTCACCTGTAATCGCGAAGAAGCAATAAAGGGCAGGTATTCCTGGATGCCCTCCATATCGAAAAACCTAAAGGAGTTCTGAAAGTTCCGAATATCGGTCGGCACTCACTTTTCAGGGAAATCCGCACCCTCAAAACCGGCGGCCTTCCTCGAGTTGATATATGATTGGAAGTGCTGGAATTGTTTGTTGTTTTTATAGATAAAATCCATTGCTGCTTACTTTTGTAATTTGTTCCAGGTCTCCTTGATGTCCACGGATCCATCTGACAAGATTAAGATCAGTGTCAAGATCTGCGGGGATTCCACCGGGTAGCTTCTAAACATGATTTGTAAAAACTAAACATAACAACAAGCGCAGTTTCTAACTTTGTCTTAAGGTACTTACTTCATCAAGGAGCACTCGCAGCTCTTCAATCTGGACCTTTTCTTTTTCAGAAGGGCCAGCTGCAGGCTTCGGACAATTCGAGGCCGTCATTCTGAAAAATTAAAACAATTTTTGCAAAAGTTTTATACAGCTAGACATAAGGCCCGTGAATTTTATCCGAACCAAACAAAAAACGAGAAATATCCAGCCCCAAAATGCCAAAATAACACTAAAAAAACGGGAAAGTGCACGGACTACCGCATTGCATAACTGCGCGAATAATGAGGGAAGAGCCTTGACAATGTGTGAGAGCGTCCCCGAGCCTCCGCACTCTCCACCACCTCGAAGACTGACCTCAATTCAGAGGAGCACTAGGGTTTGAGAAAGAAGGAATGGGGGAAGGGGACACAACACAACCGAATGGAAGGATCCCGATCGAATCGACCCCGTTCAGGTCGGGCCAAGATTCGGTATAGATAGGTTGAGGAGAACTTGGTCACCCGAACTTGGCGCCGTCGCTAAACAGTGACGTCATCGGCGAGCCAATCAGTTCAGCAAAGGATCGTGACATGCGCCACTGCTCAACAAGTTTTTTTTTGGGAACGAGCCAGGCATATAGCTTTTCCTTTTTGGGATGTCATTTTTGGCGTTTATATAGGAGCGTACAAGCCTTAAATGGATATAACAAATTATGAAAAAGCAATCTACCGTATCTCTAACAAAATTAATGTAGCTCCATGGTCTGTTTCGGCGTTCCCCTGGTCATATTAAGGTGTTTTAGGTAATTCGAAGTCGCAAAACCGAGGACAATAGTTGAAAATCGTAACTTTCATTATTATGATGAAAATATGAGACGTCCTTCTATCAAAACCGCACTAAGGAAAGGTCTTAGTTTAGATGATAGCAATTCGGTAGTTGTTATCAAGGTCAATAACCGAGTTTATGACATTGATCCATGTCAGAAATAGCCTCAGGGTACTTTACGTAGTTTCCCCCGTTAGCGATCGGCCACGCTACGCGCTATCTGCTCGACCCATCCACTCGGCTAGGGCGGCGCCGGCGGTGAAAAGTGGCTGCCGGCTGCCGACGATGTTCAGATCTCATCAGACATACCCACGCTTTTCCACACGTTGCTCAGATGCTGCTGTGAGCCGGAGCCACGCTGGACTCAGTCGCAAGAATACCCATCCACGAAATAAAGATACGGATCTACGAGAGCCGAAAAACTCGCGCTTCCTCATAATGCTAAAAGCCAGAGGCGTGTCGAATTATCTAACCGTCCCGGGTGGACAAGTCCGAGAATATTTCTCAACCTGTACACCCTATATTGTGCGAATAGTGCGAAAAGGTGATCGCCCGGCCCGCGCCATGTTGATCTATTTCGAACGACATGAATCTTTTGGAAATTGTGCAAACACGAGTGGCTGCCCGCTGAATTGCGGCTTGGGCCGCACTGGAAAACAGGAATTGTTAGGCGACAAGACCCTATATTAGCGTACGTCAACGAAACAAGCTTTTGCGGAGTACGGTATTTTAGAGAGCGTGGCTTTTCCGTTTCTACGACGTAGAAAATCTAAAACACGCATTTTTGTTGCCCGAGGAAATGATCAACTGCGGCAAAGTCTTCACCTGAAATGAGAGCATTAATGATCATGAAAATCATCAAAGAAGTCACTTTTTCAGGGCATCCAATCGGTGGCTCAGCATACTCCAGTTTTGGTGCTCAAAAAACATGCTATCATTTTTTAGATCCTCGCTCCGGGACCATACCGGGCGAAATTTGAACTTCAAAAATACTCCTCGCTTGTTCCAGCTGCTTGACCATGGGAGCTCATTGTCATATTGCATGCTTGCATTGCTTGCAACCCACATGTCCGATATCCGAATGAATCCATGTGAACAAACAAAAGACCCCGACCAAGCCAGCGTTTTTCATCGACAAAGCTCGTTATTCATTCCCAAAACGAAGTCTCTCCTATTTGATTCAACCAGTTGACCGCGCCGGGTACCCTAATTAACCGTGGTACGCGCTTGCCGAGTGGCAGTCGTTTCGGATTTGGAACGGCTTAGTCAACGAATAGGGCAGTTCAACAAGGCCCTCCCATTGATTCCGGTTCAACCTGCCCTTTTTAGCTCAATGATGAAGCCATTAAACATCAGATGGAGTTGGATTGCTCTACTATTGACATATTTCTTCCTAGGAATCTTCCTTATTTATCATTATCAGCACAGGTACATCATCTAACATTCTTGGGAATAATTTTTCTAGTCCACATGTGATCTCTACAATTACCGATCAAGAGCTCCTTGAAGGCAGTAAAGTAAAAATTCGCTATAATTCCGAGGAAGAAGGTTCTCAAAAAAAACCACATTTCTATGCTAAAATCCTTTTCAGCGAAGCAGCCAATAGAACTAGAGAATCCTCCGGAGGATGCTTCTAATAAAACGCGTCGTATGATTTTATTACAATTATCATTTGGTAGCGATTTCAGCCAACATCGCGTCCTTACCCGAGCTATGCCCACCTGGGAAAAACGAGCTCTGTGCGCCACCGTTTAAAGGTTTCCCTAGCAAATTTCGGGTAAGAACCGAGGATCCAACTGATAACTATCCATGCAGCCCACAAAAGATGACAACGTTTCAGATATCTCAGAAATACCACCTATCTGCATGCGTCATTGAAAAATCAATGTCTACAGTTCTCGCCGCTGTGATGTGCTATCTGTACAATACCAGTGAATTCCTAGCTGCTAACCGTACTCTAGCAAACGAAGACTTCGAGCAACGGTTAGCCAGCCATGAGGCCGATCGACCTTTACAGATTTTGCCAAAAGAAAAATGAGGCTGGATCCTTGCGGGCAGTTCAAGCCCTTGAATCCGGAGCAAAGTAAGTCTTTTTGTGATCCCCAGATCTTTTTTTAGTTGGACCTATTTAGCCGTTGCGCGTGAGCCGATCGATCGCTTCTTGAGCGGATTCACCGATAAATGTATAAAGTAAGGAGATATTTTTAGCGCCACTGGTATCTTAGAGAGCAGAAACGCGGACCGCATAAGTGCTACAATTGTATGGGAAATCTTACATGTTTTATAAACAAGCAATATGAAAGGACGCTACGTGAGGCTTCCGTTCAGCTATTGACAAGGTTCTGATTAAGAATACGCGCGTGGAAGTCTAACAGCTATCGGATATGAAGATATACACTTCTACCCTCAAAGCTGGTAGGCCTTTCTCAAAGCTAACAATGTAATTGAAGGCGTTGCGGATTCAACCACCATTTTTCTGACTACAGTATAATTCATTACGGTTCTTCGGGAGAATCTTATGAAGCAATGGTAAACAAGCTCTCAACAACTCTAAACCAAGCCGGCGTAGAAGATGCGTGAGTCAGTTGTGAAGCCGTGTAAAAAGTCATTGATCTCAAGTTCTCGATAAAGACGCCATAGGAATCAAAAAAAATTTAGGCACGTGGCTTGGATTGCTAGTCAAATGAGAGATGGCCGAACCGGTCATGCAACCCATCGATCCCCCGAGCGACAACGGGTAGAGGCAGAGCTGAAGGCCGATCCGAAGCTAATGACCATGCTGACGCGGATGTTTTACTACGATTTTTTGCTGTTCGGATTTCCAATGCCCGAAATCCAGAGCTGATCTAGCGAGATAAATTTATTAACCAGCAATAATGTGTTTTCTACTCGATCAACTAAACAATCAACGAGATGCATTCAGCCCCATAGAAGCGAGAAGAGCGTCAACGGCACGATCTTAAAAAAATCGTGAAACCGTAAAATCTCAGTAACCTGTCCATTAGGCAACGGTTCCGGCCCACTGCGGAAGCCAAGGTAGACAATCAACGGCACCGCACCCCACCTAGAATAAAAGGTAAATGCGCAATTGACCAAAGCTACCGAAACGTAAAGGCGCCGGTCTCCACAACGAGACTGACGAACTCTTTTTGCTTGTTGGTAAGCTTCATTTAGCCTAAAAATTGGATTATCGAGCCAGAGTTCCTGTCTATTTATATATGTGCTTCGAAATGACGACCAGCAAAAACAACACAGATTATGGATCAAACAAGTCTTTATTCAGCGACAGCGATACTGGTAGATCTGTCTTTGGGTTGTAAAATCACAGATTTGCGGAATAGATTATGGAAAAGTTGTAATAGCAAGCATATTATGAACAGATATACAAAGATTAACTTCAGTGTCTTCTTTAGCAGCTTCAGGCGCCAACTCGGTCCCGGGGAATCAGCCGCAACTCACTGCCGTGCTTCAAAAAGACATTTCCTGCCGTCTGAGCGGGATTAACCCCGACGACATCGTTTGTGATGATTGCGGAAGTAGCAGCCGGCACCTAAATAAAGTATTTATATATGCGGTTTTCGGAAAACAGTTCCATTCCATTCGATCACACCGAGTAGAAAATGTCCGCTATTTCGGGTTAGCGGACCTACTTTGGGATTCTATCGAATTCCACCGTTTTTTCCACAGACCCTAGCGTATTCTGAGGCGCTGAGCTCAAAAAATACGAGCTCAGTGACAAACTACCTTAGAATTTTTTGGAAAATCGAGAAGGAAACCTTCGATCAAAGTGGGCCCGCTAAACCGAAATAACGTCCTGGTTTCGCTTTCCCCTCTACGCACAAAATTAATAAAACTCGCCTTAAACTCCTCAGCGGCATATTGTAGCACAGCAGTGAAAGGGGCCGTCCCGGGTACTTTCATACTACAAAAAGATTGTTTGAAAGAAAAGAAACATACACTTTGAAGGGGAGCTTCGGGTCGCTTGTTAGAGTGATCTTGAAGGAAATGAAGCCTCCAGCGCTCATCTGAAACAAAAATTTTGAAAAGATTCGGTAAGTGAAAGAAACAGGTTGGGAAAAGGCGTCGATAATGATAAGGAACTGTCAGGTTCAATTGTTTCCGTTAGAGCAACAACATGCATGCAAGCAGGAAATCCGAGAATATTAGGAGGATGTAATGCCGTGGGAAATTAAAATTGTCTTCCGAAAAAATCCGACTTTTATACTCAATGGGGGCTCAACACCCAATGCCTTCACGGCATACACCCGAGAAGCTGGCACCGGAAAGCTGGCGGTCAGCGTCGAAGGACCGGTCAAGACCGAGATGCACTTTCAAGATCAGCAGGTTTGTTCTAACGACATCATCGACGATATCTAAAAGTCACAATATCAAATCCTTACCTCAACTTCAGGACGGCAGTTGCCGCGTCGATTAAATCGTCGCCGAACCAGGCGACTACCGAGTGTGTCAAATTCAACGAAGAGCACATCTATGATTCACCGTTCCACGTGAGCGCTGAGTATCACTTTACAACCAACAAATCCTCCAAATTCAATAAAGAAAAACACCAATCAACAAAATTCTTCAGGTCCAAATTGCGCCCGCTTCAGCGATGAAACAGACGAAAGGCCACCACCTGGAAGAAGCCAGCAGCTCATCGTCCGGGCTGACCGGCGAGGCATCCAGGGTCCAATACCACGGCCCAGGCCTTGACAAGTTCACCGTCGGCAAGCACAGCTCGTTCAACGATCTGCTGGTAGGTGTAGGCTTCTTCAATTCGATTCTTCAAAGCTAATTCTAAAACAGAAACTACGTGAACAGTAACTTTCACTCTCTTCTTTGTAGCCCCCAAACTATTGGTGGTCGCCGTCTCCACATCGAAAGGACTCTGTGAAGAAGTCATCGTCAAACGCATGGGTGCCGGTCATTTTGTCGTAAGTGGAATAGGCCTAAAAACAATACAAAATATCAAGATGAACTAAAGGATCCACGAGAAGGTGCGTGGGCTCATTTTGGTCTGACACGGCGACCGCGAAGTGCACGGATCCCCATTTCCGATCGAATCCAACTAAACACGACAACCGCCGATGCTCAACAAAATATTTATCGAATTCCTTGAGCCACCCCAGCTCTTGCCCCAATGGCACCGCTTCTTGTCGCTTTAAAAGGCCGTCCGCGAGCCACCCGAACAGACCCTAATATGGCCTTGGCACAGTTTTTTCGACCCTGTTTTTTTGACGGCATCGGAAAGAGCATAGTCGAATTAGTAGGGCTGCATAGTTTTGAAAGTTTAAAAAGTTAATTTTTAGGGTTTAAATTGGAGTCAAAGTGGCCGACCCTCAAAATTATCTCGAAAGTTACTGAACCAAATTGGTCGAAAATTTGTCACAATACCTAATTTGGGATGCTGATCATTTCTCTAATACATCGAAAAAGCACGAAAATGAGCGGAACATGGTTAAATCGCGAACCCAAAACAGTTTTTCGGGGTTTTGTATTTTAGGGTTCTTGGCGGTCCGTTGTAAATAACCTTAAAAGATGCGCAAAAAATTCTACATCGAATGAGGTATTTTATACCGGGCCGCCAGAAACCCTACTCTTGCTATAAAGCATTTACTGCGCGCAAAACAGCCACCAAAAAGGGTCAAAAACCTCAAAAATGACCAATTTTGAAATCGAATATATCAAACCGTATCTAGAGAACGAGCTGAGTCCATTGCAAAAAAGAGCAAAAAGAAATATTGCTTTTGAAGGGGCTGGGATGCAAGGAGGCAACTTTGACTCCAATTTAAACCCTAAAATTAACTTTTGAAACTTTCAAAACTATGCAGCCCTACTAATTCGACTATGCTCTTTCCGATGCCGTCAAAAAACAGGGTCGAAAAAACTGTGCCAAGCATTGTTCGGTCCTCTCGCAAACGGCCTTTAAGTTTAACTTCCAACTTTTGCTGACCATCCGCACTTCCAACTACCATTCCAAACACCGTAGTTCCACTCCACTGCCGACCGTAGACAATAAATCAGTTATTCATTCTGATGTTCCCCGGGCAAAACGCAAATTAAAACTGGAAAATTTATTCAAAAAAAAAGAACAACAACAACAATTATAGGTGAATCAACCAAATGCGAACAATCACTAGGCATTTGCGCGGTAGTTTCGTAGCTGGTCGGCGAATCGGTACTCGAGCGCGTGCTTGGCGTCGGTCAGCGAGAAGTTGTGCGCGTCGTTCTCCAAATCTTTCCTAAAACAAATATATTAAATATACAATTAATGTCTTACAGATACTGCAGAAGGATGCGCTTGCCGCGTTGGCCATACTCCTTGGCGACGTAGAGCGGGACTGGTGTATGCACGGGCAAGTTGACAATTTGATGGAGATAGCACAGATCATAAGTCATCATCTGAAGAAAGTGACATTCTCAAAAGAGAGTATACCTCGAGGTCATCCATCGTCAAACTGGCGTCGTCGGCGACAACCGTGTAGCGTGGAGTCTTCGCGGTTCCTTGCAGTGCGACGTGCGAATTGAGGAAGAACTGGCGTCGGTGCGGGTGCATCAGGTCCCCGTCGATGACCGTGCCGGGCTCGACGTTCTGGCCCGTCGCATTGTCGTTTGGATTGGTCTGGAAGAAGATAATTGTTGGACGAAACAAGACCAAAAATACCTGGGACTTGAAGAACCGTGTAGAATGCTCCTTGTGCATTAGCAAATAGGTAAGGCGGTATTGGCCGACACGCTCCTTCAACAACGCCCGGATGTCGGTGATCTCCTGGGCCATCAGCTTCTGAATGCACGAGTCGACGAGGCCTGTCCGGTAAATGACGATATGCGGTGGCGGGCGCCTGGTGGTGCGGACCAGCGAGTCCAGACTGTAGCCAAGCAATTCGGCGCCGCGGAGCTACAAAAGAAAATTGTCCAAAATAAATTAGAAAAAACCCACCACCGCCTGTTTCGGAGGGCAGAAGTCCAATGCGAAGTCGCCCACGAAGCCCGTAACGTCGTAGCCAAAGTTTGCAGCATAGGGCAGAACAGTGAGCACAGACTTTTCCTTGCTACCGCCGATTGACATAGACTCTTCCTTCGTGAGATATGTGGGCGCGCCAACACCCAGTACAAAAATGGCGCCCCTCTCGAATTCGCTGAGGAATGGCGATTGCGACGGTGCCCTGGAAATTGCTGTAAACTACCAATAGCAAAGCAAATACCTCGATAGTTCAACGCAGGTGCCGCCCAGCTTTGTGTTCATCTTTTGAAGGATATTCTCGACAGTGGCGGCCTTTCCGGCTTCGAGTATTTGACGGGCGGTCTTCAGGCGGATATTTTGCGTCAGTACTTGATACTTGCGCTCGAAGTACTTGATCTCATCTTGGTACTTCAAGGAGTCGTCGCTGATGAATACCGCGAATTTGTAGCCGTATTGTTGCATCGTGCGGAAGGCTTGTTCGAGTTGATCAGGAGTAGTGCGCTAAAAACTTTCAAAGCACCGAAGCGGAAAAATACCTCGACACGGCCATTTGGGGCGATCTGCAGGCCAGTTTTTTCGGCGGCTTGTTGCAGGATCGAGGCCAGTCGCGCAAGGTCGAGTCTTGAGTTCTGATCGGTGGCAAGCTGGATGTAGATGGGCATCGGGACTTGTGCAGATTTGGCGAATTCGAAGCCGTTCGGTCGACGCCAACTGCCCCGGTTGGTGATGCCGCGCACCGGATTCGCCAAATTTCGATATCCAAATGCGGGCGCGGGAAGTTGTCGGGCGATTGTCTGAACGTATTTTAATAGTTAGCTGAAGTCGATACCTTCAATGGTTCTGCTGTTGCAATACGAAAGCCGGCATCGTCCAGAAGGTCAATTCCGATCTTCTCCCGGCGAATCATCTCCATAATCGTGCGCTGTCGATCCATGGGCAGAAGCGCTGAGCCCTAAATCCGAAAAATAATACTAACATCTAGCCCTCACCTTAACAATTATCGAAGAAATTTCTTGTGGCTGGTCGCCAAGATGCACAGAATTGCCCGCGGTAATAATTAGGCACTCGAGCGGAAAATGAAGCACCACATCCTTTCTCTTGCATTCGGCAAGGGGCGCCATCGGATATTGGAGGGTGATGTTATACTTCTCGTAAAAGTACTTTTCGATCGTCATTGTTTCTCCTCCCTCCTTTGGCGTGAACCTAAAGCAAATGACTGAAATCAAAAAGTTCAGCTTACTTCACAGACTGTGCAGTGCCGAAGATAATTTCTCCGATCGTGACTCTGCGGTGCGACGTTCCATATGAGGCATAGGCATGAGCACCTAGGCGAAATAAGATACGTCTAAAATCAGCACCTTTAAAAGATCCGATTCAGCCGTGGCAATCTTCGTGGCTCCAAGTTAAAAGATTTTATCCGTTGACAAAGCGCCATGGCCGATTGGATTACGGGCTGCGGGATGAGGAAACATTGCTTCTCGACATCTATCGTCATTCCGATGCGCATCTGCGTTCCGCGCCCCGATAAACTCGACGGCCTTCTTTGCGCCCGTCAGAAGTTGTTGCGAGTTTGAGGCCTAAAAGATATCAGTGGTTTTTAAAAAAAAGCTCTCACGATAACGTCGTTCCTGTGTAGTGGCCGCCGAAGGTACACTTTACGGCCTTTAAACATAGAAATTCGCTGTCCTCTTCCAGCGGTTCCTCCAGGCAGACGCATCACAGCCACCTCGATGTGTCGCGGAACGATTCCTCCGCCCGCCGCCGTTCTTCGGTTGTTCCATCGAGGCCAACAAGGCCCTCTTCGGAAAACTAAAAAAAATGGTTTGCACAAATCCTGAAAGGGGCTACCTCGAATTTGTCCACAGAGTAAAGCGGACCATCGTATTTTTCTGAGGTGGCATGTTAGCATCGTCTTCCAGTTGAAAAATGCCATAAAGGCAGCCGAGTGTCTGTTCCAGGTCGACGGGCACGTAGAGGGTCTGGTGATGATCGTAGAAAAAGACTGCGGCATCCGATCATGTTCGTTTTCGTGAAGACGTGGCGAAGGATGCGGCCACAGTATTGCTTGTTCAGCGTCGCCAGCGGGCTAAAGACAAATTGGGTAAAATTGGGGGAAATACCCTGAAGTCGAGCGTGTTAGGTTGATGCGGGTGCCAGCCGGATCTTCGAGGTCGACCCGGAAGCTGACGTACACCTCGACGTTGTACTTGTATAGAGTCCGTCCTTCTGGCGCCATCTCCACGTGGAAGAGGTTCGTGTAGAGGTTCTTCTTCGCGCCGAGCACTCCGCCCGCTATCGGGTTCGGGAGCTGCATCATGTCGCGATCTTCTAAATTGGAACGTGGTTACGAGAACAGCAGAATCCTACAAAAAGAGCAACACCGAGAGAAACGAGAACTAAATCAAAATTTATCAGCGCGAAATCTGAAAAATCCTAACAGGACGGCTAATTCCCGAAAATCGAAAGCACGAACCGCGTATGCTCGAGAAATACCGTAACATCGAAACGCCGCTGCAAGACCAGGCGTCGATAGTAGCCGCCCGGAAATGTCATCCTCAAAAATTTAAAATTTTACAGCTTTGCAAGTCAATAATAAAAGAAAATAAATAATTAATAGAAATCAATTTCGGGGCATGTAGAGACAAATTTTGCGTCTCGAGCGATGCCAAATCCCTAAAATTTTAGAAAACTTTATCGAGCGATTTCTTGCAACTAAAGGTTGAAAATAAAGGAACCGGAAGTGAATTTCAATAACGGTTTATAACCCTGAAAATGCCTGAATCAATACCGGAAATGCTCGAGATTAGCATAGAAATCCATAAATAAAATAAAAACGGGCCCCCCGGATCGGCCACTTTCTTCTTTTACTCGAAACTCTGCTGATGGCGATGCTGCTCGACGAGCCCGACAAGGTGATGTCGAAGCGCTCCTGGAAGTCTAATCTAAAAGGTACGTTGGCACTTTTTTCGAAAACCTACCTTCTTTTTTCAGTTCTCGACAACAACTACACGCACTCGATTTCGAAAGCGGCCATCGGCGTGCACTTCAAGACGGCCGTCGCCGTGAACGTTTACGACCGTGACGGATGGGACCAGTGGACGGACGGCATGGTGGAAATTGGCCGGGCCGTCGTGATGAACGAGCAGCGTAAGGGATTTTTTCGCGAAGATACGCTGTTTTTCCTTGCCTTGCTTTTCAACACTTTCTTGAGCAACGAGAAATTTCCTGGCGAAAATTTAGTCATCTTTTTAGGACAAGCCCGGCTCCGGGAGCGCAAGCGCGCAAAATCGCCAACCGCATGCGGCGCCCCAATTGGAACGGGAAGTACGGCTTCGCCCAGCTCATCAACAGCCGACAAGACGCCGAAGCGCTCGTCACCAGCGTCGACAAGTGCGAGCCTCCAAATGTCGTGCAAAATGGTTTAGGGGCCAGTTGCCGCGCATGCTCGTCTCGCACTGCAACCAGATGCGCGTCCTTCGAATCTCGAACGCGGTGAGCAAGGGTTGTGATGGTTTTGAGCTTTTGTTTTAGAGGATGCAGCTGGCGCTTGCTGTCGAGGAGCACAAGGCGCTGCTGGCCAGGGAGTACGCCGAGGAGTGCCACGTGAAGATGAACCTGCTGCGGGATGAGAGCGCCTTCTACCGCCGGCAGCTGATGATGTCCATCCGTAAGGAATGCTTCGTATTTCCATCCTTTTCCCTAGGAAGCTTCCTCGCCGACGAGGAAGAGGAATCGGACGACGAGCCGCTGGAAGCCGAAAACCACCTGCTCTTCACCTCGGTAAACGGAATCCCTTGATTTTTCGAACCCTTTTTATCCTAGGACACGCGCCGCATCAACCAGGCCCGAATGATGGCGCAGCAAAAGTGCAAGATGCCCTCCAAGCTCGCCACCGCCCACCACGACAAGCCGAGCGAGTTGAAGGCGGTCGTTGAGGAAGAGGAATCGGACGACGAGCCGCTGGAAGCCGAAAACCACCTGCTCTTCACCCTGGTAAACGGAATCCCTTATTTTCGAACCCTTTTATCTAGGACGCGCCGCATCAACCAGGCCCGAATGATGGCGCAGCAAAAGTGCAAGATGCCCTCCAAGCTCGCCACCGCCCACCACGACAAGCCGAGCGAGTTCAAGGCGGTCGTCGACAAGCTCGTGTACTACCTGCCCAAGCGAGTGAGCTTTATCCCCCATTTCAAATCGGCTCGCTTTTTAGATGAGCCCACCAAAGAAGCCAGCCAGCCCGACTGAAACGAGCCCGATCGAGGTGGCGCGCAGCAGTGGACGGCTGCGCCTCCACCAATTGCCATCGCCGCCCTGTCTCGTCTACACCCCGGTGCTCGCTGAACGGACACATGCCGAGCTGACGCCGTCCACTTCCGGCACCAACACGACCTTCGACTTCCCCGGCTCGTCCCTGATTTCGCCGCCCCGTACCGCTCGCCCTCCATCATACGGGCCGGGCCTCGACGACCCCACCTCGCCGCTTCCGTTGGTACGTTTTTGTAATACTAGCGAAATCATGCTTTTTTTCGCTTCGATTTGATATTTTCTTTCTATAGATGGAGATGAAGGCCGCCCTGCGCGTCGACGAAAAGGCCTCGATCGACCTGGACGATGCGGTGGATCTGCTGGAGAAGGGCCAGCTCGAGCAGCAGCTACCGCCCAAGATCAAGCGTCGCAGCGGCCTTTTCCGCACCATCGGCAAGCTGCTGACGCCCAGCAGGAAGAAGACGCGCCCCGAAAACCGCTGAATGATCACCATTACTCGTTCATTATTTATTCTTGTCGTATCGAAGTGTTGTGTAATAAAGAGTTAAAGAGTTCAGCTTACGCGGCTTGTTGGGTGGGGAAGCGATTGCACTTTGAAAATAGATTTATTGACCTTACTACATGAACACATCACAATACATTAACTCGGCAAATGTGAGCACAGAAACTAGGGGAAAAGTTGTAAAACTACAGATGGATCACACCAATGGAATGGAGGCAGGGGTGGGGACATAAATGCAAAGGGGCTGTGTAAATTCAGAGGAACTGCTCGAACCAGCGGACCATGTTGATGGAAAAGTCGGCTTCAACCTCGACTTCTTCAAGCGGGTGGCACGACGGCGGGTAGGTAAGAACCCTGGGAAAAGGACGTTTACGTGTAAAGCAACTTTCGGCTTACTTGGTGGGCACCTTTCGGGCCTGCAGCGCGCGTATGAAGCCACGGTAGTGTGGGACGACGCGCAGATCCTTTGCCCGTCAGAAGCAGATATGGGTTTTCACCTAAAACCAATTGAGGGTAAAACTCAGGAAAAGGTGCCCTACCTTGTCCAGGTGGTGAACCGGCGAGCATCGCACCATCGCGACGCTCTTCCGCGTTCGGGGCCCGGATCCACTCCGTTCCTTGCCGAGCGCCTCGTACCATGTCCTGAAAGTGAAAATAAGCTCTCAGAATCGCAAATTCTATTATGGCAGTCGCGGGATTGTTTTTCACCATCCTTGAACGTAAAAACTTTACTAAAGTTCGTTTAAAACGCACTAAAAATGTTGATTTTCAAAAAAAGATGATCATGTTTTTATCAATTTTCAAATTTTCCTACGTTTTTCCATGTTTATAAGTGGTTTTTACAAAGCAATACGATTTTAAATGACAAATTACATTAAAAGGAACACCAACCAGTCCGTAATGTCGGTGATCTCGTACATGGCCGAAATGTTGAGCACCGGGTTCAGGGCACAGCAGGCGCGGTAGAAGTCCTAAAACAAGGCATTTCATTTGAAAAAGGAATAATCCATACTGGATATTGTCCGATCAGATGGGAAACGGTGAAGCCTCCGTGGCTGCCGCCGAAACAGACGACTTTTCTCTGCTCTGCTACTCGATTTCGAGAGCGGCCATCGGCGTGCACTTCACGACGGCGGTCGCCGTGAACCTCTACGACCGTGACGGATGGGACCAGTGGACGGACGGTATGGATTGGCGCGCCGTCGGGATGAACGAGCAGAGAAAAGCATTTGTGCGAAAATGCGCTTTTTCTTTCCTAACTTTTCGGAAGGTTCTTGAGATCTAGAGGTTAGCGGAAATTTATTTTGCTTTTTAGGACGAGCCCGGCTCCCGGAGCGCGAAGCGCGCAACGGCCGAATTGGAACGGCAAGCACGGATTCGCCCAGCTCATTAACAGCCGACAAGACGATGCACCTGTCGAGGAGCACAAGGCGCTGCTAGCAAGCGAGTATGTGCCACATGAAGATGAATTTGCTGCGGGACGAGAGCGTCTTCTACCGCCGGCAGCTGATGATGTCCACCCGTAAGCGCATTTTCTTGGGCTAAAGCTAGTTAGGCCAAACATGAAAGCATTTCGAAAGAAAGAAAAAAAGTAATTTTCCATTCTATTTTTTCTAATACTGTTCAAAACTAGTCATTTTCTAGGCAATCCCGTGTTCTTTGGATCGGTGGCCGACGTCTACGGGAAGGAAGAGGAACCGGATGACCAACCGCTGGAAGCCGAGACCCACCTGCTCTTCAAACCGGTAATCTGAATCGTCCTTTTCTGGAAGCCATTTTTTATTCCAGGACACGCGCCACATCAACCAGGCCCGAATGGTCGTAGTAGTCAAATGCGAGATGGCCGGACCGGTCACGCAACCCATCGATCTCCCGAGCGACAACGGGTAGAGGCAGAGCTGAAGGCCGATCCGAAGCTAATGACCATGCTGACGCGGATGTTTTACTACGATTTTTTGCTGTTCGGATTTCCATTACCCGAAATCCAGAGCTGATCTAGCGAGATAAATTTATTAACCAGCAATAATGTGTTTTCTAATCGATCAACTAAACAATCAACGAGATGCATTCAGCCCCATAGAAGCGAGAAGAGCGTCAACGGCACGATCTTAAAAAAATCGTGAAACCGTAAAATCTCAGTAACCTGTCCATTAGGCAACGGTTCCGGCCCACTGCGGAAGCCAAGGTAGACAATCAACGGCACCGCACCCCACCTAGAATAAAAGGTAAATGCGCAATTGACCAAAGCTACCGAAACGTAAAGGCGCCGGTCTCCACAACGAGACTGACGAACTCTTTTTGCTTGTTGGTAAGCTTCATTTAGCCTAAAAATTGGAGTATCGAGCCAGCGTTCCTGTCTATTTATATATGTGCTTCGAAATGACGACCAGCAAAAACAACACAAATAGATCAAACAAGTCTTTATTCAGCGACAGCGATACTGGTAGATCTGTCTTTGGGTTGTAACATCACAGATTTGCGGAATAGATTATGGAAAAGTTGTAATAGCAGGCATATTATGAACAGATATACAAAGATCAACTTCAGTGTCTTCTTTAGCAGCTTCAGGCGCCAACTCGGTCCCGGGGAATCAGCCGCAACTCACTGCCGTGCTTCAAAAAGACATTTCCTGCCGTCTGAGCGGGATTAACCCCGACGCCATCGTTTGTGATGATTGCGGAAGTAGCAGCCGGCACCTAAATAAAGTATTTATATATGCGGTTTTCGGAAAACAGTTCCATTCCATTCGATAATACCGAGTAGAAAATGTCCGCTATTTCGGGTTAGCGGACCCACTTTGGGATTCTATCGAATTCCACCGTTTTTTCACAGATCCTATCGTATTCTGAAGCGCTGAGCTCAGAAAATGCGAGCTCAGTGACAAACTACCTTAGAATTTTTTGGAAAATCGAGAAGGAAACCTTCGATCAAAGTGGGTCCGCTAAACCGAAATAGCGTCCTGGTTACGCTTTCCCCTCTACGCACAAAATTAATAACACTCGCCTTAAACTCTTCAGCGGCATATTGTAGCACAGCAGTGAAAGGGGCCGTCCCAGGTACCTTCATACTAAAAAAAATATTATTTGAAAGAATAAAGAAACATACACTTTGAAGGGGAGCTTTGGGTCGCTTGTTAGAGTGATCTTGAAGGAAATGAAGCCTTCGGCACTCATCTGAAACAAAAATTTGAAAAGGTTGCTTACAAAATCGAAGAACATTGAAAAAAGAGTCGATACGGACAAAGAACTGTCAGGTTCAAATGTTTTAGTTAGAGGAACACCATGGCGGCAAGAAGGAGATTTGAGATTATTAGGCGAATGTTTCAGAGGGAGAAATTAAAATTGCCTTCCAACAAATTCGCCGTCTATACTCAATTGGGGCTACGCGGCGCGGCTCTGCACGACGATTATATGCGCGGGGCGACGTGACAGATCCGGCAAGGTCCAGTCTCGATCGAAAGCGTGTCATTACCCGCAAAGCTTCCCATTTCGTCCAAGACCGAGTGCCTGGACCCTTTCGACATCACTGCCGTCACTTTGTCATCCGCCTACTTTCGCCGGAAATGATTATTAAAGAATAGTGAGTTTTACAAGTAAAATTTTGTTAGGATGCTCCGTAATCGACGAATTTCTTAATTCGGCGAATTGGTGGTATTTTTGCGTGAAAAGGGAATGTTTTCTTAAAGATACATGTGCATAAGGGTGAAGAGCTAATAACTCCTTGAGAATTACGGTTTGGTAAGCAGCAAACCCTCTTTTACCCGAAATATTGAGCCTTTTTACCTGTTTGCTGAACGGCGGATGAATGAGAATCACGCATTCATTTTAAAAATTAAATATTTCCATTCCAGCCGCATCGTACTGCCACTGACGGTCGAAGAGTATCAAGTGGGACAACTGTGGTCCGTTGCCGAAGCGAGTAAAAACGAGACGGGCGGAGGCGAAGGCGTTGAGGTGTGCTTTGTTGCCTCCAAATTGGTCTTGTATTGTGAGACTGAATTATCCTCTCGCGGTGCTAACAGGTGTTTTGATTTATGGATTATCCTGATGGATCGATCTTCATCTAGCAAATTAGTTAAATCGAATTAGATCAACTTCCAGCGCTACTTTCACACAGCTGTTTTTTGACGGGGTCCGTATCAATTCTATTTTTCAGGTCTTGAAAAACGAGCCGTACTCTGGAGTGCCACTGCACGACGGGAAATACAGCCAAGGACAATATACCCACAAGATCTACCATTTACAATCGTAAGTTTCCACTTGCCTATTTTTCGCTTTTTGACCAGCTGATAAAGTGGGTTATTTTCAGGAAAGTTCCATCCTTGGTTCGGCGTGTGGCACCGAAGGGTTCACTGGCTATTCATGAAGAAGCGTGGAACGCGTATCCCTATTGTCGGACCGTGCTAACGGTGAGTTTTCGTAATTTTGACACTCGTTTTGCCCGCTATGTACCGGAAATTACCGTGGTCGCGACGGGTGTAATAATCCGTTTGGTACAATTTTTGGAAACTGATGTATTTTGTTCTAGAACCCCGACTACATGAAAGATAACTTCTTCGTGAAGGTGGAGACGATCCATCTGCCAGACCGAGGCGAAACAGAAAACGTACGCAGTTTTTTTTTAATCGATTTAAGAATATTATTTATAGGCTCACAATCTGCCACCTGAGGTGCTCGCCAAACGAGAGGTCGTCCAATTGGATATTGCTAACGACAAAGAACATCTTGCAACATCGGACATCAAGGCGGAAACTAGTCCAAACCTCTACAAAAGTGCCAAGACTGGTCGAGGTATGTTTAATTTCGATTAAAGAATTTTGTAGTTTTGGGGATTTCCTGACGAAAGTGTGGCTCTCATAGTTGTGTTTATTTAGATGTACTAGAAGGTTAGTTAGGTAGTAAGCGGAATTCCTTTATGCTATTCTAGCGATTAGCGCCCATGTCTTCATCAACTGATGGATAAACCAGTCGCGTTAGCCTTCTTCTCATCCCAACTCGAATAGGCTTTTATCTATTGAGCCAAGCGGTACGGCGTTCAATGCATGTTTATAAAATATGCTTCCGTCGCTCTTTCCCTTTCTCCCGGCTGTTTGGCTGTCTGCTGGGGGCTGACTATCGATTCTGGGCACCACCCTAACAAGTAAATGGGCACGGCGCCGCTCTGGTAATTGACGGCTTTATTACGGGGACAGGACTAATCAGCGATTTGGCGTTTCAAAAAGGGGGACTTTTACTTAAAGCATATTTTATATTATTAATTTTCGACATTTCCAGGCCCTCTCGCTCCCGGCTGGCGCAAGTCATGTGAACCGGTGATGTGTGCGTACAAACTGGTGACTGTCCACTTCAAATGGTTCGGCTTCCAAACGATGATCGAGAAATTCACACACACGCAATACCCGCGGCTCTTCTCCAAATTCCACCGAGAAGTCTTCTGCTGGCTAGATCAATGGCACGGCCTGACGATGCAAGACATTCGAGCAATCGAGGATCTCGCCCAAAGAGAGCTCGAGGAGCAACGTACAAAAGGAGCTGTTCGTGGAATGACCGCCAACTAGCAACACCCTCCCCCTCCTGTCATGCCAAAGAAGCTCTGGAGCAGCAAGCCTTGGAAGAGCAACTCATTGCTGCGCTAAAGCTCCTTTGTGTAGGATTATTAGCTGTGAATGAACATTAACTCTTTAGTAATTTCCCCCGTAAAATGTGTGATGATTGATGTTTTTTTCTCTAATCAGGGCTTAACATCCTTTTTAGAGCATTGATTTCTAGGTTAATCAATGGCAAATTTCGTGTTCGTCAAAGATTTACTACTCACCCTCTAGGCCTCTATTGCTTGTTTTGATTGAGAGCGGGCTTTATATGGCTGCTGTTTTTGGCCCCTTCCACCGGTCTCCCTTTACAACCTGGTGTTCCTCCCTCCCCAATTTAACTGGCTCGGATTAGCGCCTGGCCATGTGCAATGCATTCCGGTTCCACCCCGCTAAGCTTTGCAGAAAATAGTATGGATTTCCAACGTCTGCTTTTTTTTGAGGAATTGCATCCCGGCCGCTTATCCTTTCATATAGAAAGCTCTGTTTGCTTCAACCGCGCGAAACTCTTCAGCGGAGATGCTTCAGTTGTACTTAGGTTCGGGCCCATTTCGTATACACATATCGATACAAAATATTGCCCGAACATCTGTGCCATGCATTCCCTGCCCCCCTCTCATCCGCCCCCTCTTCTCTTGTGATAGCATTTTTGGCGTCGATTGGCTCCCTGAATTCTTAACATTTTTATGTAATCTTACATCAAGTTCTTCTGGTTCTTCCAGCACTGTGCCCTATTTAATCGACGACGATCTCAGAGCTTGTGACATTGGAGAGTTAGCGCTACTTAGTACCTGACAAATAAAGATATATTGATGGCATTTCGTGCGAAGATATGAAAATACAGTTACCGACTTTGCCAATTACCTACGGATTTGAAACGACCGTTATGTACAAATTTTTGTAAGCCAGTTACCGAGCATTTTTCAAGAATGCGGAAACTAAAGGCGAATTTAGCATATCTCATGACAAGTGAAGTTTCCTCTTTGGACGCTCAACCCTCGGCGTCCGGAAATCCATCGGACGGGGATGAAGCGAGAAAGCTTCGCGATAACGCGAATGCTGTCATCTTTGGTAGTTGGGACGGCAATAATTCGCCGGACGCTATGGTACAATCAACCCCCTTTCAAGTAACTATTTGCAGCTCGATGAGATGCTGAGGCGAACAGAAGATGAGTTGACCAAGAATCGCCCACCTCCAAAAGCACCTCTTGCAAGCGTACGTGTCATTTGTTTTGTTTTAATTTTTTTCAGTATCAAGAGCTGAAGGAAGAGGAAAAATATATGAAGGCTTTTCAACAAACCTTGATTTTTACAACAGAGGTAATTTTTGGCGATTATAGATTGTATCGAAACTTGGTTCAGAAAGCGATGACGCACTACCGAAATGGAATCAAGAAAGAATTGGCAACGCACCCGCCGGCCGTTTTTCTACCGATTCGACCGGTTCGTTTTACTAACCCTAAGCTTATTTTGCCGTAATAGTGTCGAGAGTCTATTGAACGAAGGAATTTCGAATTTTCTGAAACGTGCTGTTTAGAAAAGTCCTACACAAGTGCAAGATGAAGAGACGCGGTTAAAGGGCTACTTGCACATGATGTGTGAGCAGCTGGGAGAACAGAAAAAGTCGCTTGAATTTCTGAAGACGGTAATCGATTTGCTCTTATTGACTACTGTGTAAACAGAGTGCGGCCGGCTCGTTCCTTGAACGGTGGATTCTAAAAGGAATCCTGCAAGATGGCTATGACGAAGATGGGGAAGAGGTCATCCCGTAAGTTTGAACAATGGGTTTCCTTAATTATTGTTTCTTTTTAGAAGGATTGACCTCGAAAAGCTGGTAGAGAAGGCGTTTGCGAAGTATTGCGGCCAGGTCTCCGATGCCGAAAAGACGAAAGAGTGACTGGAAACCGGGTTTTTTCTTCCCAATGTGATAATTTTTGCTCCTTCTGAACAAACGCTATGAAAAGTGCTGCCGTATATGTGATCCGAATTACCATTTTCATTTCTGTTTCACGCTTTTAATGTCAATGCCTTTGTAATGATAACGAAATTCTTCAAAAAACGTTTGGTTTTCCCTGAATGATCCTGTTTTATGATTGTGATCACTCTGTACAGATCTCACCCTCACGAAAATCTTATTTTGTCATTTCCTGCGTGCACTTCAGGCGGCGGGTGGATGCCTTGATAAACTTATGTATGAAAATCTATTACTGACCTCATAAAAGTCGCTTCACTATAATCTTTTGACATGGCTTGATGGCTTGAATTCAAGGTTTTGCAGACCTATGACCGCTAATGGGTGGTCAAGTCTCGGTGGTCGGGTCTGTGAATGAATACATATCATCAGAAGAGGTCCGCAATTACGGTATCCAAGTTTTTTATTTTGATAAGCCGTTGTAGTAAGCGACGAGGAATTTGAACGACTGAAGAGAGCTTTTGCGCGCTTCAAGAAAGGAGGCCTTAGTCAGGACGACTTCAAATACCATGTGCTTGGCGGGGCTCCGGTATGCATCCTTCCTTTTGATTTGACGTCTCGTATCCGGAAATGCTATATTTTCCATTCTATTCTTCTGAGAGCTAAACATTGCAGATTCCGAATGGAACATTGCGGGAGCTATTTCTTTATTTCACGCGCGGTGCCGACATCCTGACGTTCGAGAACCTGGTCACAGCATTGGTTGGCGTATGCAAAGTAGAACATGTGCAAACCGGTAACTTTTTTGGTTGTAAACTAATGATTTTTCTAGCATTTATCCAAAATCATCCGCAGTTCATCTCATGGAGTTCAAAAACACCGTTGCTATCGACGCCCATTCGCGACTCATACAGCTCTTTCTACGAGGTTATGTCCTATGTCACCCATTGTGAGTTTTATAAGTTGCGACGGATTACCGTGGTTTAGTATCAATTGCCGAAGTCCGAGAATTGGAAAAGGTTTTTGCGACGATCAGTGACCGGGGCCGATGCCGGATAACGCAGAAAAACTGGGAGGAGGCTGCAGCAGGTAACTGTTGGAATGAATCTGATACATATGGTTTTTAGGCTGTTTTCCTGAATGGTTCGTCAAGGGATTATTCTTCATCTTTGATGACAATCGAAATGGCTCGATTGATTTCCGCGAGCTCGTATGCGGGGTGTCAGCTTTATGTCGAGGGCCTGTACCATCTCGCCTCTCTTGTGAGTTTTGAAGATGGATCTCTTTCAATTTATTGAAGCGAAGTGTCGAATCCATTAAAATGTTGTTTTAGTTCTGGCAAAGCTTTGGGACGTGGATTTGGATGGATCGCTCTCCCAGGCTGAGCTGGAAAAGTTATACGAACAGTTACAAGTGGTACGTGGAAGAAAATAGCTGTCACCTATTTTTAAGCCATCTACAAGTCGGACGATAGCGGCAAGCCATGGCGAGAAGAGTGCTCCTGTCGATTTCGCTACTTGGGCAATCACGGAAGGTGCAGAATATGTCAAGGAGCTTTCGGAGATTTCTCTGGAAATTGGCCACATTTGCCTCGGCTTGCGGCCCGAGTCTCCTGAAGTTGAGCACCAAATTATCTCGTAGGGATTCTCCAATGTTTTTCACTATTTTTTAGGAATTTGTTGGAGCGAACCTCAAACCGTCTATTGCCACTTTCGAATATCGTCAGCGCCCAATGGCATCGTGAATGGAAGAAAGCGGTGCCGAAAATGCTTGTTTTTCAAGTCTAGTTTTTAGGTATTAGCCGGGAATCCCCCTCCGCCTGTTGACAATCGAGATATCGGAGGCACAAAGGAGGATCGTTCACCGAGTTCCATGGTTGCTTGCATCACAACTGAATCTGCCTGCTTGCGGTCAAATATTACCCCGGGCGACTACATTGCTGTTCCTCCCGTTGTTTGGCGGGCGCTGTTGCGATGGCATGGCAGCCAACAGTCGGTCAGTTTTCCGCTGACATTGATTTGTACACTACTGTTTAGGTCGATGGACAATTTACTCGACGGCGCCTGCCCGCGGACATAGCGGAGGATGGCACTGAGCAGTTGGAGCTCTTTCCATTGGATGTGATTTTAATGCGTCATGAGCAGAAGGTTTGAGGATTTGCAGCTGTGTGGCCTTAATTTCAAATTTCAGAAAGCGCCCACCCCGCGTGAAGAATCAAGTTATATTCCTTGGGCGTATGCTCAGGTTTCTCGCATGACAACAGTTGGGGAACTCCTTAAAATGGCAAAACTGGAGCTGAGATTGGGAGAGGAAGAAGCGCGGCTATGGCTGATTACAAAGAAAGACGAAAAGGTGAAACGACCCCTTTTCATCGTGAATTAGCAATTTAGGAGGCTCGACGTGAAAGTAAAGATAGCGGTAGCCGACGGAATGACACCGGCGCTAATTCTAAGGTTTTGTTCCCATATAATTCATAGATTCGCTTTAGGATGGGCGGATTTTTGGCCCGACGGAGAATTTATTGCTGGATGAACATGACTGGCCGCTTGCTCAGGTCTCTAAAAGCGCCACGAACCTGAAGGTGAATGCCCGATCTGATTTGACACAGATTTTGCAGGTGTTCATTGAAATCCGCGAGAAATTCACTGGAATTTGGCCGGAAGAAGCTCGGATGGCTTCGATTGGCTCCGGGACTTTTGGGACAGCACACACAAATATTTTCCAGAAGGGGACGGTCGGATTGGTAAATTATTAACTGGACGAATATATAAACGTGCCTTTTTAGGTTAACTCCGGTAATACGTGCTACCGCAACGCCGCTCTCCAATGTCTGGCCCATGTCGCCCCATTAACAGAGTATTTGTTGGAATCTACAGAGGATGTTGAACGGTACAACCCGCGTCATATTAAAAAAACGAATCTTTAGGGTGAAACACGCTTCCGGCTACGTGATTACGCAAGAATATATTAAACTTTAAGGGCTACCGCCGGCAAGATCATCTCTCCATCGTCATTTAATGTCTGTCACTTGTTGTTTTTTTTATCCTAAATTCGACATTCAGAGTGCAATCGATGAGACCGGCTATTTCTCGCCGGGACAAAACGACTGTCAAGAGTTCTTGGGTTTTTTGATGGACCAAGTAGAGACAACATTGAATCAAATGGTTAGCCAGATTAATTTTTCATATATGGATTTTAGTCCTTGGTCGAGCGAGGCTCACAGAACCAGCAAGGTCGTACACCAGCTAGCGACCAGAATGGCGAAGAGCCGACTGAAGAAGAAAGTTTATCGGCGAAAGCGTCTACTGCCTGGGCCAATTATATGGAGGCAAACAACAACATCGTTTCCAAACTGTTTGCCGGACAATCAAAGGTTCCATTCCTTAGCTGCTTTTACATATATTTCAGTCGACTGTGACCTGCCAATCGTGCAAAAAGACATCGTCCGTCTTCGAGCCCTTCACCGTCCTCTCGTTGCCAATCGAATTCGGCGAGGCCTTGCTTTTATGTGCCACTGTAGTCAAGCGGGACGGTACTCCACCCACTAGATATGGATTCCGTTTGCCAAAAGATTCGCATATTGGCGCATTTAAGGTAGCTTTACTAGTTCCTGAGGCTGATTATAAAGTTAGCTTTTAGAAAATTCTGATATTGTATATTTCAGGATGCCATCTCGGAAATCTGCGGGATCCCGAGCTCGCGATTCATACTATGTACAGAAGTCGAGGAACGAATCTATGTAGGCTATCACTAACGGTCTTTTTATCTGTTCCTTCTAGTGCTTCCGTGAAGATACAATGCGCGTTGCTGGGGCGATCAAGCCTTCTAGCACGGTGTTTGCTTTAGAGCTACCGGAAGATAATGATGGTCATTGGGTTCTCGCACAGCAACGATTTTTGGTAGGTTAGGCACTAAAAGCTGTTCATAAAGCTCTGTTTTACAGCAAGTCAACCAGGAGCCGCATTTTATCGCTTCCGTGAATGGGCTGTCGATGAAGAAATTCGGACTTCCCGTTATTTTGAAGTGTACGGTAAGAAACGTTGTAATTGGCTGTAATATGAGCATTAGGAAAAGACGACAGGCCTCGATCTTTATGCGGATGCGTGGCGACAAGTTTCTCGTCTGATTCGACCTCGTACTACACCGCTATCCCGAGCCACCGATCCGTAATCAGCCGGCCATATCCTGAACCTGTATTTAGATGCGAATTCTCGGCCCAAGAATTTTCCTTCACGCTAGCGACTGTTGATTCCTCATTTAGATGGTAAATATAATTTTATATTTATATGTGACCTTTCCTAGGTGCTCGAAATGTCCTCCTCTGAATTTTTGCATGGGTTGTGTCGTGCCCGGGAAAGACGATCTGGTATATACTGTCGTTTTTCCGGGATAATTTTGCGTTTAGGTACTTGGTTCTTTAACGGAGACAACTTGCTTGGCCTTCGATTGGGGTGCGACTGATCTCTACTTGCGGTATGATCTAGAAGGAGAGTTGGTATGTCTATGGTAATTTAAGCGAAGGTGGGATTTAGACAACTATCGAAGATTCGTCGGTCAACCTTACCTGGCAGGTCCACTACAGTTCATCCTCTATCGAAGCACTACTTGAAAAATATAGGTTCGTAGCTGAAGTTGTGTTGATATCAAGCGTAATGTGGCCTTTTCAGCCGACCTGAGGTGCTAGATTGCCCGTATGAATGTAGCGGCTGTCACAGAAAATCCGAAGGCCATCGTGTGTTTACGATCTGGAGCCTTCCCCGCTATCTAATTGTCCAACTAAAGCGGTTCAAGTATCTTCGCGAGGAAAGACGTGTCGCGAAGTGCGGGTGAGGCTTTTTAGCCTGCAATTCAACTCGTTGCTTTCAGACGGCCGATCGAATTCCCGTTCGACGACTTTGATCCATCTCCCTACACCGACCCTGAACGCCGATCGATCGAAGGAAAATCGACGCGCTATAATTTGATCGCGATCGCTGTAAGCTTTTCGTGAAACTTGTTTGCCACGTTTTCTAGCGGCTCCATACCGTATCTTTCATTAAGGTGCACTATGGTGAACTTTTCAATGGACACTTCGTGGCGTTTACTCGGATTGAAAGCAACAAATGGCTGCATATCAACGACACCCATGTAAAGGTATACCGTCGTATCTCTTTTTTTGCAAAATCATCTCTAGGAAGTATCCAGCAGCGAAGTTGACCGGGATCACGCTTATCTGCTTTTCTACGAACGAAAAGGTGCTTGATTGCAATGCTAC
Source organism: Mesorhabditis sp. LJ9110 (assembly GCA_038088335.1). NCBI lineage: Eukaryota > Metazoa > Nematoda > Chromadorea > Rhabditida > Rhabditidae > Mesorhabditis > Mesorhabditis sp. LJ9110. The sequence continues at coordinate 192,925 of JBBGBA010000091.1, forward strand.
CCCCCTCTTGTTTGATGTTTTTCTCATATACATATGCTAATTTATTCGTCCCTTTGTTTCAACGCGTGCCTATCTGATGTATCTAGTCATTCGCTCGTCTTTGCTCTACCTGCCTGCCTCATAGCACGAAAACAAATTCAATTCCAAATGTTTGCTGTGTAATATCCCTCTGTACCTCCTTCACTTAATCGGCGATTCCCAGAGATTTTTGCTGATCCAGGGTACCCACACTTGAATTTCGCTTAACCCCGCTTGTGATCCAAAGTGCTTACTGTGCTTTATGCTTTTTTTATATATGATTCAATTCTGCAATAAACTACAAAGCCATGTTTATCGTCAACCTCGATGCGAAATATAATCCTAGGTTAGCTGTTTCCAAGTTCTATTTTTGTCGTGTAGCTTTAAATCGTTGTCCTAACCAATTCATGGCCTTTCAAATGCTAAGTAATTTATCGTAAAGCCCAAAAAGCCGTCAATAAAATGGAAATAGAACAGAAAGACATCTTAATCCCGAATGGAGAACAGTGCGTTACCCGTACGCAGCACTTAACATCATAGTCAAAGGAGCTATAAAGGGTAAGAAGTTGTAGACGGTGCTTGTGCAATATGAAAATTCTTTTTAGGTGAAAAGCTCGCCCTCTAGTCATTCATAGTATCTTTTTGATAGATAAAAAAATCTTCTGATTTTAGTAAAGTAAATGATTTTAGTACTCTGGGTGGCACTTCATAGCTCCTTTAAAAACACGTAACATACACACAATTGGCAATCAATAATTGTTTTTATCGTTCTGGTGCCTGAAGAATTGGTTGTTCGTCTTCTTCCTCGATTTCCTTGGCATTTGCATGGTAATAGAGACCGACAATTCGACGCCAGTCGATCACCTGCAAATTTGAATTAACAACTATAATTTTTTTTGGTCGTTACCGTTTCGATATTCCAAGATGAAGAAGCGCCCAATTCCTCGGCTCGTCCATCTAAAAAGTTAGCATAGAAATGTAACGGAATTTTAATTGGTGTATGTTTTGCATTTAAAATACTTACCATCATCATCGTCCCTCATGCCATCCCCTCTTCCCATGGCTCCACCACCCATCGAATAGGCATCGATATTTTCCTCATAGCGCAAATCAGATTGAGCTTTTTGGGTACAGACACGGACTGTAATTGGCGAATGAATTAATTAATTATGCGGAATTTATCCTACGTCGATTTCGCCATGCCACTTTCAATACCATCCACAATTTTGTTAACATATTGATCGGGGATGGCGTCGCCGAACGTTTATTCATTTGTCGAATCAAGATGGCACGTCCAAACTTCCATTCCTAGGGGTTGTTAAAGTGAGAATTCTTTTGTTAAGCTAGTTAAAAAATATATTGGTGTTTTTTTACCGTCTTGGTCCCTTTAAATGTAATGGAGTCTTTCAGAATACACTAAATCCACTACTGTATACCTTATCCGATTGTGCTTGAATCCGCTGGTAAGTATCAGACATCATAGCAATCAACAGATTGATCAACACCTATATTTTTTAATTTATTTTGCCATTTTTTGTTTTAACATACGATCAACGTCACGAGCAGATAGATACCGAAGACGAGCTTTAGTATAATCTTGCCAAAATCGGGCACCAAATGTAGAGGCGGCATTGAATCGGGTTCAACTATGAGGAGAAAATAGGCTCTTCAAACTGTGCACGTTACCTAATCCGAAAAGCGAGAAAAATAGCATTTCGAGGGTTTGTTCTGGGGATGAGAGTCGCATTAATTCCGCGGAATCATCATCCATTGGTTGGTAGGCCGGCTGAAAAGAATTTGAATCTGGTCGTAAACTCTTTTTAAAGGGGCAGCGACAGCACTTGATTGGCTAAAAACTGTTTTTAATGCAAAAAGGTACAAAAATTAAATTAAATGTAATGGAATGTGTAGATAAATTTCAAAGATTTTTAGAAGTTTTTGATCAACCTTACAGATTTTTCAAATTTTAATTTTTTCTGTTGGATCCAATATTTTAGATTGCGTTGTTAACGGATATTTCCGGTTTATTTTAAATATAGGATTGCCTATAATTTACAAAATCATTTGGCAAGAGCGGAAGCTTCCAAACCGCTTTTCACGGCGGTCGTTCCGGGACCACCCCATCTACCTCAATGGGTGGTCTCGACACGAGCCCTTTGCCCACCCAGCTTGAAATTTGGAACCTTAGCATTTTTTCGAGCGTTCGGTTAATTCATTAAACATTATTTTTAATTAATATTAATCGTTTTGACAAGGTTTTAATTACAAAGGGAATTAAAGCCTATATTTAAATTCACCTGAAAAATGCTGGTGACGTGCAGGGTGAAGCCGGCGATGAAAAGCAGCAAGATGACCAGAAACCGCGCCAAATCGTACATCAGATCACTAGGGGGAAATATAAAAGTTTTATTTTAAATGAATACCGAATAATGATAGCCCATGGTCCGAAGAGATGGTGTACGGTAAGGAAGTCGAGGTATTGCACGAAGGCGAATAGTAATGCAAACGCGAAGAGTTGATTTTTTAAATATAACATCGTTCGTGCAAAGTGCAGTTTTCTTCGCTATCTAAATTAGCCTCAGTTATCTATACGAAATGTCGAAGACTATATCGAAATAGAGGTAAATTTGATATGCAAATCAGTTTTACCCACCCAAGTGCGTCATTACAATAGCTGGCAATAAAAATGCTAATACATGAATTGCTGCAGCTGCCGCGGATAGCATGAGGATCATCACCTAAAAGTATAATTAGCAATTTTTATTACTATGATGCCATTATCCTACTATATATAAAAAAATAGTGTCTGTGTGTGTGTGTGTGCCACTTTGCATGCAACTTCCGTCAGCGTGTCCGGAGGATATCTCTAGAGGGAGGGGTGTGAGGAGGTGTTTGATACGTCATTAGATGCGTAATAGGCTGGTGATGACTGCACACATTTCAGATTTTGTAAAATATGTTGTTTTCGACATTAAAATTAAGTTTTTCGTAAAAATTCGGCCACCCTCTTTGTTAGGATAAAATTAGCATACGCCGGAAGTTGCAGTGGCCTATATAGGCACAAAGGCAAAGTTTTTTATTTTTTTTGTCATCGGAATTGAGGCAGAATTATGCAAAATATGAACATCATAGGATTAGACGGGGCCAGGGTTGAAAAGTCGCGAAGCGGCTTTTCAACCCTGGTCATATTTACTTTCATTGTGAAGGTTATATTATTATTATTTAGATTTGTTCGCCTTTCATACGTACAAAAAGGACTAACCTTTACAATACCCAACCCAGATCCACCTCCAACATTTGACAACTCGGACACCAGATTCCCGGATAGCCATAGCAGCAAAAGCCATTCCACCGGATTTGGGATTATTGACGTCACCTAGGTATTCATTTTCAATGTACCATCATCGAAACCCACCTCATACATCTTATGCGTGATATTCAGGACAACCGTTGTCAATAGTACAGTAAAGTACACGTGGGAAACGATGTGGCATACGAATTTGATGATTGGGGCACGGCCTAAAGGTTTATACACTTTTTTAATTACATTAAGTACATTTAAATACTTTTTCAGATAGAGACTGAACCCACCAATCCGACTGTCAAGTGGCAAAGAAAAGTAAAACCATGCGGGCGGGCAGAAGAGGACTAGGAAAGAAAATGCAATCTAAAATTCTTCTTTATAGCTTTTTATTATAGTTACCGTTTTTCCAAAAGACCAATCTACACGTGCAGTCCAGATTTCCGTAAGATACCTCTGAACGGATGCGTAGGAAACGACTTCTTTCTAAATTACACTTTTACTATAGCCATTTAACTTTAAACCTGCTCGTTCTCAATCAACACATCCAAAAGCGGCTTTCCACGATTATCCTTTGCTAAATACATCAATATGAAAATTTTTGAGTTTAATTTTAACCTTTTAGCAATAACGCAGAGTCATATTCCTGTGCCGTTAGTCCAAGCAATTCCACAGCCATGTTTTCGGCAAAAACAGCCACATTATACAGATCACGTGCTCGTTCTTTTTCCTAAATTATTTTTCCGATTACACAGTAAGGACTATCACCTTTTCACTCATATCTCTATAGAGGCTACTCAATTTGACGGCCGTCTCAATTGGGGCTGGGCTTTGGAGGATGAATTCTTGGAGTGGTTCGTTTTTGTGCGCTTTTCCGCATACCTTCAAAACGCTATCACGGGAAGTGTGAAATTTACAAACCATTAGGTCAAAAACAAATCGTCGGTCTTCCATTAATTGATGGGTGTCATGTTTTTGTTTGAGGAGGAAAGCAAGGCAGTCGACATGGTTGTGGGCAGCGGCGAAGCAAAGTGGGACCTAGATTATTTTAAAGGAGTTGAAAAAGCATTTTTATGGCTTTTTTAGATAAGAGCTATGTTTTTGCAAGCACGCGACGCGCTCAATACGCGTCGCGTGTCGCATAGAAGCGAAACGCCCAAAACTTTTAAAGGGCTTTTCAAGGCAAGTATTACAGCTTCAAAACCAACCTTCCCCTCCTTTGTCTCAGCCAGCGGATCGGCCGAACTTTTGATGAACAATTTGACCACATTCAGATGACCGGCTTTTGTTGCGTAGTGCAATCCGGTCCACCCGTTTTGGTCCATCACGTTGATATTGCTACCCTGAGCAATTAGGAGCGACACCATCTCGTAGTGGCCGTTCATAGCAGCCAGATGGAGTGGTGTCCGGCCACGCCAATCCTAAGACAATTTTAAGCTTTTTGAAAATGCGGAGATAACCAGCTTATTTATAAAATTAGTAACCGTAAATAATCCTAGACTTTTAACACAAAATAGATACCTTTGAGTGTTGTTGTTGTGTACTTCTACTCAACAACATTCCCACAACAGCAATATGGCCTTGTTGAGCAGCCAAATGGAGGGGAATAACGTTCTAAATTTTCTGATTGTATTATTTTTTTTAATACCATAGTTGTAGAGGTTGCATCCACTTGAACCCCTTGATTGAGCAGCATCCGCACTAAAGCGTCATGTCCGGATTGGGCGGCCAAATGTAGTGGAGTGAAGCCATACTAAATTTGTTATTTTTAATTACAAAATATCATTTCTTATATTTTTATCTTTATTGTTAAATACTACTTACCTCGGTCGCAAATTCCTTAACAACTAAATGATTATAGATTGGAGGCTCCGATCGTATACTGGCCGGCACATGTTTTAGCATTTCATTAACAAAGTCGGAATTCCCTATAAATAAGCTAAATATTTACATATTGAATTTACCGTAGTAGGCAGCGATGTGTAATGCATTTAAACCCGTCTAAATCATTGATCAAAATGGCTAATTGTTAATTAATACCTTCTTTGAGCATTTTTTCCATAAATGATGATCAAAGGCTTCTAGTATAGAAACGTAGCCGTTTTTGGCTCCCAAATGCAATGCTGTCATGCCATGCTAAAGTGCGGATAATAAAGTTAGTAATAGAAAAGTTACAGCGTTTTCGTCTTCAGCGCTGGCCCCATTTTCCAAAAGAATTTTGACGATGTTTGCATGCCCTCCGGCAGCTGCCATATGCAAAGTGGTTGCTTCCATTGTTTTTGTTTTTGCCTAAATTTTATAAATATTTGTAATAAAAATTCTAATTATGAATGGTATCTTATACTGCAGAGAATACCAAATAAAATTGCCTATTTTTACCTGGATGACCATAGCTTTGTCGATCATCATCAGCTCTCGGACCACAGCAAGGGAACCCTGAAATTTGAGTTCAAAGGGTTACCTGCTATCTTAAATTGAATTTTAATATTAACAAACCTTCATTGCAGCAATGTGAGCACATGTGAAGCCATTGTGATCAATTGCCGTGAGCACGGCACGATTGTTTTGCTTCATTTTCAAGAATAATTTCACCACATCCGGATAGTCATTCTAAATTTGGGATATTTAATTTATAACTTAAGGGTTCGATTTTTTAAAGTTCATACAATACCTCGGCAGCTAGGTGTAATGGTGTCTGCCCCTTGTCATCCCTCGCATTCGGATTGGCCCCCAAAGCCAATAGCGTCTGCGCGACGGCAAGTTGGCCGTGTCTGGCAGCAAAGTGGAGGGCAGTCTATAGACTATTTATTAAACTTTTTTTATTGTTAATTAACCTGATTATCCAGAGTAATGGCTTCCTGTGCAGCGCCATGATCTTGAATCAACACATTCACCACTTTCACATGCCCATTCATCGCGGCTAAATGCAGGGGGGCTTCTCCAGTTTTCGACTTGCTAAAAACCTCAAAAACATATGCTGGTGTTAATTCTTACCTATTCACAAAAGCCTTATGCTGAAGAAGCAGATGACATAGCTGTAGATGCCCATTGGCAGCGGCCAGATGCAAGGCTGTTCGCCCATTTTCGTCGAAAACGTCTGAAGACGCCGTGTTAATTTCGGTAGCCAATAGCCTCTACTGACCAATGCGAGCATGATGTTGCAGCAGAATTTGTGCAACTCCAACATGCCCTCTAGCACATGCTTCGAGAAGTGGGGACCATCCGTTCTTGTTCTGTTTATTCTGGACGATCTGCACGGCACCGGCTCCGATTTTGTTGACCATAGCGAGGAGGACGGCCTGAGTTTTCGATAGCAAATTTTGATATTTTTACCTGATTGCCGGATCTAGCCGCCATATGCATTGCAGTTTCTTGGGTGTTTAAGGATTGGATTTCGGGCTGAAAGTATTGCATAATTCGGTGCATTTAAAAAACCTGTCCGCCATGATCGATCAGTAGGTTGATTAATTTAGCATCTTCACCGGGGAAATGTAGTTGATCTGGGAGTATTTCAGCTGCATAGTGAACGGCGGTAAGGCCATCCTGAGAAGATAAATCATTTAGATTTAAAGTAACTCACCGCTGTTTTCATATTAACATAATCTTTGATGGATTGGGCATCCATTTTCTCGGCTAGATGGCTAAAAATGGTTTTTTATTTGATTACCATGCAAATTGAAGAAAATCTTAAAATCTTTTTTACTCACGATAAAATCAAATTTGCAGCTTCATAATTGCAACTGATTGCGGCCACATGCAATGGCGTCTCCCCAGCATTTGATGGCAGCAAAACATCGGCTTGTTCCGAAAGTAGCAACCTATCAATTAAAAGTTCTATTTTTAAGTTTTAACTTACTTCATAATATCCTTATTCCCATTTCGAGCCGCAATATGAAGACAAGTCTCGCCGTCCGATTGGGCAACATTCGGTTGGCCACCACTTTTCAATAGCATCATCGCGCACTCACGGGCTTCAGCTCCGTTGAGGGAGGCAGCTAAATTACGGCATTATACAGAACATCAAGGGTTTTTTTTCACCTATATGTAAAGCTGTTTGGCCTAGATCTCCTCCTCGGACATGGACATCAGCGCCGGAACCGAGCAGGGTCTATAGAGTTGAGCCAATAAATCAATCCTTGCTGGATTTTGTTTAATAATGATTTTTAACTTTCGTTTAATGGTGTATAGTTTTATGCTAATTATTACGAACCAAAATTTGTTTTAAAGCCTGACCTCAACAACGCTGGCTTTCCCGGATTGAACAGCCACATGTAATGCCGTGTAGTTATCCTAAAAAAATAAAACGATATCGTTAGTTTTTAGGGGTAAAAGTATCAGCACTTTTGTAATAAGTCGAAGACTAAAATTTAAACCAAAATACCTTTGTTCGAATATCAACATTTGTCCCTTTCGATATTAACATCTTGACGACGTCGTTGAACCCGGCAGCCGCGGCCGAATGAAGACCCAATGCTCCTTTTTTGTTTGGCATAAAGAGAGGGACACCTAAAGGATATTCTAAATTTAAGAACAGATCTATACCTCGCTTTAAAAATGCTAATGCGGTATTTGTATGGCCTGAGCAAGCGGCTATATGCAAAAGGGTCGAGCCATCCTAAAAGTGGGGAATTTTAACAAAGCTTTGTATGATAGATACCTTAGTCCTAGCCCGAATCGACCCTCCAAATTTATCAATCAGCGACTCGACACATTGGGTATGCCCCTTTTCAGCGGCCACATGAACTGGGGTACGGTCATCCTTAAACAAGACCAGAATTCAGAGATTTTAATAGGCTACTACCTTGTCATGTATATTTGCGTCCGCTTTCAGTTTGTACATGATTTTGAGGAGTTGGAGGTCGCCGCGTTGTGCGGACTATAATAAATATTTAATTTAGATGTATGCAGAATTGCCTCGTGGAGTGGGGTTCTGCCGATGGTATTTTGGGCATTGGCATCATCACATCCGGCTTCGATGGCTAGGCGAACGGCTTCTGAAAACGTATTTTGAGCTAGTAATAGGTTTTTTGATTGCGAAAACTATTAAAGACTCAGAAATTTAATACAAAATGATCCATCTACAACTACAAAAATACTAGCTGCGACGCTTAGTACTTAATATACTGTAAATATTTACCCAAATTTCCAGCTCTGCAAGCCAGATGCAATAGGGTATCTCCTTTTCCATCCACCGCAGCTGCTTGTTGCGAGCGATGGCGTTGTAGAAGCAGATCAGCCACCGCAGTATTTCCAAGCTAAAACAAAACCCCTTGCTGCCCCCACTTAATTTTAGCACCTTTAATGCCAAATGTATCGGCAAACTATCCTCCCCATCTGGCTCCATTGTCAAATCCATTTCATCCAAAATCCGCTTGACAACTGGGACCGCTTTCCTCGATCTCCTCTCACTGGCCACATGGATTGGCAGCTGGTTTTTGCTCTAAAAGATTGCTGTGTTGCAGTGGCCCTCCCATAATACTCCCACGCCCTAGGGGTGCTGAGAGCACAGATTGTGTCCAACCAAGCGGAATGGGACGGAAAACTTACGCCGGCCGGCCTTTTTAGGAGATCCCGATTGCATTTGATGACTGCATCAAGCATTTGCCATGAACTGTACATGGCAGCAATGTGGGCTGCGTTACGGCGATCCTAAAAATTATGATTGTGATAGATGGAAATTTAAAAGGTCATAAAGTCAGTAAAAATGCTTGAAACAGGTAATATAATGGAATAATAAGCATTAAAACCACGGGTAAATCCATTTTTCTATGACTTAATGCTTCAAACCTTTGTCGTCGCATTAATATCAGCTCCTTTCTTCAACAACCCCTCAAAAGTCGCTATTTTCCCATCTTTTGCGGCTAGCAACGGTACGGTAAAGCCATTCTAAAATAATAGAAGTGTTTCAAAATTCTAATTCAATCAAATACCTGATCCGAAGTGGCAAAATCAGCCCGATTAATATTAAACAATTCCTTCTCCACCGCGTCCCACTCGCTGTGCTTTGCCAAATACAGTAGCCGTGTTTGAATATCGGCCTGTAGCAGATCCTCAGCGTTCATATCCATTGGATTGTCGGTCGGCTATAAAAATAACATTATATTTGTATTTTAATAGGTATCACTCTTCGCTCTCCGCCGTCACTACTTGCTGTACTTTCGCGGGAAGGCATTTTCACCCTAAAAATATGAAAAGGCTATACATGGTAGAATACCTAAATAATCCTCTTGGTAAATCCCTTTTCAAGCCGCCATCGTGTTTCCCGGATGGTTGTGGATCAGATGGAGGAGATCCCAACCGTTCTAAAGCACTTTTAAGTCCATAGCAGTACAGCGTACGTATCGTTCCATCAAATGAATCTATTTTCATCTTTTGAAGAGGCGTCCGTGGCTCGCGATCTTGCTGAAAAGCAACTCTAATTTCGGGTATGCTAATCGATACCTTATCAACATTTTCATCAACCACTAAATCTTCGACGCCTAACATTTTGCCGATCATTCCTGGACGTTCTTTTAGCTGCTTCTCTCTGAGCTATAGCAACAAAATTTAGGATCACTTTCATGCGGGTACCTCATTAGCCTGTATCCGATCCAAAGCCGATCCGATCATCCCGGTATATCCGGGACTGGAGAGTGGTTCTCGATGAAGCTAAAACTATCAGTTTCTAAGTAAATTCCACTACTTGTTTATGTGCTATGCGCTCGGCTTCTCCATTTTCTAGGCCGCGTCCAATCATTCCCGTCCGTAGTTCTTCGGCTTCGGTGTCTTTCTAAAGTAAAACATTTTAAACATTTAAAAACATCATAATTCTTGACCTGATTCCTCTAGCTTAATCTATTTGAGTAAAATTTTATGAATATTTAATTTCTGCCATATATTAGTTTTATTGTTATACCTTTAATTCTTCCAAAGTAGCCTTCATCTCCCCAAGAGCTCGCGCCAGCATTCCCGGTTTTTCATCAAGCGATCGAAAAACACGAGATCCTTATATTATCTACGATTTTACCTAGCAGATTGAGTGCCAGCCCATCGTGGATGCTTTTGCTCCCATAGCCCAAGAGCAATCATTCCGCGTCTCGGACTATCTGTCTTTCTCTCTGCCGTTTCATCAAGTACACTATTTGTATGGTCGGCAGTCCGCTTTCTTCTTTCGGGTATGGATCGTGTAGGTGATCCCATCTCGACCCTTAGATGGGAGAGGCTGGCCCGACTGGTGTTGATATCTCCTTGAAATACTAGACGTTATTAAAGGGGCTTTGAAGTCACCAATTGGTTGTGAATAGGGTCTGGAGGGGATGTCGGGTTCTGTTGAGTTGGGTGACGACGTCGACGCCATCTCCATGGTTTCTGGAACTCAAGTTGTATTCAGGTGGTTTTTCAAAGTTTTGAAACATTTTTAAGAGCGGCAGTGTATGGTAAGCTATAAAACAGAAAGGCATTCAGTTATAGATGCCGTACGATTAGACGCCAACTGATCGGGCCAACTCATTAAAATCTCGAAAATGATTAGACGATAAGGGCGGCGGTGCATATTTGCGTAAAATCTTGACTGAATTTGGAAACTTGAATCTGAACAATTGACGTAAAAAATTGGTATTCAGAATTCAAACGAGCTTTTGAGGTCTTTTCAAATCCTTTTTAGGATCTTAAGTTAAAGCTAAAAAGTGAAAAACAAAAACAAATGGTTTTGATTTGGACAGCTGAAGCCTTATTCCAGTGAAATCGCTAGACTCATTTCGACGGGTGCAAATTAGATGTGCGGTGGAAGAATATCCCTACTAATAGACCCATCAGATGCCTGAAAATCGAGGAGAGACGTTTAAAGAACATCATTTCAAAGCAAAAAAACTCTTGGTAATACGGAAGAGATGTGTGGCCTCAGAAGAGGTAAAGGTGGATGTGGTGTGGGGGACCGGAAACGGCTGCCGAATACAACCTCTTCGATGGGGGTGCCCACCACCACCACCCTACGCTTTTCGAGCAACGGGGGGACACACAGCTATATAGCTCAACCCTCAATTTGCACTCTCCACACCAGCGCCCAAAAATACTTTTTTTCGGGGGCTAGGAATCGGTAGAAGGTATAAGGGCATCAAACGAGTGTTGTTAATACATTTCAATTTGGCTACTACTGGGAAACCAAGGAAGCGTGAGGATTTGCGTATTTAAAATAGTTTAGTAAGCAATTGTAGGGCTTCGAAAGCGTCCGAAAACTGAGAAAATTGTTAAGGAATAAGTGATTAATCTGGCTAAAATCTGCTACAGAAATTTGGAACGACCATTATTTTCCGCAACGCTCCTATCGCGGCTGAAACCTATTTGATTGGCAGATGTCTTATATCATAAAAGAGCTGAGAATACGGAAATCATTCACAGTATTTTAGTTTTAAAAAATTGTTGGAAATTATAATAAATTTATTAATTTTAACGGTTTCCGAGATTTTCTACAACACAACCATCCTCAAACCAACTCCAAACGGACAGACTAAATTAGCATTACAGCCCGGTGACAAATCATAACTTTATTTCTATACGAAATTTTTACATTAAGTTACATTAAAATATCACAAAATTGCCATATAAATCAAAAGCAGTGGGCCCTAACGTGCAGCCATCCTAGGACTTGGCACAAAGCGTTAATTGTTGGCCCATAAAAGGCCCCCTACTGAACGCTCCGTTGCCTTAAAGGTTCAAAGTCTTTTGCCAGTTATTTTTACCTTATGACGCAAAAGGGGGGGTCATATTATAAAATACATAATACATAAAAAGTACGTATGTAACGTACAGAACGTACTTTGCCCCTTACGCGTTAATTGCTTTGATTTTTAATGGCCATCACGGAGTTGGGGTGCTGGCGAATTTTCGTGATGCTCAAATTTCATACGCGAATTCAAAGGTCATTGCGGGACTCGTGGGTTGTTAGTTTGGAGTTTTGGACTATTGCTCTGCATCCAAAATCTCTCGTCTCCCTGCAACTTTGCATAGCCATGCTCTATCTAATATTTCCCCTATTGATCGCGCTAAATTCAGCCAAATATACCGATTGGGCAAAATTGCGTGTTAATGGTTGGTAACATGCTATGAGGTGCCCTAATTAACATACAGCCACCGAATCCGCGTATCTGGATGCGACCGCAGAGCTTCACAAGGAATTATTTCAAAATCGATATTACAGAAGGGAACTGTCGCCCGTGTATTCGAAGCAGCCATCAAATCTTACGCGTTGGTTTTGATGTAAACCACAAAGTAAAATATTGTTTAGAAACCAGTTATCCGCGTTTTAATGTCGAAATTGAGCTGGCATATATTAAACTTTTTGAGATGGTGAGTGCAAGTAATATGCTTGTGCTTGAGCTAGACATAGGCTTAGCTTATGCTCAGATTTGGCTCATCTCGTTTTTATCCAAATTTAGAACGCACAAAGCCAAACTGTGACAATGGGCCTAGAATTCATGCAGGTGCGCGGACATCTAAAGTGTAACTTCCCGAATTTTTAAAGTTTTGGGTTGATCCGAGGTTGTCATGGTTACCTGAAGAATACGATGGCATCGAAGTGATCTGGCTGGGTTTCGATACGGTTTGGATACCGGAATATTCCGTTTTTGATGTGTTAGTCTTTTGGAATTTTCTTACGCATTTTAGAAGCGCGATTACTGAAGCGTGGCCGGACTATCGGCGGCCAGTAAGGGTCCAATCCACAGGCCTTGTATATTTGGATACCCAGCAAGTTGTGACCATTTCATGCCCGATGGATGTAAGGAATATTTTTAAGGGGTTTGGCAATGGATTATTATGAATTATCCCTTGCCAATCCCTTTAAACCAAAAAATTATAAATTCCAGTTGGGCAAATTCCCATTCGACTCACAAATGTGCCCCATCTTTTTTGGCTTGGCAAGCTATTGGGTCAATCAGGTACATTCTCTCTTAACCACCATTTTTGTGATTTAAGATTACATCAAACGGCACGCTCTTTGATTTTGATTATAAATCGATGTCGGTATGAATGCATTCTACAATATTGAGCATCATGGTTTAGGGCACCGGCGAATGGGCGGTAGAAAATATTTCGTTGACTGCGTTCCAGGTTCCGAGCAAAACCATGCCACAGGACGTGGTGAGGGGCATAAAAACCGCGGAAACTTTTATATTTTTATTTTTTGGGTTTGATGACTTGTATTTTTACAGCTATGCTTTGAAATGTACGTAAAACGCGCGCCAAATTTTTACATCTACGTGATCGTTCTGCCGACATTTCTCCTCACATTCCTTTCGGTTACGGGAATGTTTTGGACACCAAACACTAAAGATGAACAGTTGACAAAGGTATGGTTTACGTAAATGGTTGCAATAGGCGGTTTAAGATGTTACAAACGAACAAATTAATTATAGATGAGCATCGGATTGACAAGTATGATGTCAATGACCATATTCGTGCAAATGGTTTCCGATCAGATACCTCGTACAGCCACTTTTCCATTACTTGGTAATATTTTAAGGCTTAGCTTAGGTAGCTTAGTTACGCATCAGCTTATTCTCTTAGATAGCAAAGCTTTTTCCAGGTATTTTTGTCATCGTATGCGTTGCGATAGTTTCGTGCGCCTGCGTGGTGCTGATCATGTTTTCGACAAAACCCAGGGAAAAGGAGCAAAAAACCGACAAGTAATTTATAGAATTAACTACTCTCAAACGCCATCATGAAGTGCTGAATCAAAATTGATAATATTCTATTTAGAAGTTGCCCGCGACTCCGGCGTTTCCTTTGTTCTCAACATTTTGCCATGCTGCTACTCTTCCAAATGGCAAATATCGCCAATTTTTGTGCGCTACTTTCATATTGGAGATGAATGCTAGGCAGTTTTATACGCAAATAAATTATCTAAAATTAAAACGTATGTTAATGACAGTTCCAAAAAATTCATGGTATAGCCATTACAATTAAAGTGAATCGATTTGTTTTCTGGCGTCAGATATATAAAGAACAAGTTGCCTAGTACTTCAAAAGAAACGAAAAGTCAAGAAAAGGCCGTGGTGGACACAAAGGGGTAATTGTTGGCCCATAAACGGCTCTCTCTTGAACACCCCCAATGCCCTCCGTAGGGTCCAAAGACTTTTACTAGCTACTTTTTGGCTTATGGCCCTCTGGATCTGGACATTTTATATTGTACTATTTACCAGTTCTACAAAGGGGCAAATATGCGGTAAAGGTAGAATACTTTTAAGACTCAATTTATTTCTGTCACTAGTTTGTCAGGTTGGAGAGGTGCTGTGTGATGCTTTTCTGGGGGATTGCGGCAAATGCGTCCCGCAGAAAGAAAGTAGTATCCGGTGTATCGATCGAAAATGTAAGTACTATAATTTGATTTAATATTTTTAATTTCGCGAATATGATATTTTAAATATTATTATTATTATTATATTGTATTTTTAATTTCGCGAATTTGACCATTTAAGATGTTTCGTTATGCTCTGAACCAGGGACCGTGAAGTGCACGACGACTGAAAATTGTGTATTTGAAAAATGGCTGGCGGACGGGCAGAATGATTGCGGTGATGGAAGTGATGAGGGTAATTGGATTTTCCATCTCAATTAAATTTGTCTAGTTTTTCAGCCTTCCAAAACTTTTAATCAATGATTCTAGAACCTTGCGCTTCCGGAATCCTAAAGTGCAATTCTGAAACCAGCACAACTACAACAACTACGACCACAGAACCTCCTACTACAGCTTATGTATCTAATACGACAAATACAACCACCACACAACCTCAAACTACCGTACCCAACCTTGGCTCAGGTCTAGAAAAACAGTGAAGATTGCGTACTTTTTAACTCCGAAAAATGCCTTAAAAAGTAACTAAAATGCTTGTTTCAGATCTAGACAAACCATGCCCACCTGGCCATTTCCAATGCAGTAATGGAGACTGTATCAAATTTGCAAAAATTCTCGATGGCAACAATGATTGCAAAGATAAAATGGATGAAAGTAAGTGTCACTAAATTACGAAAAATAACGCTAAAATTTAGTCTATTGTACCGTCGAAGACGATGGCTGCCCGTCAAACAAGCCATGCTCTTTTCAGCCTGATGTCGCATCATTCGGGTAAACACCACGTTTTAATGAAGCTTATGTGACTTTAGATGTGGCTGTCCACAGGGCTACGGCCGTACAGAAAAGGGGCTATGCTATGAAATCACCACCCCAGGCCCTACAACGATAAGTACAACTACCATCACAACAACTACCACCCAACCTGCTGTGCCAATGCCAATACAAGCCGTCAACCAAGGATAATCTTGCTTTTAAATGTATCCTACTATATTTTCTGTAATAAAATTGAAAATAAACGTTTATCAGGGAAAAGCACTTTTAAGGCAATTTAAGCACATTTGGCAGTTAATAAGAGTAAGGCATTTGGTTGGAAAAAGAAAAGTGATAGCTGGCGTCCAATATCGTTATTATCATTTACGGGGCACCCATTCGGATTACGGTAGAATGGATGCCCCGTAGGGTGGAAGATGTTTTGAGGGAGGGAGGGAAGGGATACGGGACGCCGGCCTGTCCTAGCAGGTCTGCTTTGTCGTTTGGCGGGACACTTTCCGGTCCTTGTTCCGTTTCGGGGGAACCGGGGTGTTGCTCACTTCCTGAAACAATGGGTTGGCATTCATTTTTAGGCATTTACCTGGCGTCCGTAGAAGTATTTGTAGTTTTCGGTTCTGATGAACTCCCAGACTCCGATGCAGCCCCTTTCGTCGAGCTGTTCCTGGAAGAAGATCATATATTAAAAATCATTGCGAACAGGATCAACTATTGCGAAATTGACTGTAAAATTTAGGAAATAAGTAAACATACGCCGGAAGTGGAAATAGCCTATATACGTACTTGAATTCCGGGAACCCATGGATTATGTTGAAGACGAAGGACCGATTTCATCGAAGTCAGCTCAAGAGCTCCAAGCTCCGGCGGCAGCGTGGTAAGACGATTTCCTAAATCACATTTTTTTCAGTTTCATATATTATTGTTTACTAACCCTGCAGATGCAGCTCCTTCAGCTTGACCAATTCTCCAAGCTCTCGCGGCACCACCAAAAGATCGTTATCCCTGAATAGAATTTAACAGGAAAAGAAGGTCACCAACCTGAGCACCAGGATCTGAAGGTTCGTCAAATTGCGCACATCACCGGGCAACATCTCGAAGTCGTTGTCTCCAAGGTAGAGTGCGCGTAGGGTGCCTGATAACGATATATTGGAGGAAGCAAAAGCTTACTGATGAAGAAGAAGTTTCCAGGAAGACTCTTCTCGGACAGGTTGTTGTAGGTCAGGTCCAAGATTTCCAAAGATGGAAAAGAACCGAAGCCGCGTGGAAGGACGGTTAAACGGTTCATTCTGAAATTAGAATGGTACTGCAGATTCAAAAAAAATAAGATGTTTTGACAAAAGAATAAATGTAATCCTCCTAAAAACTCACCCGACATTGAAAATCTTGAGCCTTGGAAGAGTTGAGATGGAGGTGGGAAGCTCTGTGATCTGGTTGTTCCAGAGGGTTAGAACCTAATAAAAAAAATGGAAAATCGCAGAGTTTTTGCTACCTCAAGGTTGACGAGATCCGCAATCTCCGGCGGGATGTCGGTGAGTTTGTTATGGGAAAGGGAGAGTCGCGTCAACGCTTGATTGTCCCCTAAAATTTCGATGATAACAAAATAACATTAATAACATTTGCTAGGGCGGTGTCAATTGACATGACAACATTGAGAAATCACTTAAAACTTACAAACATGAGGAACGGAACGGATATTGACGACGTTCCGGTCAACGTAGTCAACTTCGGGGATGTCTTCTTGCTTCTTTTCGCGTCCCATTTCTGTCATCATGAACGGTTTTTACGGTTTCGATAGGGTTACGGAGAATGGAAGCGGAAAAGAACGACAGGGATGAATCAGCGAGGGGGAATTGAATTCCAAAGAAACTGATCGATACGAGCTGGCAAAGTGGAAAATAAATTTATTTTTATTTATTTTATTTTAATCCGACTCAATGCTCGTGAAAATGCTAACTAGCAAAAATTCTTGTTTATATGTACAATTTCAGCTAAATAAATTTTAACTTTTGCGCTGGGTTTGGTTTTTTTGGTTTGTTTATGAACATTAATATCTCACGGAAAAGAAACAAGATTTGGAATAGTAAGTTTGGATATTAAAGCTAGGAATAGCATTGCTATGGAATCCCGATAAAAATAAATGAATCAGCGTATGAAAATAGACAGCATATGAATTATTTAAGTTCTATAGTTACTTGCAAAAGTGATAGCAAAACTGGATTGTGTATTACTACAACATTTCATTTACATAAAATCGGGCTTCTGAGCTACTGGTGCTGAGCAAAATACAAATATGAACGTTCATACTTTGGATAAGGTTTTTGTTTACCTATTTGAAAGAAATAAGAGGATAATTTAAATATACAGATAGTAATAACGTATTGTATGGTTGGGATAGCGGATGCGGGGGAGTCGCAGAGGGTCATTTTGGCCCCCGAGGGCAACTGGGTGTAAGCAGAGAGAAGGGGGAAGAATAGGAGATAACAGACAAACAGATGGACAAAGAGATAGACGAACAGAGAGTGAGGGGGAGACCTCACAAACAGCCACGCTTCCTGTGTGTGTGCGGCTGAGGCGGATCTGCTGCATAAGAAAGTAGCAGGAGAATTTGTTGGAAAATGCAAAGCAAATAATGTTAATTTTGGTGGGTAAATATATCGTGGTTATTTAAAATAAGATTTTGAAACTGAATGGACTATATTAGCAAGGAAGTGATATATGTTAATTCAAGGTTTGTAGGAAAAATTTTTTTTTTGGGAAATTCAGAGAGAGGTTTGTTGCCATTAAAGGAGATGTAAGGAATGGATATCTATGGATTTTGTCGTGTGCAAATTGATACCCGCGCCCTTGTATAGATGGTAATCTTGCTACATAAAAACTGAAGCTATAAAGAAGGCGTTAAACGCCATACTGTTGGCTGAGCTTCTTCTTAGATTTAACGATTTTGCTGGCAGATTTGAAATGTTCTTATTTTAAAAAGCCTGCCATCTTTATTTCTGGTTTCTAAAAATTTTATGAATTTAAACATACACGATCGGTGAACATTACGCACCTAATAACCTATAAATTACGCCTTAAAGGTACACTAACGTCTCGTTGTTTTGGTTACCGGCCGGTAACCGGCCGCGGGATAGCAAACAGGGTTACTGTAGGTGCTCGCCGCGGAGCAAAACCGAACCCGGACCACTCGCCTGGGGCAAGCGCCATAGACCAGTAGGCCATGGGAGAGACGGGAAAGGGGAGGCGGACAGGGGATATGAAGCCTCGGGCCAGGCAACCGCAAGGGTGCCAAATTCCCGACCGCGGCCCAATTTTTCAAGCGAGATTTTAGTGTACCTTTAAATTTCATCCATCAATGGCGGGCTCACGAAGTTACAAGAAACGGAAGATTTCATTCGCTACCCTAAAACAGAAAGCTTCACCTGCTCCCCTATGCACCCTGGAACACTGATGGACGAGCTGTCATTTGGTGCGGTAACTGTCTCGAGCACCAATCCATTGTCCGTCTTCCGACCCCCCTTTCGAAACGACCCCAGAATGAATCCGAGAGCCCATAAATTAGCCGCCGTCCGATTGATGGCCGGACGATACGGGCTGGTGAACGGTTCTCCCCCCCCCCCTTCCGAACGCCTCTCGGTTACCAGAGTTTTTCAGCCGGTCGTGGAGCAAGAGCGTGCTCCCATTCTGTGGTTGCGAAACGGTGCCAGCCGGGCGTTTCTAAATTAGCCTGCGCTAGTCAGATCAAGTTTCTCCCCCGTTTTTTGAGATCCAAGCTTAGCAGTTTAGCACAAAGGAGGTGTCAAATTTGGTTATACCGGTATTTGGTTGTCTTATAGAATTGCATAAATAGTGCATCTGCGTATCTGACTAGCTTTCAAAAATGGTTTTCGTGGGCCACCCTGTATTCCTCATGGCCAAAAGTCAATTCCGTCGTACCCATCCTATCAATCCTGCTGGACCTTCCCTTTTTTGGGTCGTTGAGACAAGGACATGAGCTGGAAAGGAGTGACGGCCCTCCTTTTTGCTAGGCTTCATCCACTTTCCCCTCGGGGATCGGTGGATGAGAAGGGGATGTTCTCTGTGGAAAGAGAAGGGGGTGTTGAGTGACGGTGTGAAAGGGGGGATTCGCTTCTTTCATTAGATGTTCTTCCACTTCGACGGGCCCCTTGGGGAAGGAGGGTGTGTCTAGGATCTACTTCCTTTTAACTTAGATTTTATAGAATTTATAAGGGTATTTTGTTAATCTAAAATAGGTTTTGTAGCTATTTTCTCTCAATTTCCGAATATACTAACATAATCATCATTAATGCAATTTAATTACTATTTCTATGGCGACAATATTTACAAGCTCATCCCGTCCGCCAAGCAATGTTATTAGGTGGCTTTCTCTTACAAATCAAACCAGACCCGCCCTCAAAATGTTTCCATTTGTCCCCCACATCCACGATAGGCCTTCAGATGCCCTTGCAGGGCTGTCATGAGAAGCAAGGAAGTGAAGAGCCCTCGTCCAGACGCAATTACACCCCCCTACTGATTGCCTTTTTTTCTGGCGGCTTCTCTGCGTTCTCCCCGCTTTTTGTCATTCATCCACCAGAGGGAATTTGACCTTTATGGGTTGGGCGATTAGTCTGGTAGTTTTTGTTTCATATGGTTAAAAATTGGTGAATGGAAATTCAGGAGATACCGGATGCAATTTAGCATAATTTTAGGTTTAAATTTATTTTGTATGGCGATTTATATATTTTTTATTTTTTTATGGCGTTGAGTCAATTCGGATTGAATATAACGACTCAGTAATAGAATTTTTGTTCATATCTAGATTTTTATGTAGCTAGATGGCCCGGTAAAGCAGGTTAAGTATTCCCAGGATTATCGCGTGTCGGGTGGCGCGTTTTTTTGACACCTACCTACGCTTGTCATAAAAAAACCTAAAAATACCTTGCAACTTTAAAAAGTTTATTAGCATTCCCCAGACGCCATTTTTTACGAAATTCTATTCCCCGTCCTAAAATCCACCCCGCCAATGGCCCGTTGGCCATTTATTTTTGCCCCCCTTTATTCAGGGCGACAATCCACTTCCGCCGTTTTGCTGCCCCTTCTTCTATACAACCTCCTTGCCCCCTTCACCTCTAGAGGTGTTCCCCGAAACACGCAGTGTTCAGCTACATACTGCGATCTTTGGCACGTTGCTACATTTACGTTAGTTCAGACGAATGTTAATTGTCGGTTTTGCATCTAGACCTTTTTCCTTTTGACGATTTTGCATATCTTCGTGATTTGCATGCGGTCTAAATTTGTATTATGCTAATTGGCATCCTATTTATTATCTACTACCTAGCTATTTGGCAGATTTATTTAGTTTCAATAAAAAATGCAAAAGAATATTCGATGTCAGATGCCAGGTCAAAAGTTTAGATTTTGGAATAACGTATTATGGACCTTATAAACTGTCAACAATAATTAGCGTACATATACAAAAATCGAAAAAACGGGAATAAGCTAAATTAAAGATAGAAGAAAGATAAATCGTCAAATGGAAATGGAAAGATGACAAATTGATGCTAGATCGTTTAAACTACCTAAATACCCGTGTTGACAGCTCGCTATCCTCCTACATTCTTCCCACGGCTTTTAGATCGCCCCTAATTTGGGGTGGAGCCACCCTTCAGGTGGACGACTAACTTCGAGTGACATCCGAAAAGGCATCCCTAAAAAGAAGCCGGTCTTTCCCTTCTTTCTTTCTCCCATTCTCGACGGGGCAGACTTCATTTCCACCCCTTCACAATCAATCAGTCCCCGGATTTTGCGCATAAATTATCGAATCGGGAGGAGAAATGATCCCGTCTTCTTCCCCCCGCTTATTGCACTTTCACCCCCTTGGACGGCTAATTCGCTGATCGGGATCTAATCTTTTTATCCATGGTAATTCGGTGCGTGGAGAGGGAAAGGGTTCGGTTTGGAAATATTTTCGATGTTTTGAATTTTGTGTGTTATAATCTATTATTTTTGACAGTTATATTAACATTTTAATAAAGCATCAGGAAAATTTCATTCACTGAAAATTTTTCAGTGGGCTTTGATGCATTTTGTGGACCGGGATTTTTTGCGGATAGTTATATTGAAAATTCATTATCGAGTTTCACAGTATCATTAGCAACCCTAAAACCTTTTATTAATTAACTTTCTATATTTTTAATCGTGCTTCAACCATGACACTTAAAATAAATTTAAAGCACTTGCCTTTTTGTACCTTTTTAATTTTTATTTATTGCTTTCTATTTATTGACTAATTAACTATCTAATTTATTTTTTTCATGTAAATAATTGGCATTCTTGATAAGAACTCGCGCGAGATCCAACTTTTTTGATGCCGGGTTTTTGGATCCAACTTTTGTATCAAAACGTACAACTATTCCTGCGGATTCAAAACAATAGACACTACCTCACAGGTAAAAACGCTATACCCAGCCGGATGCCGGTAATTATGAGCAGTTTTTATGAGAAGCATTCCCCCTGCCCCCTCCTTGCTTTGATGCCCCCAGGGGGGGATTTTCGGGGGGTCCCACCCCGAGCACATGCATAAATGCACCTAATTGCGTGTGACGCCCTCCCGCTGCGCTTTTCTTGCTCTCCCCTTACCACCATCACCACCACCACACCACAGCCATCCCCCCTCTAAACGCAGGCACCACATTTTTGATGCTTTTTTGCTTGGTGTGCTCCAATTTTTCGGGGTGAATGCTGGTTTCGCAAAATTGCATTTAAATTTTTTTTGTTGAAATTTTCTTGCCAAAAGGTGGTGCCGGACCTCATTTTTGACCATTTTCATGTTACAAAATCGAAAACCTTTCATTGAAAATGAATTTTGTCGAAATTTCATATCGGCAAAAAACACCTAAAACTTCGAAAATCTTTGCTCGTAGGAAATGGCTTTCACAGAAAGTGACCTCGCCATTTTTTCATTTAGCTGCAATTTTTTGCTGAATTTGATTGTTCCTAATTTTATTACGCCGAATTCGTTTTAGAAGTTTTATAGGTAAAAAATGGGAGGAAAACTTGACGGAAATTGAATAAGCGTTCATCAAAAGGGTTCGACAAGTTCAAAAAACTGTCTAGCTAGGAATTCGGCCAAATAGAATTTCGTTTAAATCGTTGAAACGAATTTTTTGGGTCCTTCAGCCTTATCCCATTTTATATAGAACCTCCCCCATTCCTGTGCTTCAACCGGCCACTTCAAGCTGGTCGCCCCCGTGATGACTGCCACAAAAAGGGGGACAATTCGTCTAATTTCGAAGGGCCCTTCTATGGGCCCTTCTCCAGCCCCAATCGGCACCGACAAATGGGCCCTCCAACAGCGCCCCCGCAGATTTGGCCAATTTGCAGTGGCCCCCTTCCCTGCTGCTCCAATTTGTCAACACATAACTTTTTCCGGGCTACCGTAGGCCTTTTTACGTCTTTTGCAACTTGGGTTTTTTGTTGAGTGTGCACTACGGGTGCAAACGAAGTTATGACCTTGTCATTTATTCTACTCACTTACTTTTTTAGCTTTTAAGAGCTATTATTAATGCTATTTTGAAATTTTTACTGTCCAGGGTACTGTACCTCATAAATTTCTAAAAAAAAACAATTTTTCCTCGCCATCGAACGCTTCCCTAGCAGCAATAAGATTTACATGCAAATTTATTCAAGTCATGCGGCCATAGCCTGAGAAAATGACCACTTCCCATATTCTATGAAGCCGCGAGGACTGGTTTGCCAAATTCTGATCTCTTAGAGATCAAAACACCAATAAAATCCGCGAAACTCAACCTTATTTCCGGCAAGAAAAGCGAACATTTAAGCGTTTATCTTCCCTCCATTACTCACCAATTTCAAAATACTATTGATAGCTGCGTGTAGTAGTGAGCGACATTGGTTGTGCCGCGCTTCTTCCCCGTGCTTTTGCTCAATGTTGACTCAAAGCTTGAATGCGGGTCGGGCCCGAGAAGCTTCTCCCCCCTCTTTTCAACCACCACGACGAGCCGATCATCGCCTTGAAACAGCCCATCGATTGACCATTCCTTTAGGGGATTCTATACATTTTTATTTATTGCTTTAGCTACCCATTCTTGTTGTAATCTGGCGGATTATTTGGTTGGAAAAATGGGAAAGGATCGGCTTATAGTTCTTGGGGGATAATCCGATCTGGTTATAGATGTTTTTTAAGGTCGTGTAGTTATGTGCATATTGTAGGAAATTCTCGATGTGTTAACGAGCTTCGGGTTGTCTGAAATTTTTGCATTCCACGTTTGCCTATCTTTCCTCTTTTTAGAAAGTATGGTTTTCGAGAATATAACCTTGAAAAAATGCTTTCGGAGCAGAGATTTTCATAGAAAAGGATCTCGAGTTGCATCGAGCTAGAGTTGTATTTGCCGTATAGCACAAAAAACTTCTGCCTCCCCCATCACTAACGTTGCCCAATTTATCCATCTCATTCACCCTAAAAGGCACATGCATAGAAAATTGAGCTCCCTCCCCACCAGCTAAATAGCAGGTGAGTGAGCCCAAACCAACCCACCCCCTTTCCCCCTGGAATTGGATAAGGATGTTTCGAATGGGAAAAGAGCGACGCTCGAAGATAGTAGTGTAGTGGAATTGGGGGTTGGAATGGCCCGTGCAATGGCCCACTGGTCCCCCGGTCCAGAAGACCCAGAATCCCCCAAAAATACCCGACGACCCGCCGGGCTTCGGCCCTGAGAAATTGCAATTTTGGCGAGCCGCCGTGGATGGGGGGTGAGGGGCCATGTCGTCCGGTTGGCCTAATCCGGGCCGATCCTTCGCTCCGGTCGTCGAATCTCCTTTTTTACCTAAGCCCCGGCCGCAAACAGGATTTGGGTTTGGTTACAAGATTTTTAAATGCCACGCGGCGGTTTTTTGGTAGAGATATTTGATGCATTTAATTTTGTAATTTTAACTAATTTCCATTTTTTCCATATTTTTTCCGCAATTCCATTCCATTATAGTTAAGATTGGTTGTTAAGGCTTAATTTTTGGCTGGAGGAGTGTTTTAAGGGACTAAATTTTATAGATTCATAAATGACCCAGAGAGATTTAATGGCAGCTCGCAAAGTTGAATTTATAACGACTTTAATTAATAAAATTGTTTGCTATGATAAAATAACAGTTTAAAACAAAGTATCTACTTCGTAAACCTTCCGATGGCATGGTTAAATGGTCACAAGCTTTTCACTTTCGTTATCGGTAAATAGAATTATTAAACCTATCTCCATGAATCCTTGCAAATCTGCAGGTTTTTTTTACGCTTTATAATTTTTGAATCCCAGAAGCCTTGAACAGTCTGAGATTAAAGAAACCCTAAACCCCAGATCCTGCTCGGGCGGAACAAGCGAAACCCTACAATCTGGAACGCCCACTACAATCTCTCGCAATATAACCAATTATTTTTGCCTACAATTTCCTTAGATTTATCCGGTCAACAAATCTCTGCCCCCAACCCTCCCCAGTGCTTTTAAACTGAGTTGTAGTGTCGTAAGCCATTCTGGCGGAATGGCCGCCCAAATTGGACCAATTTCCCGGCCTCCCCCCCTCAACAGAATGCGCATTTATAAGGCATTTTCGGTGGTTGTTTGGGTTTCGAAAGTTTTTGGGGGTATTGATTGAGGTGAGATTTGCTATAATTTTGTAGTGTTGAAGTTGCTTACGTAAAAGTGGCTGGCAAAACATGGCTATAGCTTCCTTTGTCTAACCTCTTTTACAGCACACAAGTTGCATGGTTTGCTGCCCTAATTTCGAGATTTATAATACCGAAATTTGGAATGTCAAAATTTACTTATATTACATTACTTACATTTTTTGGGATATGATACGCGGTTTCTCCAAGGAACTTGCTTAAGTAAATTTCGAAATTATGAGTTTTCGAAATTTTGATTTCGAATTATCGAAACATTATGTAATGTCGACGTTGTTCGACATATTTCATGACCGTCGGAATTTTTCGACATTTTGCAGTTAGGCGATTCGCATACCATAATCATCCAAATTCGGTGAAAAGTTCAAAACCAAATTCCAATTGGGTAGCTGGATGCAAACTCTTTGGAATTCTGATTTTCCAAGAAATAAATAATGAAAATTATGGCCCAAAAGATTCCAAAAAGAAGATTTTTTAAAATACGTACGAATGTCCTAGCAACTAGAAGTTTGAACCCAACTTTCCAACCCAGCCACCCAAGCCAGCACCCATAATATGATGATTTGTAGGGCCACGCAAACGGCCAGAGGGGCTCAATCCAAAAGAAGAACCCGATTCGAGTACTCGGAGAGGGTTGTGGTACTAGGAGGAGGTCGAACTAGCTGGAGATCCCCTGGGGGTATCCTCTGCTTCTTTTTCTCCTTCCGATGGCCTTCAGATCCACCCCATCCACTATCTTGTCCACTCAAATAAAACCGCATCAACAAGTTCGGTCTATTTACTATGGGTAGATGGACTTTATTAAACTACAAAGTTTTGAATTCGAATATGTATTTTTTAATAGTGTCCAAAAATATTATAACATTCAGGACTTTATTTATTATTATTCGCATATGTTTTTTTGCGTTTTTATTGAATTAAACTTTATTAAAGATACCGTATTCTATGATTTTTTTTGCAGATGTTACTCCGACTCCTCAGTGCTTTACTCCTTATAACAATATCAACATGCGAGGTCATGGTAGGTGATTCAAGAGTTTATTTGCATCTAGAATACAAGGCAAAAATATTAGCCGAATCGGGGCATCGCACGCACTTCGGCCAGGGTTCGGTCGATTTTCTCGAGGAATCTAAAAGCTTTGGTAATTCATTTTATAACTATATTTTCTTACCGGTCTTTTGGGCGGGTGGTGACTTGAACGAAATTCGAGCCGACAATGCGTGAATCTTGGCTACGGACGTAGGGATGTTCTTGGTAGAGGTAGGGGGAAAGCGGTGCGCTAAAGAAAGTTTTTAATATATAGACATCTAAATAGTAATCGATATACATCAATATCCTTAGCATCAAAAACTCCACTAACCTGTTAAAATCCTTATAATCAATCAACGTCTGCTTATTATTCTTCTTCCATGCCTCATCATCCGTTTCGCGGGTCTGCGCGTAGTGACGAATATTGGCGGGCATCTTAAATCCTACTATATATAAAAAAATAGTGTCTGTGTGTTTGTGTGTGTGTGCCACTTTGCATGCAACTTCCGTCAGGGTGTCCGGAGGATATCTCGAGAGGGAAAGGGTTTTAAGCAACGTATGATACGTCATTAGGTGCGTAATGGCGCTGAGATGCCATTTTTTTGCCTGCCAGACATCAGATTTTGCAAATTATGCTATTTTCGACGTTAAATTAAGTTTTTGTTAGAAAATGGAGCACCCACTTTGTTAGGAATCAATTAGCATATGCCGGAAATGGCGCGAGCCTATATAATGGGCGGAGGGAGAGATTTTCATTTTTTTGTCATCGGAATTCGCGAGAATTATGCAAAATGAAGCATATTATGACGCTAGACGGGGGCCAGGGTTGAAAAGACGCGAAGCGGCTTTTCAACCCTGGTTTGCAAAAATTATTCCCACACGCAACGACAACCTCTGGGTTCCGGAGTCCTAGATCGATGTACATCCTCTCAAGTGGTGTTTTAAGGGCAAGATCATCGTCTTCTAAAGTTGCTATAAAATCTAGAGGTTCCAATGAACGAACCGCAGCTCTCTAGTGAGTGGGGTCCGAAGGCCCTTTCCATTCTCATCATGGAAGCTGCGGTGCAGCCGTGGTCTCGTTTTCTTTGTTCTTCATCCTTAAAAAGCAGACATTCGTTTGTTTAAAATTAGAGATTATAAATTACAAAGAATGGTTATATAATGTTTACAAAGCAGACTTTTACCTTGATACGACCAGGAGTAAAGCAGCCTTTGACATAGTCTTCAAATGAACGTGTGGCCACGCCTCCGGGGAGAGCAGTGTGGTCAAACTAAAAATCAAGAACATTTTTATGTTAATTTCACAAAAAATTATATACCTTATCATGAAATCCAGGGGGTTTGCGCTCGGTCCATCCCAGGTAATTCGAGGTGCTAAATTGTAATAAATACTATTAAAAGCGATCGTAGTTACGTTTTGTGGCGTACTACCTCCCCATCACTGCCCAGACTTCTCGAGTAGGACATTCTAAAAATACCGCTTGAAAATTAAGATTCTGATCATAATCACAATAATGGGAAGAAGGCGTACTGTAGTGAGTACGGTAGTGCAAGAGACCAGAGAAACTTGCAGATAATTTAACTCGTCCTTGTAGTTTATCCAAAACCCAAAAACTGACTGGATGCCAAGAAAACATAGGATCGATTGCATGAGATCAGTGGTGGGGACAGACCGAAAAGCTCGACCCGACGGGTGCTAGCTGGGCACGTTACACCGTTCTTTCTAAAACCCCTCTTTCTCAGCCACCGCCCCAAAAAAATAGCTTCCATGGGGCGGGTATGGCCCCTAAGAAAGGGCCAACGGGAAGGAAGTATGGGCCCTGAAAGGGCTAGAAAAAACGATTACGACATGAAAAGTTACACCCAAATTTTCAGCTAGAAAGTCCGGATTGGGAGTTGATCGGGTCGAAGACATATCAATGGACGGGGGACGAGTTGTTGAGGTGTCGACATTGGGATAAAGTGGCGATCAGGTTTGGCATTAACTATTTAGAAAAATTATGCTACCTATTTATATACGAATGACAATAATTACATTACAAAACGCTATATTTTAATCGCGGCAAAAAAAATCGAAACGCAACGGAATTTTTGCTTAAAGGTGGAGTGACACAAGTATGCCCGGGCTAGGATGCAAATTTTTATTCCTAAAACCTATTTATTTATTCCAGATGGCATTTCTGTGGAAAAGGCAAACGCTCTCGTGACTGCGAAGCAGGTATCGACTGGGCTGGCCCAATCGAAGACCCATCCAGACTACCTGCATGGCATAGCGCATTTACCTATGTCAACCTGCCAAATAAGGTAGCGTTCTATAGATTGAATCTTAATATACCTTTAGACTGACACACAATTCCTAAGCCTCAGCGTACCGGGAATGGAAAGCAAACCCGTAACCGTGCCGGCTATAACTCCACTTCGAATTGATATCGACTGGCGCTGGACGTCCGATGAGAAAGGTTGCAATCGGTTCACAGTCAGGTTTGCGGTTTCCGTTTTTGGATGCTAGTTTTTATTTAGGATGTCAGCAATGAGCACCATCGAGAAAGGACGGCTTGGGGAGCTGGAGAAGTTCTGCCGAATTTTCGATACTGATCACTTTGTTGATTGCCATAATCTCTAAAAATCAGGAAAATGTTTTTCATGGAATCCTCAAAGCAGCTCTTGAAATAGTTTTTACGTTGAAACTTTCGCGTGGCACTTGTATCTACAGTCCGACATTCCTGAATATTATTTTGGTAATATAATTTTGCTTTTTTTCCTATTTGCACCTCTTGACTTCTCCCCCTCATTTTGCCCCTTTCCCACCGGTTTCCTCTTTTCCCTTCTCACATGACAATACTCCCTTCAGGTTCTCCCATCCGGCCCCCCTTCTCAATGCATCTATTTCTCAAAAATTATCGCAGCAAATAACATGTTTCCACGATCGTTTATATCATGCGATCGTTTGCTTGTAATTGGATACAGTCGTGTATTTTTGCCGTTCTCAACCCCTTCTAATTCATCCATGTCATAATTCGATGTGAAGCCCCCTAGCTGGGCTTGCTGTCGACACAAAATGGGTATTTCTTGCATTGTTGCCTTATTATCTTTTTTATTCGCCGTCAATTAAGAACTATTTTTTGACTTATGCAAATAAAAATATGGAAATAGATGTGTAAATAAATCAGTTTTTATCAGCATATCATTTTTACACGTTGTAAAAAGTGATTTAGATGTTAGCAATAATAAAAGACAACAAATGTACTATTTCGCAACGATAGATCTAGTTATTAATACGTGATTTTACCATTTTAACGTCTAACGTTTCCTCAATTACTACCCCGCTTTCCTTCAATGTGAAAGCAGTGATCCCCACTTGACAAATCCCCAATGACAATCTACAATCAGAATCCCTTGTTCACCAATACTTCCTCCCCCTTTCCATCCCCCACCTGTATGCTATTTGGTTCGAACAGAAGTATTCGAACAACGAGAAAAGGACCGGCCAATCGTCAAAAGGGGAAGAGGAGGAACGGTTTCCTATTGTTTGTCCGCCATCCCGACCGCCCTCAAAATCCGTCAAGGTCGTCGAGTGCTTGTTCGCCCTCCGTTTATTCCCGTCGATTAAGGCTGGCTTCTAGTTTTCGAATTTATTAATTTGAATGGATGGTTGGCTACCTAATTGTCAATAGAGAGCGTGGCTACTTGCTTTGCCTATCTTTTAATTCGCGTCTCCTTTCTGGTCATTTAACTGTTCTGACAGCATCTCCTCTAGTTGGTTTTTGTGTTACTGGCATGGAAAGAAAGTCATTTTCTTGTGATTGACAAAAATTCGTTATTTCGGTTTCCATCATCTCCGCAATTTTAAGACTCCGGACATCATTGTCGCGTATTTAAAATCTATATAAATACAGCATCAGGAACACAACTTTCTTTTTCATATTATTGTTGAGATGTGCTAACATAAAACATTAGGCAACAAGCTACTTAAAAACTCGAATTTTACACCTAGAGTTTTTCATTACTACATAAAATTATTGAGGGAGAACAAGAGAACAATTCCATTTTTTCGGGCTTGTGGGGTATGTCGCTCTTGACCTGGTCGCAACGGCAACGCTCCACCCAGAGCCTGACTTAATTTTTATAAATTACTTCTGAAAATTATTATTGCAAAATTTTATTGGAAGAAAATTAATTCCCATTAGAATGATCCAATTTTGCTTTATATGGCATCTTCAAATTTTTTCTAAAATTTTATGAAGACAATGCAATTTGTTGAGTTTTTCGGGTGCTATGGAGCAATGCGGTCCGGATGCCATCACCCTACCCCATTCATCCAACAATCCAGGACCCAATTTCCCATGGTTGTTGAGGTGATGGTGTCGGGGGCCCGGGTGTGTGGGATTCGACTGTAATGGGCGGTTGGCATGTCATCGGATCTGGGGGGGGGCAAACTGTTTGTTAGTGGATGGGGGTTGGCATAGAGGTGGATGGATGGCTGGGTAAACAGTTACTACAAGGGGTTCAGGGGGCAGGACGACGGTTCGGAGGATCATAGCCAAAGTCATACAAACAGACAGACTGACTCTCTGTCTGTCTGTCCCTTGGTGCCCGGGCGTTTTTTGAGCCAATTTGACAGTCCTCGAAGACGGTCTGTGGGAGGAGGGATGGTTGGTAGATTGGAAAAGGAGGGGCAGGGTTACGACCTCGAGAGTCCTCCTCCCCGCCCCGCTTATCCCAATCGGATCTGCCATTGTCTTGCTTGTCGGCTCGATTTTCACTTTTCTTGAGGCCTCAGCTGCTGGGTCACCGTTGTCACAAGTGATATAATTAATATGTTTATACTATGATTTTTTTTATTCAGTTTCTGAATTTTGAGTTTATTTTGGGTTGAATCAAACTTCGCCGCGCTGGGTTTCAAAGTTTGCTCAAAACCTTTCTTTATAATCAGTCCAATTTTTCAGACACGATCTTTTCATTTTTCATAGATCCTATTCAACATTCTGAAATTTTTAAAAATGGAAAATTTTGTCTTATATTGAACCTTGCCTATTTTGATACTTTTCTAACGAAATAGGTGTGGCCAAAACCATGTGCTCAACTTTTGATCTCCAAAGGACAAAGTCCTGTTATTCTGACCCGCACTAGGAGCATGACCCGTTTCAAGCCAATTTTATTTTTGGCAACGGAACACACGCCTTTCAGACCTTGAATGGAGAACCCTAATAAAAATGTGGTGTATATAAACTCCAGTCACCACAAAATTTGTCTGTTGATGCCAAGTGAAGCTAAAAAGCTTTTCTACCAACCAAATTCTAAAAGCCAGTTTTGCGGCAGATCACGACATGAATTTGCATGCCGTGATGTCTAGCCTAAGCAACTTTTCAAAGCTCCGGAGGGCTTCATAGTTAGTTAGAGAACTATATACTTTAAAGCCACCACCACCGCCCCCACCTGGTCGTCATTTCTTTCGTCGCATTGCTATGCATTGCCATTTTTTGCGTCGCTTCCGCCGGGGGACCACCCCTTCACACCCGATAGCTATGCCTCGCATTCCTACTGCCGGGTTTCAACTATAAAATTTGAATTTCTTATTGTACATAAACATAACTTGTAATATCTCTTAAAATAGCACTGAAAGCTGATAAGATCTCGAAATTTTTGCATAAAATAGGCCCTGTTCATACACGTGATTTGCATGCAAAAGTTTGGGGGTTTGAATAGAACCGCAAGCGTAGCCAAATTCGCAAGTCCAAGTGTGGATTTGATTTGAATGAAATTACCTCCAAGCTATATATAAATTCTTGAAAGATTCTGTGCCCTGATTTTCCGGTAAAAATCAACTTTTCGTCATACCCAAAATAACTCAACCACCCGCCGTTATCACCCCACGGACCCGGGCCAACACATAAAAATGGCAGCTGAATGGCTTGACCCAAAAGTTGAATGGCAATGGATAGAAAAGATGGGGGGTAAAGGTGTTTGCGATCGGGTTCGAGATCGAGACGGATGATATGAGGGGCGGAAGGTAAGAAGGGAGTAAAACGGACTGGTAGAAGGGATAGATAGAAGAGGAAGAAGAGGGCAAGGGGGCACTGTGTAGCCACCCAGTGTGTCTGTTGACAGTCCCCTCTACTCCTATTTACACCCTTACTCTCCTCACATTCGCCACCCCGGGTATTGGCCGGTCCCTTACACGGTCTGATAGCAGCAACTGTTGGCTTAGCAATGGCGTAGGGTCGGAATTCTGGAAAGATTCAGGGTAAAATATATTATTAACCTTATCAAGCCTTATATTTTTAATGCGAAATTTGAAAATATGTTTTGACAATATTCCGGGTTTTAATATTATAATTTCTATGAAAATTATGATAGCATTATTAAATATAATTCTCAGTTTTTAGAGTTTAATATTCAAAAGGCTGCCTGACACATGATATATTCTGTTTAAATGGGCCTTATTTTTATTCTACATTGTTCTATGCTTTTATTTTATGGTTTCTAACAGAGCTGCGTTATTAAAAATATAAAAAACTCCATATTTTAAAAACGAAAAACAAAACTAGTTATTTTTGCCGTTCTTGGATCATATTTTGGCAAGTTTCTCGCGCTTTTTATCCTCGGCTTTCCAACTACATAACTATTTCCCGTGTAACCAACCCAAAATTATGCAACGAGAAGAAAAACCCAAAGTTTAGTTTTTGAGTAGTATGTCTACCCCTTCTTTCTGTTTCTTTCCCCACTTTCTATGAGCATGGGAAACAGATGTGCCTCTCCTCCTCCCCTGTTGTTTTCTCGCCTCGTCCTTCCATTCGAGGCCGCATGTTTATCCGGGAGTCCGAGGGGTGGCATTCAGCCAATCTCGGACCCAGACAACCACCAAAAACGGCCACCAGTCCCCCTCATGGCTGCCCTTCCGTTTTTTCCGCTCGAAATGTTGATATCGATGGGGGCATGGGCCGGTATTTTTGGGATTTGGCAACGGGTACATGAGTGTTTCTATTTTTGTTTGATCTTAGAAATTCTATATCCACAATTTTCTTGATAGTTGAAATATTATGACGTTTCCTTAGTATCAGATGAATTGATAGTTTTACGATGTAAATTTACAGGATTTATGTACTTAATTTTATGATGAAGGTACATTTGTAAATTTTAACAAGAACTTTTTCCCTTTGATATATGAACAACTAAAAAATAAGATTAGCAGGTTGAATTTTTGGTGAATAGAAGACAAATTTTATCGTTTTATTCGCATACGATTTTTCACGTCCTCCAAAATTTCATGCTTCTAATCCTCGGAAATTTTTAACCTATTCCTTCCCCTCGCTTCAAACCAATAGCACCCACCGGAAACCCCCATCCTTTCCCACACTCCGGATGTAATGCACAGCGGTGGGTGGGCTTCTCCGCACAAATCGTTTTTTATGAGATTAACGTAGGTGGGGTGGGTCTGGGCCAGATGTGTGTCTCTCCTTTTCTACTACTATCGCTTTTGAGCTTTTGAGAATCGATGAATTGTGGCTGAAGCCAGGCCCCTTCAGGTCGGCGGGAGGCCGTTCTATTTGCAATTGGCTTCTCACGGAAAAATTTGGGCCCCAAGATCTCCCCGACGACCCCCATACTCACGCAACAAATGACCGCTGGTATTTTTCGTCTTAGAGCCCGAGATATAGGGACTTTTGGAGGAGTCTTCTTTCTTGTCCCTAGAGACCCATGTCTGAATATGCGCTTCCGCTTTTCCCCTTTCCCCCTTTCCCCGGCCTCGGCTTTTCATCTAACATTCACCCTTCCTCCCCGGGTTTTTTTAATTTCCTGTGGGCTGAATGCTGTTTTGGGGACGGCTGGTTTCGATTTATGCTATTCAACCCCAAGGCTAGACGCTTTACTTCATTGGGTCAATTCCTATATTTTCCTTTTAACGCGGCCCCTTTCAACAGCTCCCTTTCTCCTTATCTCCATTTCCATTTGGCTTCTATTTTCGCCTTCGCGGGCTGCCAGAAAAACAATCTCTTGCAGATGCACTAAAAAATGGAAGCCGAAACCTCGTCCTCACTACTTGATAATCTCCCCAATGAGCTGGTCATTGCGGTAGATTAATCTAATTTTTTAAAAAATGGATTGTTTTAGATCCTCTCCAAACTACCAGCCGGGGATGTGGCACGAAACTTATACCAAACCGGGCGTCGCCTCCGATATTTTGTAACGGCGAATCAGAAGAAAATGGCGTTGTAAGTTATTTTAGATAAGAAAACGATAAATTTGCTAGATTGCCGACCCATTGCCATGCGGCTGTTATGGATGCCGAAGAACGACCGGGTTTTCAGCCATATATTACTTATACCTTTACCGCATTTGATGAAACTGCGCCAGGTATTTGCGTCAAGCTACATTTGAACATTTTCAATATGGCTTAAAATTGCTTTAATAATTTTTAAAACTATAACAACGCTCAATTGAGATCTGGCAGTTAGCATATAAAAATTTGTAAGATCAACTTCCATTCCAGGATACGCAAAAAGTCTACGATATTGCTCCAATGGAAACGATCTCAGATTTAAAGCCCTGCTTGTCCAAATCTCAAGGTATCGGCACACCTCATCTCAACTGACAACTGTTTTCAAGATTTGGCGGCCTATCCTTTACACTGGCTCGCCAGAATAGTGCTCGAGAGCTCGAAATAGCCGGGCAAGAGCGGCTGGACGAGTTTACCGGAAAAACGGTTCGTTTAATTTCATGAGCGTTACATGTTAATTTATCTCTAGTTGCTTTCACGGATGTGTGTCGTAGCTGCAAGGTATGATGTGCAGAAGTGCGGGAAGAAAAGTTCATTCCGGCTGTATGACGATACGTGAGTTATATTTTTAAAGTTGATAATATCTATTACTTTTCAAAAAGTATTTTTAATTTTAGATTGTGCCATGTCTTGGATTTTTGCCAACAACTCTGTGGTGACGTCAAGATTAAAAGCCTCTACTTAGCATCTGCCAATCCGCGATTTACCTGGGATTGGTCGCCGAGAAGCAAAGAAAAGTAAAATTAACTTCGAATTAATTAATTTAAAATCAGATTTCAAACGCTTACTTCCCTTGAATCATTGACCACGGAAGGGTTGCCGGCTTTTGATGTTATCACCCAACAATCAATGGTAATACCGATTGATACCTTATTCATTTACATATTTTTAGTATGGTATGTCGAAACTGTCCTACTTACAACTCCGGCTTAACCATGGACATCGAGAGGAATTTGCAAATAGAATGATATGGCTGCCAGATAGTAAGTTTCCCCAATAATCTATTTGAATATCGATCTTCACTCGACAATTCTTGATTTTAGACAACTTCCTGTCCTATTTTTCCAACCTCGCCCTTCACAAACTTGACGTTGATCTGTACAGTCTTGGAGATGTCGTCATCACCTCAATTGGCGCCAAAGAAATGTGTTATTTCATTAAGGTATTATAATTCCTAGTTGTTGCAAAACTTATTCAGGCTTGGCGCAAAATGGTGCAACCCTGGAAGATTAAGAAAATTATTTTTAATACAAGCACAGCCATCAGGTTGGTTTTTTTGGTGATCAGATAGCATATTGTGCACGCCGATTTTATTACCAATCACTTATGCAAATTTAGCGAATTCCGGACGACAGCAACCCAAATGGGTCTGCATCGGACCGATGCGCTACAGGATATACCCTACTGCCGTTTTAGGTATGCTAATTGTAAGAAACATTTAATTAGGTTTCCTAATTTAGAACCCACCATCCTAGCGACCCAAATATGGCCTTGGAATTGATTTGTTATGGAGGAGTTGTAGGTTAATTCCATCAAACCGAAAATTTGCATATTTAGAGCTCCACGAAGTGGAAGATGATCAGCGGCTACTTGGAATCTCCTATTCGCCGTAGGAATTAGTAATGACTAGAAAGTTTTGCTGTAAAAATGCTTCTGATTGCTTATTGTTTTCTTAGGTTTAGCATACCTCCCGGTGCCGTAAATTGCCTTTAATTTTGCTGCCCTTTTCGCTGTTCAATCCGGTGTCTCATCCATCCAAAGTTTTATCTTTCAGCTTCATTTCCTTGCTTTAAAACCCTATTAAAAGTCTCAACCATATTTTCTAATTTGGTCAACACCTATGTGTCCCTCTGCATTTCCAGCCATTAGAATGCACACTATTCAATCTTGTCATCCCAGGTATCTACAGGTAAATAAAAACCATTTATCGCTCGAGATTTAACAAATAAAAGGTTTGCCGATTGCGAGCATACAGGGGGAACTGTCAAATTAAAAGAAGCATCGTGGAGGAAATAAAGCTACAAGGTAACCCGTTTAGGAGAGAAGATATTAGCAACACGGAATTTGGGGTCATTTTTGTTAAAAAAAGCTGCAATTTCATCATAAAATGAAAACTTATATGCCTAAAAGCACAGTCACAAGTTTCAAAAATTATTGTTTTGCAAGTAATTTTTAAACGATAAACATAACGTTACACCTTGGAATGAATGAATTTAAAATGTCATGTTTTAGCTATTAAATCGCTAACTAAAAAAGTAGGAATTGCTGAATTAGGCCTTTCGGCGTAGACAAGCTGTCAGCAGGGTAAAAGCCTTATTGGTAGGGCGGCAGCAAACAGCGGCGCATTCACGAGCTTTCGTCGTGCAGCTAAATATTAGATATTAAACCTTTAGATAAGTTATAAAATTAGAAATAATATATTTCATAAATAATAAAATACCTTCTCTCGCTGGCAAGTGACTCCGGTGGCTTTGGAGAAGTTGGTAACGGCTCGCCGCCCTTTACATCAAATGTCAAAAATTCGCCCTGAGCGGTTGGCTGGGAGACCACCACTTTTGGTTGAACTAAAATGAAAGTTTTCTTAAGGCGATAAATCGATTTAGTTTTACTTTTATGTTTATCCTTGAAATTCTTGCAGCTATCACAATCGAGATCTTTATTCACGTCCCAGTCATCGTTCTCGGTTTTCGCGAATTTATGAAGGGTTGAATAGCGATTTAGCAACAGCCATTCGGTCACCTGAGTTTATGTATACGATGTTGAACTCCACCAACGTTTTTATATATGCTAATTTTCGTATGATCAGCCAGGGCGTTAAAAGCAAATTCCAAGTCCTAAGGATTTTATTTTGGGATATTCAATGCTCAAAGCAAATTCAGAAAAAGTTTTGATTTTTGGACGCGATCGGCATTAAACTAGCATCAAAAAACAAAGTATGCTAATTAAATGCAATAAAAGTTAACGCGTCGGTCTAGAATTGAACTTGGACCGACCTTTGATTGCAATGAAGCCGCATCCTTGGGGTCAATATCCGCCGATGCTTCGGGTCGGATTTTCTTGACGAGGGCATATAAGTCGTCGGCTGACAGCTCGAATAGCGTCGCCATGTCGGGGTCAGACCATCGGATTCCCTAAAAATGGGAGAGGTGGTCATTAATAATTGAATTTATTAAGAAAATATGTCAGAACGCCAGCTGTAATTTAAAACTTAAAAAATGTGCAAAATTCTTCATGTAAGGATTAAAAGGAATTTGCATGAGCAGTGTCATAATTGGAATTCAGAAAATCGATGGTTAATGGTTTAATATATTTAATAGTTGTTATGAAATAAACCACAAACGGAAAACCGTAGGATAAAATAACCTAGCAAGCTTTCTCTACCTGCTGCAACCCAAGGGCAAAAGCGGCAAATAGTAAATAGCTGTTTTCATGCGGGTCCTCCGGGCCCCCATGGAAAAAGTGTTGTCGAGAGTTTTGGGAGAGACTGAAAGGGGTCTCTTCCGGCATCGGCTGTGAATGGGGGGCCCTCTAGAAAGATGAGGTGGCAGTGGTAGTGGTAGTGGTTCCTTAGTGGCCAGTAAGAGGGCCTTTTGATGAGTGAAATCGAAAACCTAGAGCATCGATGACCACGTCTTGCATTATCGTTGTTTGCCGAGGATGAGCGATAAAAAGTGCGGCTTTTTCTATTCAATGGGGAGGACCTTAAGGGGTTAGCAGTGTTTGCGAAGTATTTTTTGGGACGGGAAAAGGTCGGAAGTTTTTGGGATTGGCCAAATCATAAAAAGAAATATCGCGTTAAGGGCGCTAATTTTGAGGTCTACTGTCATGAAGGAACGTCGGGTTTTGAGACATACAGAACGCTTAGGCGCGTATTTGGATAGCCAAGCTAGCCGCCGGTTTGACAAAAAAAACAGATACCGAAAATGGATAGGCAGATAACGACAGAAAACGGGTACTTAAAAAGGTTTTAAAATGTTAATTAAGCTCGTTCTAATTTGGTACTAACCTAAAATCCACGCGCAAAAAACCCTAAAAGAATTTGGCAGACGGCCGCAAATTTCACAGGTCCTGTTTGCATTGGCAACATGCCAAATCGCTGAACATCCCAACAACTAGCACAAGCCGCATTATTTCCATAAAAACGTGGAAAACAAGCTCTGTGTGCGGGATTTTTTTCAATCCACATACCCTGAACCAAAATCGATTTATGGCGAAAGCCGCGCGGATCTGAATGTCGAAATGCAGGGCGGGAAAGCCGAACAAATAGGTGACCACGGCCAAAGCGGCCCTTAGGGCACACAGCGTCCGTTCCCTTTCCCTCAATTCCGAACAGAACGAACAGCCAAACACAAACATTCTCTCCACTTCGGCGTCGTCGTCGGCGGCGCACAACATCAACTCATCTCTCTCGCTCTTTCTCTCGCTCTCTCTCTCCTCGCTTTTCATCCCGCTCCTCCGCAAATCCCGATTATGAGCACAGGTGGCAGCAATTTTCCGCCTAGCTACACAAAGCCGCAGACAATGAGGGGAGGTGAATGATTATTTTGCAATTACGGTAATTGCCTCAAATGATGATGTGTAGCAACAAATGTAAAAAATTATAGTCTTGTTTGTCGCCAAAAGTAAAAATGTCCTAGCCTCTTAAATTATAGCAAACCTTAAAGAATGTAGAGTAGTTCTAGTAAGTAGTAGCAAAAATGAATGAAACTAATCCCAAAAATAAGCCACAACAATAAAGCAGTAAAATTACAAAAAAAACAATATAACACAGCTCCGCCCACTGAATACCATCAATACCCTTTCTAACCAAGTAGTGCCTCGGAGCACCATCAAATAAATGCGGGAAGCATCGGTTGACCGGCCGTCGGGGCGACTTGAGCATGATAAATTTTTGAGTCGCCGACCCCCAACGGGGCAATTTATAAGGGGCACAGAGGGACCCTCGACAAGAAAGGAGCACGACTAATAGAGAATGTATTCTGCGTCATATTCAGCAGATTTGATGCCCAACTTTCTTATATAGTTGCAAGGAAAAATGCTGAGCGTTGATATCATCTTTTCAAAGGATTTCGGAAATTTTAAAAAGTATCTTTAATTTCTTTTAAGAAGCTGAAAGGCGCACTTTAATATATAGAGCGGATACGGTATCTTTCGATCATAAGCAAGTAGTGAAAAATTAAAATGAGCTCCCTTGAAATTCGAATTCCCCCTAAAGTGCATACCCCCATAAGCGAAAGACGACCCCCGAGCTCAATTTCCATAGTAATAACCCAGCGGCTAGTAGACAGACATCGACTGAAATACGTGGCGTCCAATTTTTTTGGAAATCACTAATCCCCGGGCGACGGAATGCGCATTTGGTATACTCAGCTCCCCGGCGCGGTGGGGTGGCAGCGACAAAAAGCTTGATTTACCCGGGCAACCGGAGCAGGAAATGGGCATTGGAGAAGTGGTTGAGACGGAAAGAGGTGAGGTCGAAGGCGAAGAAGAGGTGAGAAAGGGAGTTAGGAATGGGGTGGGGGGTAAGGTGAAGGGGGGAGAAGCCCCTCATTTATGGATGGGATTGGGACAACCCCCTCATGCCGAATACCTGAGGGAGGGGGAGGATGTCTACCTAACCTACGAGATGAGGGGCTTCGAGGTCGACCACCTGCCATAGTGAGGGGAAACGTGGAACGAGCATTCAAGCATGAAAAATTTTCTTTAAAGTAGAGATGTGGGCAGATAGACGCGAATTATAAAGAACAGGTTAATTAGGATGCAAAGCGCGAAAATGCCAACACATTCAGGGTATTCTCCGTTTTTGTCTTTGTACGTTGTTTTTAATCCAAATAATTATTATATTTGATGACGAAGGAAGAAATTTAGACGTAGCGATTGTAAAGGCGCAAAACATCGCTCTGGTCTAAGGTTGCAAAAACGCCTCCGGCTGTAGCCAATCCAAAAAAAGGGCATGTCGAATCCACCCGTCGGCGCCCATGAATTTACAATTTGCAGGGCGTTTGTCTGAATTTTTGGCCTCGGGGTTAGACTCCAAAGCCAAAGGTTTCTCGCTGTCACAATATCAAGTTAGGTTAAGTTAGTAGGTTTGAGGTTTTATGCAAATATATACATTTCAGGTTAACTTTTTGTGAGGGCACGGGCCTGAGCTGTCACACAGGTTTGGTCGTTTGACGCGGTGTCGTGGAGGATCATCTCCATTTGGTAGGGCGCGTCGTTCTTCAGCAGCTTGATGATGTTCTGAAAAAACATTATTGATGAATTGTTAATTTAAATTTAGGAAGTAAATCAAAGGCTAAGCTGAAAATGCTTACATCGAACTTGGAAAAGTCGAGGGTAATCGGGATGGTCTTGCGGCCCTTCTCGACGGGGCAAGGAACTCCATTTGTGCAGGCGTCAAGGTTCTGGAATAAGAATTTATTAGTTTACAAACAATATAAGGTTATATTTGGCTACAGTGTAATGATATTGCTTTTACTTGCCTTCAACAAATCAAAAGTCGGCACCACCGACCATTGGCAAGCGAATGCGGATCCCCAAGACCACAAGTTGACGGTGCTCTGAAGAAAATATTTTTATCAGCCCTAGACACCTTTAAAAATATCTAGCTACATTCCGCCTCTGTCCAGAGTACGCCCCGAACTCGCCGCACATGACAGCCACTACCCCCTTATCAAAAATTAATCATTTTCGGACTTTCCCTCCCGGCTTATCTCATCAAAGTCCGAGATGCCAATTTACGAGCTCCCACTGGATTGCAGTAAACTACCTTCAAGTTCGGCGATTTGTAGACATTGTTCGGGTTGTTCATGTCGGCCTGGATGACGAGGGGTTCCGTCAATTTAATTGGGTACTCTGCATTGCCTGGAAATGATTGTTACAACCCTTTCGGTGCTAATCAAGTACCTTTAGCATCCTGGGCCTGGAGGCCATAGAAAGTGACTGGGGATGAGCAGGAGGGGAACCAGTTCAATTTCGTGTCGGTGTTGTTGGGCCACTATAGTCAAAATATTGCTTTAAGGAAAAACTATACCGCAACATCACAGGCGGAGGCAAAGGCGATCAAGCAAGCAAGGGCAGCCAATCGGTACATGGTTAATTATCTGAAACGGCATGGTACATTAATAATGCGGATGAGAGAAACTAATTGAAAACATTTCAATATAATACCGTACCCCAGCCCTCCCAAAAATTCCGGGGTACCAAAGTATTCAGGGTCCGGGAATTTGCTACAGTCGTAGCCACTCCCCCCACCCTGCGTGCCAATTTATGCCAATCCTTATCGCTCCGGAAAATCCGGGGCCAGGTTGTCCTGTACTGGAAATGAGAGCGAGAGAGAGAGAGAGAGAGAGAGAGAGAGAGGCTTCTCTATCAGTGACGGTCTCTACAAGATCCGTTATTGCCACGCGGTAGCCACACTACATCGCTGTTGCTGCTGTTGCAAACACCCGGCTACAATATCTGAGCAAAGATTGCAGGCATGGGTCTTTTAACGTTATATCGAAATTTTAATATAGTTTAACAACGATAAGACTTTACAAGAAAACTACATTACCATTATATACAATCTGTCAACTCACTTAGCTTCATTTCTTTGTATCCCTGCACGTTCACTTAATATGGTTTTTAAGGGTTTATGTATTGCTTTATACATCACACAAAAAATGCAGTTTTGAATGAATAACTGAAGTGTCGAAAACGATCAGACGATAACAACGTAACATCAAGGCACCATAAAATCACATAATGCTGATATGTTTGAAAGTGAAAAAGACCATGTCTAAGCACAACACCGAAGAGTACCCGTAGTTATAGGATACATAGTTGACAAATTCCCAAGCTATTTACAAAGCAATTTGGCGAGGAGTCGCATGTTTATGTCGATTCCGATCTAGCACCGACTTCACGTGGGTAAACTTTATGAAGTCGATTTCGCACAGCAAATGTGCTATGATTCTCAAATCATCGTTGGAAAGAAAGTTCTGAAAACAAAAATTAATGATATTTTTTCCTCAAACAAACCATTTTTCCCATTTGGTTCACAGATACAAAACGACCCATGTAGACGTATAGGCAAATCCAGGTTACATGAGCGGTAATGAATGATAGGAGAGCTTTATCCGTAGCGAATCTAAAGTTTTAGGATACTGTTGAACTATGAAGTCTCACTTTCGTTTCATACGAAAACTTGTTAGCAGCCGGCCGCAGTATGGAGAATTTTTCAGGACATTAAGATTTAGGTCAAATACAGCACGACCTTTGTGGTCGATTACAGTACCACGAGGGACCAATTGACCGTAGACACCTTCCATTTCTCTAGAAAACCCGTTAAATTCCCATATAAACGCGATAAGCATACTTCTTATCATCTTGATTCCAAAGGACGACATCACGGGGATGGGGCCGAGCTATTATAGCATTCAGTTTATGCACAAGTTCCATCACCACAGATCGGCGTTGCTCACTACCACATACCATCAAATGGTCACCGGAAAGAACTGGACTCAAAACCTAAAACCAGACATTAGTATGACATTGTCGTCTACCTGATCAAGTGACCCCGTAATTGTTCGGAGCGTTTCTTCTTCGTTTACTACCTTCCGTAGCGACGTCTCCACAGTCCGTTCTCTTATTGGGGTTTCATAACAGGGAAATTGCAACACCGGGATGCCAGAGCTAAAATATGGTTTTCATTAGCATTATTTTATCTAGACCTCACCTGTAAAGTACTCCATTGTCCGGTTTTCTGATATCAAGTTGCACATGAAGCATTTCAAGACTCTCCACCAGCTCATCAAAGGCCTGAATTTTTGTATTGATTGTTCTTCCTGGACCTACACATGGTGCCAAATCTTTGATCGGCTGTAAGGGTGCGGCTTGGACGAACTGCTCCAAGACCCGCTCCACTTCTCCTTCGCCCTCACCATTCTTTGGAGAATGTCCAGCACATCGACAATCAGCGTTGAGGCGGGTGGCCAATGCTGCGTACATACTTTGCATCTTTGGGCGAAGACGACGCGCCTGAAGCGCATGATATGGATTATGTGACATTTTTCATTAGGTATCAGACTGTCGAACTTAGGATACCGAAATTCGAGCTCGGTCTCCAATCAAATTTTTACGATAACGAAGAAAGACATCAACCAGTCTGTTCAGTGTCGGAAAAATAGTGTCGCCGTTTTGTAGTTAGCCAAATTTAAATTTCGATAAAGTAGAATAGCGGCAAAATGATATTTCGAAGAAGTTAAATTACGACAAGCTGAATCTTGACAAAATAAAATAAACGCATTTGTCGCATTCTCACCTGCTCCGCAACATTCATAATCTTCTGCCAAACGGATTCAGCCACGGCAATCTTCTCGTCAATTTGGAATGAGTAGTAATTCTTAATTTTCATTAATCAGAGATCGATGTATAAAGTTGAAACCTGGACAGTATTATAATCAATTGCACTGGCTAATTGGATCATTGTCGAGAGTTGATGGAGGAATAGGCGGCGATTACAGAGGATTAGTGGGGTCAAAAATGTGCGGGCTTTCTTGATGAACACCGACAACAATTCGCCGGTTGGCCGTTCAGTCGATAGGTGGGCCAAACAAATTGGACGCTGAAAAATAGGATGGATGAACTCAAATAGAAAATAAAATTGTATTGCGAATTTGACTTCCCACAACTTACTTGAAAAGCGCGAGCTCGCACGTCATAGATAATCGTGTAGTACGACAGGGCATAAATTCCCATCTGTTGGTTGTAGATGCAAAGTACGGTACCGGCTGCTGTTTCGCTGGACATCAACCATAGCTAAAATTCTCTAATAGTCTTAATAGTCAACTTTAGACCCACTGCAATGGCATCCATGTCGAGATGAGCTTCACGGAACTGATCTTGAGGGTATGAGGCAAGAGGACGTGGGCCAATTTTCTGAATTAATGCTATTTGCGCGTAATGAGCCATTCCTTTAAAAACATCAGCCTAGTTAATGCTAAATTATCTTATTATCGTGCTAACAAACCTGACAAAATTCCACAAGCGTAACAATCGAGTCAATCGTACATCCTAGCCGATTAAATGGGTCCGGTACCCTGCAGCCACGTATAGCCAACGATTCAGCGGTCGCTGGCTTCATTTCCTTGAAAAACATCGATTTAATTATGAAGATAAAATGTATATATAAACAACATAGAATAAAGAAAAATACTTTAACTTGTCGTCCAGAAAATAGCAAATCCACAAAATGTATTCCTTTTAACAACGCTAAACGCTTCTGACACTATGCAAAAATGATCCTCTTCTTATCAATCCCTTTTTTTATCTTGCAAGGGAATTACTTTGCATGCCTGGCGGGCAATTTGCTAAGGTAATAGCTACGGGAAGCACCAATGGTCACAACCATCTGTTGCTCTGCCCTCATAACGCTGCAGATGCTAAAAAA
Organism: Mesorhabditis sp. LJ9110; assembly: GCA_038088335.1. Taxonomy (NCBI): domain Eukaryota; kingdom Metazoa; phylum Nematoda; class Chromadorea; order Rhabditida; family Rhabditidae; genus Mesorhabditis; species Mesorhabditis sp. LJ9110. Next base: position 237,766 of record JBBGBA010000091.1, read on the forward strand.
CAGGCGTGAGCTCACCCCCCGATCCCCGTTCTGCATACGAACATTATTCTTATGAATTCAGGAATTTTAAGTTTCTATGATTATCACTTTTATAGTAAAATTTGTACGTGCAAAGGAACCATAAAGTAAGATACGGTATATTTCAGGTTATGGAATCTCCCGAGCCAGATGATGATCGTTTTTGCGTGCTTCGCCGGGTGCGCAAGCGTAAGCTGGATCTTCAGTCGGAAATCGTTACGCTACGCGGGGAATTGAAAGAGGTCCGTGTCAAGTGAACCTTGCTCAAAACACCAGCCTTTAAATTTGAGTCGGAATTTTTAATTAGCATATACCACCATCAATAAGTAAGCTTATAAGGTATTCTAGGTCGAGGCCGAGCTCGAAACTCTCAGCTATCAGGATGATGAAGGGCGTGCAAAGGTAAAACTACTTGCACAAGGCAAAAAGAAGTTCAACGCAGACCCGGAAGAGGTAAGGCTAATTCGACATGCAAATAGCTTTTTTTAGGGTTTAAAATGGATGTTTGAACGCAACTTAATTAACCCAACCGCTATTGACGTCGCTGAGTGGCTTTTTGAAGCGGCTACTACAAGCAAAGGTTTGTGACATTAACAGCATATACTAATACCTTACCAAAATCCTTGAAAGATGCTAATTTCTGGATTCCAGGCGTCTCCAAGCGCGCCATTGGTGAATACTTAGGAAAACATGAAGCATTCCAGCTAGAAGTGCTAAATAAGTAAGTAAATTTTAATATGAAACTTTATATATCATATTTCTTTAGTTTTTGCCAGCTTCACCACTTTGCCGATACTCATGTTCTGGATGCCCTTCGGCTTTTCCTTTCCTCATTTTTACTGCCCGGTGAAAGTCAAGAGCGGATTATTCAGACATTTGCAGGTGGCGATTTTACGCCATTTATCACCTAGAATTTTTAGTCCATTACACCGAATCAAACCCAATGACGTTCAAAACAGCCGACTCGTGCAATTCACTCTCCTACAATTGTATTGCCCTCAATACACTACTGCATAATCCAAACGTCAAAGACAAGCCAACATTCGCAGTGTACGTTCACTTATCGAAAACTAGTTATGTTTTTTTTAGATTCAAATTGATGACAGACGATTTTCTGAAGTCGGGCGAGTTTAATGAATCTCAACTGGCGGCAATCTACGATTCGATAAAAGAGAAGGAGTTTAAGTAAGTTTTTAATTATGCCAATTTTTATGGATATATTCTTAGAGTACCAACCGATTCTGTGGGCTCTTTGGCTGATGGGGCTGATCATACTGGCTGGTTGCATAAGCAGAGCAGCAAATTCCTTTCTGGGTCTTTATCCTGGAAGCGTCGCTGGTAAGTCAAATAATTTATATTTTGAGGGTTTTTCTAGGTTTGTACTTGCCGATAACTGCCTCTACTATTTTGAAGCGACCAATCAGAAGAATCCAAAAGGGATTATTCCGTTGCAGAATGTTGGAGTCAGAAGGTACCTAGGAAATGAAAAAGCTAATACAACGTTCTGTAGATCCGAAAATCAATCCCGCCCTCACACCTTTGAGATCCATTCCCTGAACCAAGACGAGCGCGTGAAAGCTTGCAAAGCCGAATCAGATGGTCGATTGGTAAGTTTCAAATAGAAAAAGAAAATTTCTGTAATGTTTAGGTCGAAGGCCGTCACACTGTCTACAAAATCTCGGCTTCTTCTGATGAAGAACTACGGGAGTGGATGGAATACATCTCAAAAGCCATCCAAACATACCCAATCTCCCAGAATGGCCGTTAAATCTCCGTAGTGCAAAGAGCTGTCAGTTGAGTGTTTTCGAACCAGCTTTCCCCTCCCTACGCCAAATACTATTCACTTCCCCTTTCATCGGTTGTGCTAAGCGAACACGGGTAATCTTTTGCATATTTATTCCGCTTTGTTTTCACGCATTTGCTCAATTGAACTTCAATACTTTGCAATCACCTCCGAATCTGATTCCCCCCATAACCGCCCCGATATTTTTAATTTATTTCCCGGCTGTTCAGTTTTTGTGCGTTCTTATTGCTGCGAGGTGTTTAGGTTCAATATTTTTGTCTGGAAGGAAATAATTTATTTATTCACTTTTAAAAGGCCCTTATATGTTGTAGAGTGCTTAGTTTGATAAAAATAAGTCAGGAAAGGGTTTTTCATGGAACCAACAACCGAATCAAACGCCAAAATACCGGTTTTCAAACTCCGAATTCAAAGCACCACATGCAAATTTTATTGCTGAAACGTTTTCATAAATGCTGTGTTCGAATGGTAAGATAATTTGAATCCGGTTTTATGAATTCGGTGCTGCAAATCAGGTTTAGTTTGGTACGAAACCGCAAGAAAGGCACCTTAAAATACCCCAATCCACAGTGCCAACAACTTCTCACTATGGCATTACATGCCAGAACTAGCGACGCGCTGGACAATGGAAAAGACGGACTGACGATGGATTGTGTTTGTGTGTCCGAGTGGACATACCGGCCTCGTCCCCCTGGGTTTTTCCACTGAAAAGAAGAAGCATTTCCCCCCACCACAGCAGCAGCAGTGCCCGGTCAGTGGCTCGTGTTCTCCACCCATCCCAACACGGCCCATCGCCCATACCATCCATTCGGCCTTCTGACAAACAGGACTTTTCCCCTCTTTCGCTTCACCATCTTTCCACTACCATCTTGGTTTGATGTTTCCTAGGATGAATCACTAGCCTTCTCGAGAAGTAGAGAGTATATGAAGATCTGGAAGGATTTAGTTCTTTTTAAGAATTTTTCTTATCAACCACTTCCTTATTTTATTCCGTTCACCGACAGCTGTTTATGCGCTGGAGTTCTATTTTGGTCAACTATTTTTTAACTAAAAAGCCATTTAAACCTAGATGTAAAAGCTACGATAACGTCGTGACAGATGAAAATAACCAACGCCTGCTCTTTTAATTATGTTTTTGCAAGTAATATCACAATGAAGTCTGATTAACAGCACGAATAGACACGACAAAAAATAGCCGTGATAAAAAGTTGAAATCAACTCGAAATGAACGTCCACTACTTGGACGAAGTGTCACCGCCAGCACTAAATCATGGATAAAAAACCCTTAAATCCAGCCCTGAACTGTGTCGTTTAAGCTAATTACCATCTAGCATCCTTTTTAGATTGCTGATTGCCATACCGGAAATGCCAATTTCTACTTGCCCCGGCATGATAATAACTACAATTTATCACATAATGGCGAACTTATATTTTTGCCTAATCCTATTTTGTTCTTCCATTTCCATTTAAAATAAATTTAATATTTTATTTAAATCCGAAACGTTTTTATATTTATAATCGCATCTTTCTGTTCTTTGCAAATCCGCAGCTTCAGGTCGACTATCGGATATCTCCGAAACACTTTCACCTTAGCGTTCGGGCAATTAACGTGGTGATTGGGTTTTTGCCGCTCAGCCCCTGGAGCAGAAATATCGTAGACCAACAACTGGTTTTGCGGCGACTAATCGAATTGTGGTGAGAGTGAAATGGGATTTTCTCGATCCCCTCCACCGCACAAAACGCCAGAGGGCAATTACCCCCTCTCGCTCGGGAGTCTTCACCGCCAATTTATCGAGATTGTTAAGATTTTCTATTCATTTTTAAGCTCTTTTCAAACACAAGATTAGGGTTATAGGCCTCAATAGACCTAGGATTATCAGACTTTACAATGGGTTGTCATTGGTGTAATAAAGGGTTGACACGGTGTGTATGTGTGTATGCGCGTGTGAGTAGTTGAGGGTTTGAAGGATATGTTTGTGCCTCATATTGACCGTCAAATATCGGAGGCCAGCTGAGGCGTTGGTGCTGTTTGCTCCCTTAACATTCCTCATCATCATCGCCGACGGGGGGAAGAGAAGCTGGGTCTTTGGCTTTCTCGCATATTGCGCTGGCAGCTGGCCAACGTTTTCCCCAGAAATCTTGCAATGCTTGTCAAATCGTTAAAATTTTGTAATTCCCCTACTTTAATTTTTCAATGTCTTGAAAACAACCGGAATTTTTAGTGACTACGAAGCTATGATTGCTTAATTATTTAAGCAAGCTTACTCTGCACATTGCATATTTTTAATTTTTTTTGGCGCTATTTAAGGCTCTTTGTGACTTTAAAATTTGCGGAATTCATTTTGAATTGAAATCCTGCATTTTTTTTCCAAAATTCCAGATAAAGATCTGCATTCTTACTTCTTTAACAAGCTTAATCAGCATATCTAGTGTATCGAAATTATATACGGTATTGAAGACTTGAACTAATTTGAAAATAGCTTACCAATTTTCATTTTAACCACAATTGTAGCCAGCAATTTCGGGAATTTTCAATAACGACAAATACATCCTCGATAACATAAAATGAAGTCAATTCGCCGAGCCTCAAATAACACTCGGATTTCACCACTTTTTCCGCTAATGGTTTGGCCTAGTACGCTAGGCTCCATAATTAACGAGAACGCGCGCTTCCCGGAAGTCCGCAATCTTAATTTCGGGTTTTGGCGATTTTGAAAACGCAGATCTTTTGAAACTGATATCATTTGGGCAGCAATAACTTTTGGAGATTTTTTAACAGCTGTTGTTTCGAATTTTTCACAAACAGAAAAGTCATTTGTGTATGGAGAGCCAACTTGTTTGATGATAAAGCCGGTTAAACCAGATTGTGGACCCCGTAAGAGGCCAATTCCGTAGGGGGCAGGGGGGAATATACCGGCCCGAAAAGGAACCCCCTTCGTCTCTTTCGCGAACGATTGCCTTCGTATTGCAGCAGGAGAAGCCGGTCTCGAGATGGCTTTCAACCGGACCCACTCTACCATATCGTAGGCCATTCAAGACATTTGACCATTCGAGGGACCGGCTTAACGTCACAGTGGCTGCCGTTGCTTTGAAATCAGAAATTCGGATGGACTTCTTTAAAGCCATGATTTTTAAAAGATATACAAATTAGTTTTTTAAAATTCATTACTATTCAACTTATGTCATAGTGCCTGGTAGGATTATTATTATTATATTATTATTATTACATGTTTCTTATATGATTTCATCAACCTTAGGAAAATCGTAATTTAGCTATAATAACCTTTTTAACACACAGTCTCAAAGATCCCCCCAATGGCGACTCGAAACACGACTGTTGCTTCGAGTCGCCATTGGGGGGATCTTAAACGCTTTTTTCATAAAATTTGTAATCCAATAAAAGTTATCAGTTAATCAAATCAGTCTTTTCAAATTTGATTACGTCTGAAACTGATTCGAAATTTCCATTCTTTTGAAAACATTTTTCAAAAAGTTTTCCCACGCGGTGACGGCTGTCAACCCCCGCCAAATTATCGCCATGTATTTCGTTTCCCCTGGGAAATTCCCACCATTATTTTTGCACCGTTCCACCCGGTTGATACAACATATTCCGTGTCTCGCATTGATTTAACAATTCATTCCAATTTTGCTGTTTCTTTTCTCGCTGTGAATTCCGAGATTTTCTGTATAGTCTGTCCTTTCATAAATCCTTGAATTTCAGGATGACGACGGGTATTTTTGTAATAGAAGAAATTCCGCTTCCGGACGAGGTAAGTGTCTTTAAAAAACCTTAAAAACGTAGTTAGAACCTTGAATTGAATTCTATATTTAAGGTTCAGCCCGCTTCGATCTCACGCGAGAGACGGTCTACTGAAACTGTATATTGCGATGAGAATTCGAACAGCACCGACAAATCTGGGTAAGATCTATCGATTCAAAAAACCTTCCCATTTCTACAAATCGTAAAAAAAAAGTGTAAGATCTGAATATATTTTTTGGGGATATGCATCTGATCTTACTTTAAAAGTGTCCATATTCTAAATATATTATAATTACATAGTGCAAGTGCATAATTGGATACACCGGCTGTATTTTATTTGTGTCCGTAGTAGGCGAGATCGATGTATGTGGTTGGGATCGAGAACCTGTTCTCCGGGATTTGAGGGCACACAGCCCACGCGGCATTTCTCTTTCTCGCCCGGAGATACCCTGCAACAGATCACCATATAAATCCTACTATATATAAAAAAATAGTGTTTGTGTGTGTGTATGACACTTTGCATGCAACTTCCGTCAGGTTGTTCCAGTAGTATCTCAATAAGGGGAGTAGTTACGGGCATGTTTGATACGTCATTAAGTGCGTAATGGCCTGGGGATGACTGCACACCAATAAAATTTTCAAAAATGAGCTGTTTTCGACGTTATTATTAAGTTTTTGTTCAAAAATGGGGCACCCTCTTTGTTAGGAAACAATTTGCATACGCCGGAAGTGGCGGTAGCCTATATAAGGCAAGCGAGGCAGCGTTTCTCATTTTGTCATCGACAATCGTGAGAGTATGCAAAGTTAGAGAATATCATCGGGTCAGACAGGGCCAGGGTTGAAAGGTCGCGAAGCGGCTTTCAACCCTGGTATTTATGAATTGAGCATCACATTGTCTTGATCTGAAGAAGCTTTCGTTAGAACCTTTTAGTATTTTCTAAGCTAAATTTTTCGCGCGTTGACCATTCGGCCATCCAAACGGAACCCACCATTTTTCCCTAACCCTGGAATTGATAAGATCCCAGTAGATTTACCTGTTATTGAGCATTTTGGCTGGGAAAAGGGGAGGGGTGTTTGCGACCTCCAAAATGGGAATCGAAACGCCCATATCGCAACCATCGCCAATGGCATGGGACTGGATTTTTGTCTGGCTTTAGTTTAGTTTATTTTTACTCAAAACGTGCCCCCACTTCCCCGTAGTCAGGAACTTACCCCTCAAATTGGCGAGATTTCAAAATCTGAAATCCCCATCTGACTCACTAACCCCTTGAGCCTATCCACCAAAATTGGAATGATTCGACCGGTTCCAATTCCAAACTTCAAGGCCAAAAAGGGTCCGAGCAACCGGATCGATGCTGGCTCCTCGACCCCAGTATTGTATAGAGTTGGAAAGGGTTGAGTGGTTGTAGTAGTCAAAGAGGAACATTGAGAATAGTCTTGCTCCCCCTTTTTGCGCTCCTGTTACCCCTTGCTCACCCAATTTCCAGCGAGATACCCATCGCTAAGCTTCGCCATTTTTCCCGCGTAGTGCACACGGTGTGTCAAACCGAACCTGTGTTGAGTGGCTATTATAATGGGCAGCGTGCGGTGTGAGTACATGGCAGTGAAATTTTTCACCGGCTTTTCTGCCTGAGCGACTCGTCGAAATTTGACCGCCTTGTGGTTCCTTTCTAATTACTCAACCTTTCGTTCTGGTTGGCTGATAAGATGGTGTGAGGGATGCTGGTTTTTTTGTATTGTTTCCATGGAGACTTTTCCGGAGCGGGGGACATTCAATTAAAGGCTTCATTTATTGGATAGGGATTCTATTATGCGGGTGTTCCCATCACTGGGAAGTCCCGGAAAACCTGTCTATATTTGCTACTCCACCCACTTCCTTGCGGTTTCTGAAAAGAATTTTTTAATTAAGAACGTCCTATTACGTAGCAACGGTTTCGAACGCTCTTCTTCTCAATTTTCCGCTAATTACACACCCCGAAGAATTTTTCATGCATTTTCCATCGTTGCCACGGTAGCAATGATAGCGGCCAACCGGGTGTCTGCCCTTTTTATTCGCGAATTTGTAGCCCAAAAGCCAAAATCTGATTTGCAAAAAGCGGTCGGGGGTCTGTGTTTTCCGATAACCTGGTGCGGCTGCGGCCAATTTACATAAACCAACCAGGCTTTACCTGGGTTGTTTTCGATCGTCAATAGTATCGATCGTGTGTTTAAGTAAATTTTGAATTTCAGCTCGATTGCATCGGTTCGACGGAAGCCGCTGACCGGGGTACTTAGAGTAGCTGTAAGTTTTTAAAAACTTAAGTTAATAAAACATGTATTTTTGTATTTGATCGTTGGCTAAAGGTTCCTTTTAGGAAGAATTCCCGTGTCCATCCATTTCTGGATCACCATCACTGCAAAAAACCGATGGGCCCCGGCTGGCAGCCAAATTGAAGGCGCTTCTCTCGTGTAAGTCGAGGTGTGGTTTCTATGCTTTTTAACCCTAACTTATCATTTTCCTGGTTTTGCTGATAATTTTTGGGGATGCCTTGGGATTAACAGATTTAAATCTGGCTGAGGTGGAGGTCCTAACTTGAAATATAATTCGAGAAACGGATGCGCAACAATTTTTATAAATTATCGAAAATCGAGATCTGGCGATGCTAGAGCTTATGTGGCTGGCAAAAGCCAAAAAAAACCGTGTTCGATTTTTATTTAAAAAAATCTATGAATATTTACATGGGAAATGTTGGATCGGAGGGAATTTTCAACAAAAAGCCTGTGTAAAATACTGCCATCGCATATGTAGCTTATCGGAAATTTTCCCGATTAATCCATAACAAATTCAGACTTATCCGGAACTCCGAATAGATCCCTGGAACCGAAATACATACCGCGTAGTTCTCTGGGTGTCCCTTTATCCATTTTCCGTAGCAACGGCTCTTTCCGGCTTCCACCCAACTCTAATCATACCAATGTCTCGCTCTGCTCCCTTTCATTTCCCCACTAATTAGACCCCCGCGGGTCGATCACACCAAGTGCACCACTTAATATTAAATCCCTGATTTGCTTGGAAGTGTATTTTAAAAAAGTCACGATTAATATCTTTTTAAAAAGAGTTTTTGATTCTCTGAACCTCTCTATCGCAAACCGAAGTTTTTGGCATCGAATTTTCGAACAAAAACTATTTTGAAAGGGGCTAAACTTGTTAAAAACTCTCAAATTAATGTAGATTAAAATCTACAAAATTATGTTTTTTGCTCCCGCATTTCAATGGACGATCCTAAATCAGATTTTAATATATTGTTAAATTTTGAACCGGCGCTTCCCATATATTATTTCAGTTAGTTTGAACCAGCAAAATATATTATTTTAAATAGTCTAAACATTGTTTTTATATCCTAAAATTATTAACACGTGTGCTTAGAATAAACCACTAATTTTTTTATCCTTAATTTTATTTAATCAATCCTTAGGTCAATCTCAAATCCTCTAATCCCTGGTGCCAAGATACCCTTTATCACTAAAAATTGTTGACCTCAAAAAAATTCGCACAATAAAATTTTTCAGCTCCACTACAATGGTGCTACCTTCGACTAGTCACCAGCACCAACCGCCATCAGTGACGACGGTATGCCATATTTGCCGTCCCAAACATAGGCGCCCATTTTTGCAGCCACCAAACAATCGCCTCCCGCCCCTGCCCAAGAAGGAGCCGCCCCCTGTAGATGAACTGGTGATTTTTTTGGCTCTCGGATCAAATAAACTGGCTCTTAGAACAACATTGCCCCTCCCGTTGCACCCGTCGCTCCAAAGAAGCCACCACAAGAAAGGTGTCGGCCAGTGGAAGAAAAGGTATGTAGAAAAAAAAGTTGTATGACAAGAAATATATCTAAGAATGACAAAATAGACTGCTAAAAACGTACCGATAGAAAAAATCTTGAAAAATGTTTTAAAGGGACGGGCTAGGTATAAAGATGGATTTGGTTGCTGCTCCGCGACGCAACGTCCAATGCGCATTTGCCGCAATCCAATACGCAATGGAAGACCGTACGTGCGCGTTGCGCGCTATAGACAGCAATCTTCCATAGCATTGTCTTGCCAACCGCTTTAAAATTTCTAGACTGCCAAAAATTACAATAAGAGTTCACATTCAGCGCTTTTCAGATGCCATTCTTCTACATCTACCTGGCCCTGCTCTTCATCATAGTTTGTTTAGTGGCGTTAAGCGTTTGGAACTACTATTCCGCTCTGCAAACATACAAGCCGTCCACATTATTCCCCCGTAATGATTCGCATTTGAATCGTGTTGAACGATTCAACACAACGACGAAAACTTGATTCCTATTTCTAGATCCCAAGATGTAAGCCTTATCCTGAATATATCCATACTTGGTTCTAAAACAAAAAGGGGTTCCTGCTAGGCATCTGCAATCTGGTGCTCCACTAGACAGGGCCGCAATTTAGTATCTTAGAAATTGCGGCCCTGGAATTATCAATTTCCTTAAAGAGATAGGGGCGGCATAAGTCAATCGATTACGCGCGGGAAAGAAAATGTCTCTGCGCCTCTCCCCTGGGCGCCCTCTCTCGCCGCGGGACCTGTTGAACCCCCCTCCCCAAGGGGGGTTCAACAGATGCCGTCCTCATCTCTTTAAGTTTTTTTTAAATTTTCTTGAGCTTTATCCGGTATTCATGCTATACGCTTCTGATGTATATCCCTTTGCGAACAGCCTTCATCGCGAGTAATAAATGCTTTAATTCTATGCCACATATACATGCATCAAATAAAATCACCACCAGCGCTTGGCCGGACGTAAAGGATATGCGTCACAGTCCTTTTCACAACCAAATGAAAACTCTCGCGGACTACCGTAACTCATTCTGTCGTCTTCTTTTTTGGTGAAATGATCACAATGAAATTCAGGGCTGACCGAGTACTAACAACCACTGGGCGGGCTAAACCGAGATGCGAACAGCAAACAAAAGTGAGAGCATAAGGCAGGCGGGGGAACAAACGTTAAGGCACCAATTTTTTAAAGGGTCAGTAAGCGGAATGAAATAATCATAGACGTTAATCGATTAATAAACAGACAAACAGACTCGTATAATCGAGCCATCTTCAATCACAAGGTAAAAGCAATCTAGGGTACTTGTGCTTCTAGAAGAGTTCCGGGCATCCCGACCAATCCTGCTTCTTTTTGCATTCCCAGTACTCGCCAGTCGATCTAAAGGCACGGTCTCGAAAGGGATAAGAAGACTTACAAATGGCACATCAAGTTCGTATCCGGGTCCATCACTTTGACAAACCATTTGGGCGTGTGCTCTTTGTACACGTTACCTAAAAACTATTATTGAAAACGGGATGCAATTTACCATCTTTTAATGCTTTTTCAGCTTCTTGATCTTGTTTCCTTCGACGGGCACGCTGCTTTTCCTCGATTTCAATCTTTCGCTTGTTCGCTTCGTCCCACTATAAAAACAATTTAAAAGCAATAACTTCCTTATATAATAAATTATGTCGATAATAAACCCCTACATTTCCCTCTTCCATCAAGCGTTGATCGGGACGCAATCGGCTGTCAGTCGGAGCCACACCTGGCTCTGGCTCGTTCAGCTCAATGGCAAACCGCGTGAAGCTGTACATCTTCTCGCACCCTTCACTAAAACAAAAAAACTTTCATTTCCATACGCAATCTTACATCGGCTTGTGTGCTGTCCAAATCGTCTCCTTATCGCTAGGATTCGGCTTGGTGGAGCCCTAAAAATTCCGTATTAAAACGAATTTTGAAAGAAAACCGACCGCAGAGAGCTTGGCTTTCCACAAACTGGAATCCCACGTACCGCCAATCGCGAAACGGGCCACCTTGTTTTGGTCAAGCACGAGACCGCCAACCTAATACTTTCTTTAAAATGGTATCCAAATGTGCCCACCTGTCTTTGAGCATCCTTGCCAAAATAAGAATAGGGCGAAAATTTGACGGTGCAGCGATGATCGTTGCTGTGGTTGATAATCTCCATATCGCCATGGTTGTCAATCCACAAACGTCCGACAATAATGTTATGAACCGTTGTTGTCACCTAAGAATAGACTTATTTGGAAAAGCTCGGGTAACGCTCACCTTCGTCAAGGAATAATGATGATTCGTATCATTAAAAATGATATGTGTGCGGCCGACCGGGATGACGCTTAGGAAGCGACCCCTAAAACGTGGAATCTAAGGAAAAATAATGCTCCTAACCTAAATCGGGAGGTCATCGTAAACTCTTGATGTAACTTCCAGCCTCTTCCTTCCACAAAATGCGCAGCAGCAGGCGGATGGTGTGAAACCTGAAGACGTTCAAAAAAAATCAGGTATGAAAGGGGGCTATACCTGTTCAGTGATGCTGCGCCACCCGTATTCGGCTCTTCTATCGCATTCAAAAGTTTCGCCTAGCACTGGATTGAATGGTTTTGTCGTCCGGTCTCCTGTGGTTGCATAACTGAAAAGAAACACTCGAAAAACACGTTATTAATTCTTATAAAAAGTGTGTTTTTCTAACGCCGAATCTATAATATACTAAAATACAGAAAGAAAGCAAAACTATACCTGCTGACAGCAAACGCGGCCACATAACACATCTGTTCGGCCGGGTCCAAACCAACAGCTTTATCAAGAAGATACGCATATTCCAAATCTTCCGTAACCCTTTGCAACATCGAGAGCGGCTCCGAGAAGTTCACCTATAAAAAGATAATAATAAAATGGAGCCTATCACAACTAACCGGCATCGGGATCTTGCTCAACTCGCGGCCTATGCAATTCTTCATGATGCTCCATAGATTGAGCGGGTAATTCGGCCGTTCGGGAATCTTTATGCGGCGCGATTTGATCGTTGCTAGGGAGGTTTGTTCAAGGTCATTCCCGTTCGGCATTATAACAGCTGCGGAATCTCCCAGTTCAGGCTGAAAAAGTGGGGATTGGTGAATGATACCATCACTCTCTTCGTACCTCATTAAAGCTGCATGGCTCCGGAGAATTCTGGTCGAAATTGTGAGAGCGCTTGGAAGAATCGTCAGTCGTAGTGTCCGATAGGCGAGATGCGGTTGATGATCTTAAAAAAGGTTTAAAAACGTGAAAAAAGATAATATATTCGTCCAAAATTCAAAGAATTCAGATTACTTTTTATTTTTCCGGTTAAAGAAGGCATGAATTTTTGGCAGATCCATATCGAAGGGCGCGATTGGGACAGGTCGAATTGTTGAAATAAAGAATCGGAAGGGACGAGGATGTTTAACTATGGACGGAGAGGATGGCGCGCGGGCCCCCCACGCTGGCAGAAGGGAATCGATTCACCAAAGGGAGACCGTCCTCCACAAAAGAAACGGCGAAATCCGGAAGACCTACATACGAAAGCGGAAAACATTTCGGATTTATTTCCTACACTTATTCATGGAAATTTAAGAAAATTTGGCATTTCCTCATCTATATTTCCCCGTAAAATTTTCATTATCGTAACATCTTGCCAATAATTGTCCTGGCCTTTCATGTATTTAATTTTTAGTATCCATTACAAACCGCTAAAGCCGTAGCCCCAGATTTAGCAGAAGTTTTCAAAATTGCTATAAAATTAGGTAATGTTTCCAAACCAAATCCCATTAAATCGTTCAAAAAACTAGATTTTAAGTGACGTCTAAACCTAAACCAAGGCAGAACGATCGAATGCCAGGTGATCGGGCAGCCCTTGTGAGACACGGGGGTCGGCGCCGAAATCGCGCAACAAAAACAACCCGAGGGCCGAGAGACAGGCAAAGGAGGGAGGTAGACTCGCCAAACTTGCCTTTTCCCGTCTTCTACTCTCCCCCACTTTCTCCTCCCCATTCACTTCCGTCACTTTCCCCCTCCATTTATCAGCCTTGTTTAGGCCCCATAAGCAATTAGCTAAGTAATAGGGCCGGCCCGTACCATTCTACAATTAGTTGACCCCTAATTTGGAAAGAAGCTACTGCATTTCGTGCCGCTCCGATCTTAAAATGTTTTTTACCTTCTAACATTCGAGGTCGTGAACTCTTCCTCGGCATCGTAGAAATCGTCCAGATCGCCGACCAGAGAGGAGCGCTTCACCATGTTTTCCAGAGTATTTTGTTGATGGGCAAGGGTCAGGATTTGTTCTTCCAATCTGAAAAGCCAGGTTTGGAACCTTCAGGTGATGAAATGATTTTACCTTCCGTTTCTTTGCCGCTCACGCTTCAGCTGCATCTCCAGACGAGAAACTGTGTCGGTAGCCGAATCGTTCAATTCCTTTGCCCCTTTCATTATCATCATTGTAGTTAACTAAAACACTATAACATCTCCTCATAACAATTCCTCACGTTGATCCAATTGACGCCATTGCTGATCTTCTTCAAATCGACTTCGTTATTTGACAGCTCAGGGACAAGTTGATTGACTTGCTTTTCTAAAAAAAGGTCGTTAATCGTTAAGATATCAAATACCTAGCAGTTTGCAACTGTTCTGGAGTTCCTCGTGGACGCTCTTGTAATTAGGGTGCTTGCTTTCCTTGACTCCATTTGATGAATCCGAGATGGCGGCTTCTGCATCGAAATCTTCTTCTAAAAGAATATGTTTTATATGATGCATAGCGCGCTATTTTCCATGGCTACACACGGGTTTGAATTTAGAGTTTTTGGGTTTCGGTAAAAGAAAAAACACCGCAACATCTAACTTTATCAGAAATTTTCTGACCTTTCTGCGCGGCAGTGATAGCGTTGTGACGGGCTAATTTTAGGGCCTCCATCCATTCATCGCGAGCTGTCGAACTGCCGGCTTTGAGGTGATAACTTTGCGACGGAGCTGACACGACAAATCCGGAGGTCCCCTAAGCGAACAGTTTGCAAAATAAGCAAATCTTACATGATCCAAGTAAACATTCGCGTCCCGCAAATTTATCCTTCCACGAGGGCACGGCTCAACGCCATCATCACTAAATTTCCGACTGAAAACCTGTAGAGCCAGTTCAAAGCAAAACAAAAGCGGGAAGAAACTGAGGGGAAACTCACTTGTACTTGTGGTAAGAGAGAAATCCGTAGGTGTCAAGGACGAAATGGCGCTTCCGGTAGCCCTTGATGTAATTGGCCCATTTGTACAGATCCTCTCTCTAAATTTATAACTATTATAAAAAACAGCGTTGAATATACCTTTACGATCTTGTGCTTCTCATCCATGAGAGAAGACCCGGTTGGGACCGGGCTGTGTGGGCACGTCAGCTGAATGGAGCAAAAGTGTATCCGAAAGTAAACGAAAAATAATATAATAAAAGAAAGAAAAGAAAAGAAAATAAACGGAAAAGAAAGTGGGTCACGAAGACAAAGCGAAACAATGACGTACATAGTACAAAACGGAATCTCGTAAATCTTCGTTTCGTCAACATTTTAGCCATTTTCGGATCATCAATTATTTCTTGCAAAAAATTTCCGAAGCCCAAGACAAAATGCGCGAAAAGGAGGCAAATAGACCGGTTTTAGGGCTGAAAGGGCGACCTTACGCGCATCCCCCAATATATCGAATTCTAGCTCTCTCGTCGGGATAAATAATCATTGGCTTATTTGGACAAGATCGGAGGAAAAGTTATAGTAAATTACTTTAAATTTAGCATTTGTTGAACAAATTCAGCTGGAGGCTTTGGAAAAATGAAATCAGAAATGGAATGCTTTCGTCTAGCTGTGTTCGAAGGAGCCTATGGTCATGATAGTGTGAAATTGACTTTCAATCGTCCACGAGTTGTTAATCGAAACTTCTTAACCGAAGCTTTCGTTTGCAAAAGTTAAAACGCTTATAATATACTTTCCGCATAGGATAGAATATGCTTTGGAACGAATTTGACGCGCGTAAGTCGTTTGGGCATGTAAAACCGTTCTTCACGTAATCGAAAAGCCACGCGAAAAGGGCAAATTGAAATAGACGGCATTATACGTAGATTATTAAAAATTAAACGGTAGATTTTACCAGCGTGAATCTGCTGCGTTCCGAAAAACCACGTTTGTAACGGAAATAGCAATTCAAAAACGCGCTCGAAAAGTGCAGATTGAAAGTATACGGTTGGTGTTCGGGATTACATGGCTGTGAACGGGTGAGGTGGGGGAGGACTAGGGGGCCGGTGTCGAGGAGCAGGAGGTTAGAGAGGGAAGGGGAGATCTACGCAGATAGGTTCTGGATTTGAGGAGGCACAAGGAGGAGGAGATGGAGGGAGAATGGTTGGTGGGCTGGATGGTTGTGCGTCAAGGCAGCGAGCACACAGCCGATGGGGTGGAATGGAGATTGCCTGAGGATATGTTTCCTCCGGTGCCCCTAAGGGACTGAATGAATGAGACGGACTGTCCGATCGGCTAGGAGCAAGCGCAGAAACAAAGGAAGACACCTCGGACGTGGCTCGTCTCGCAAGCTTTCCTTTCCATTTTTCCTTTTTTCTTCTTTCACCCAGGATCGATCCTGGCCCCGCGCTGTGAAGAACGGCCCTTATGAATATCCGACCCCCCGCTACGACGGGAAACAGCTGGCATAGCATGGGTAAGAGCGCGATGCATTACACCATCAAAAGGTCAGTACAATTTGTGCGCGAAATTTTGGGACCGTTTTCCGCCAACGCCGAAATTGCTCGTGAAATGCGTGTAATAGTCCTAGCAATGATTTTCTACATGGACCTAGACATTTCGGTAGAAATAATCAAGTTATGGTGGTTCATGAAAAACAGATTTTGCGCGGGGAAGGTAAAAAATCGCCATAGCCCAAAACAATCCTCCCGCATCGTAATTTCTTCTCTAGTCTCTACTTAATTTAATTAAATTTATTGATACCGAAAACACAAAGAAACTGTTGATTTAGACGGTTTTATATGTTTTTGGCCCAACAATTGCAGAAACGTCATGGCCCGGAAATTTCTCCGCAAAAAACGGGAAGGTGCTTTCGTTCCGAGACGAATTCTGAAAATAACTTCAAGAAGATCGTAGAAAACTAGAACGTATGGATCGATTTTTAGCAGTTTCAGGGGGAGAAACGCTCGCAGCCTGACTCAACGCCAACAAAAGTGGTAAACAGCGCCGGCCAATAGGCATCGATGAAAAGGTTTCTCCACGAACGATAGACTATTGTTTTGGTGTGAATCGTTTCCACAAATGGCTAGCGGACCATTTGTGGCGAGGAGGAAGGGGGTGTAGCATGGGGTTTAAACCTGACGGTTCATTCCTTTTAAAGCAATAAATGACGACGGCCACTGAATGGTTCATAGATTAGAACGGTTATCTATAACCTATGAATCGGTGATTCATCATAAAACGCGATAAACCGACTCGGTGGATCCGCGGAATTACGCCCTGATTCACCGAAAGGAGGGCCCCTAAGGGCCGCATACACACTTTCAGCCAAGAGCAAATAGAGACGGCAAGGCTACGTCCGTCGGTTCGTCCTTTAGGCGAGAGGTAACACGGGACCTTACACTCCCGATTTCAAGATAACGGATAAAAAGTTTGATCGCTGGGGTTTTGCCGGGTTTTAGGTGTCTGTTTAATGGAGGGTATAAATTTTAGATACCTAGAAACCACGAAACTGTACTATAAACCAATAGGCTGGGCGAGAAAAGAATATTATGTGATTTATAAATTAAAAAGATTAAATTGACTTACGATTCCACTGAAATATATTACAAAGAATTAATAAAATACAGATGATTAAGATAATTTAGTAACCAATCGATTAACATCTGCATTTACTAGATAATATCGTGACCACGGGCCCTAAATCTGATTGAAGGCCCACGCCAAAAAAATTCTGGAGTCTTGTCCCTTGCTTGATCCCCCCTTCTCAGACCCGGCACCTGCCGGTGATAAGCCTTTTTTGTTCCTTCGAACTTTCGCGTGTTTGCAATGGAAACAACGGTGTGGCGGAGGGTGTTTGCAATTTTAAAGCGCGTGTAGCTGACTCAATACAGCGAGGAAAATTGGAGGCTAGGAGGGCAAAAAATGGGGGCCATCCTGGAGGCTGTTCGTCTCTGCTCCGACCTCTCTCATGCGGCAGACCAACGGGGCAAAAAAGGGGGAGAAGAGGAGGAGGAGGAGGAGAATGAGAAAAGGGAGGGCAAAAAGAAGGGCATTGCAATAACACGTTATGCTTGGCGAGATCCCTTTACGGTTGGAAGAAAACAAAAACAGTGCCTTGTGGAGAGCGAGAAGTGAGACTGTCCCACTGGACGGAATGATCTGTTGAGATGCACTTTAAAGGACTATCGCCGGCCGGAAAAAGCGCGTCGGCGATGAAATACTGTAAGGAATACATGGCGGAACAGTAGGGAGTAGCACATAACAAAATTTTTTTAATTATACTGTCGCTTTAAGGGGGTAACTTCACGTTTAGACATTAGCGTTATCTTGCTATGTATACACCAATTTACGCGGAGAGGCTAGGACAAAGGGAGAGGCTCGCGTGGACATTTTTAGGTGTATACGCACTAATAAGTAAGTCTGCGCTTTAAAGGAACGAGTAAGGCATGATCGCTTCTACTTTTTATTTTTCCTCTTTCCAACGCGCAAGGTGCCTGGCGTCTTTTGTGTCGTAATGGATTACACTTCTTCAAAGATCCTTACTTCTATCGGGATCAACGTTGAGATTGCTAGAGGCAAGACTTAAAGTGACCTTCAGCCTGCCTTACGTACTCCTTTAAAGGTAGGGTAACATATTACGATAGTTAATTTTTTAGGATTCTTGGCTGCTTTTCGGAAGGGTACGTTCTCCGATTCCCCCTGAAAAATTTCCCATTTTTACCCTTTGCCCCCTTCCAGATGGTCAGTGGCTGAAATTAAAATTTGACGATTAAACAAAAAGTCAAACAGAGCGCGATGGGGTTGATTGACACGGCAAATGGGTGAGGCCCTTATCAATGTGTCAACCGAGTGTGTGCCTGTGGTGTCCCTCCATACCATCCGAAAAGGCTTCTTCCGGACAAGTCGATACCCACTCCCCAGACAATCCAGGGCCATGGTGTGGGCCCTAAATGTTGGGTTGTTATTTTTGGCAATTGCTGGCTCGGATGGCTGTTTCTTATGTCCACTTCGAGAACCGCCACGGCCTCGTCCACTGGATCAATTCGAATTGCCGACGCTAGGAAAGATGCCTTCCACCGACAAGGTCCCGCCACTCTGTGACTACTCCAAAAAATTGCCGGTCAATGGTGGGTGGGCCAATATCTACAGGATTGCCAGCCGGGCTGTATCTATCCCCGCAGTTCTCTTATAAATAGTCCAGTCGTAAATCGGGTCGTAAATTCGGGCTGGGGGTTCGAAATAAGGGCTGGGAGGAGCTTTGTTGGATTAGAGGAATTTTTAGAGCACACAGTGTGACGGCAGACGGTAGCGTTATTTGCGCCAAAGTCGAACTATTTAAATATATTTTGTTTAGTTTGAGATTTCTGAAACGACGCAATGATTTTCTTACGCAAGCCATGTATATTTCGAGGATTCGAGCAGATTTGTAAGGTTCGGCAGTAAAGCATTTATCAATTTTGAACAGCTATAAAAAGGCTAATAAAATTTTTTACTATATGCATTTAAATAATTTGCCAAATTAATTAGCTTTAATATCAGATTTTAGAACTTTCAAAGCGTACTCGCACGCCCCACTGTTTTTGCTATACAAGTTGCCTTATCCAATACCATTTTTTAAAAGATCAGATCAATTAGTAGGCACCTTTTTGCAGGAAGTTGCCAAGAAGCCTTCGAAAGGCTCCTATGCTCAGCCGAAACATTCTATTCGGCAATCGTCAAAGGCTGTCCGGGAAGTGATGATCCAGATGCATGCTCAAGCTGTAGCCGGGGGAAAGATGCAAGCACTTGGGTGGTTGGATGTTCGTAAAACTAAAGATTCTTGTAAAAAATGAGATTTAGGGTTTGACTCTTTGGGAAAGCCGCCTTCCGGTATCAGCGATGGAAACTATTACTGGTTGGGGGACTACGAAATTTGTCATGATTTGAGAGCGTTGGTTCATTCAACGATTGCAATATCGATTTAGAAAACAAAAATTCATGGGTCAATATTGTCGAGTGGAGTTGGAGATTCCGGATGCATTGGTATAAAAATTTAAATTTGTGTTTGAAGAAATCCTATAATTTACTTAGGTAGAAGCCGGATGCCAGCAGACCGATCCGTTGGCCATAATTTTGGGCGTTTGTTTCCCAGCCGAATGCAGCAAGGCAGAATTGACCGCTGTATCCTCATGTAGGAAAATTTCAATTTTTAATTTTCATCGAACCCGTTCCAGCATTGGTTCCCTACAAACTCACCGTGGATTGTGAAGTCCATACCGAATGGTCGATGGCCGCAAAAATATTTTTGTAAGTCAATTTCAGGTGGAAATTCAAATTTCTATTTTAGGACTTTAACTGGTATCTGGGTGTTTGTAGTATTGGTTTGTACTGCTGCTCACATCCGGAATCCAGATCTGGGATTGGTCTTTTACTGCCTCTCCCTACAAGTCAACGGAGCGAGAGCCCTCTCGACCAAACGGTGAGACATCCAAAATTATATTGAAAACCCTTCTAGTGACTATCAGCTACACGCACAACAGGGCCTGGAGTTTCTTACGTATTTGGTGCTTATCATCGGTATCGTGTACAGCTATATGCTTCCTTATATCGGTAAGAATACAGTGGATTCAGTCATTTTAGCTTGCGCCATTTAGAAAACGTCTCATTTGCATTTGATGCCGTTAGCGATGCTCGGATGCATTTAGTCAATAATTATTCATACCATGTATGGGCTGCTTTAAGCGGCGGTTAAATTAGTTTTATTAGATCGACGGCTTGTTGGCGCTAACGTCATTATTTACGACGTCGCTTTTGATGGGACATATTTTGTCGTATAAAGACATCTTCCGAGCGGTCATCAGAAAATTGGCTAGGTACACTATGATTGTATTCACATGTTTCTAAAACCATTTAATTCCAGATTTATGCCCAGCTACGCTTTTATCATTGCATTTATGGGGATTGTTTTTGCAAATGTTGCTTCAGGTAAGTTCAATCCATTACAAACAATCTTTCTCGAGGTCCATTATGGATTCATGGCGACCTTGTAAAGAGATGTGAGAGCTCGTGGTGGAAAAACCTCTTATTAATCAACAATTTCTACGGGGTTAAGGAAACGGTATTCATCGTTAGCCAATTTTATAAATACCTTTATAGTGTGTTGATTTTGGGCATGTTATTTCGTTGGAAGCACAGTGCTTTGCTGTACTGATCGTCTTGATTTGTTTGGCCTACCATCGGCCAGTCATCGCACAGGTGATTAATATTAAAATTTTTGTAAATTATTTCATGTTTTCAGGGTGTAGCCGTAACCTTGACAATCCTCTCCATCATTGTCACTTTTTATATAATCCTAACTAATGCTCTTCCGCCAGCACCAATGCTATCTGCTGAACCGGTTGAGTCAGTCCTGAAAAACTAGCTAAATAATTTCATTATCATTTAGCATCTTCAAAATCGAGTTCCTACTTTCAAATGTTGTGATAGCTTTCTTGCCAAGACTATCTGCATATATGATTGGTTTCCTCTACTATTTCCGCTTTAACTTCAGTGAGGTAAATGGATTTCCGACTAAACGATTTCCTTAAATTTTCAGGCAGAAGAGGGTAGCATCGATGCAAACGGGAACGAGAAAATCGTGCACAAGAATCGTTGGCAAGCCTATCTTCTGGCGGCCGCCACCTGTCTCGTAGTGTCCGGAGTTGCATTTGGAGTGTTAGGGTATGCATCGACAAATCATGGTGAGATTTATGCAAAAAAATTCTTAAAGATTTTTAACTATAGGGGCAACACTTTGGCTAGCCGCTTATGGATCGTTGCATCGTCCCGCTTGGGCGTTTGCTGTTATTTCGCTGCTATGGCTTTGTCAAAACAAGACCTTCAGTAAACTTACTTGCTTATTTTAATAAACTTGAAACATTTAGGCGAATTAAATGCTTTTCTATCTTGGCGTCTATTTTCACCACTTTCGAAGCTTACTTATCAGGTAAATGAGAAAGAAACTGTCTAACGCCCAGAAAAAATCAGAGAAAAAGCTATGTCGTACTTTTTATCAACAGTGATAGTTAATTTCGGGTTTTAATTTATTTAAAAATTACCTATCATTTTAATTTAGGCATTGATCATTGCCGAGCCCTTGGTGCTATATTTCTATTCGGCTATGCATAGACCAACGCATGCAACCCATTGGAGTTCGGTAAAAAAATAATATTCAATCCGTTTTATACCTTTCACGTCTTAAGATTTACACAGCGGTTAGTACTGCGGCCGTTGCATACCTTTTTGCGCTCCTTATCGATATTTTCCTGGCAAGACCCCTGCGAAATCTGATTTATAGGTTCGTCATTATTCGAAGGTGAAATTCATCTTTTAGCCGATCAATTCACCGCCGAAGATACACAATCCCGGGCAGAACAAATTCATTGCGCACTGGTGTTTAGTTAGGAGACAATTATCTTTATTTATTCCATTCAATATTGCAAATAAAATTGGCTTCACTGGGTATATTGTGACACGAATCGAGGAGTTGACTGGTATGTTTGAACTGTAATTTGCATCGAAAGACAACAAAAGAAATAAACAGAAAAATAATAAATAGTTATTTACGGGGGCAGGCAATGAACGCATTGAAGGGGGGAGGGGGATTTGTTCAAGGGGTAGGTTTTTGGGTAGGTACAGGTGGCTACATATGTGCACTGCTAACAATGTTTCAGAAAACGGTGGAAAAGGCGTTGGGTAGAGATCACTGATCAACGAGCTAGAGCAGTTATACTGAAGCTAGGACGTATTTTTTCAAGTGATTAGGCAGGGGGAGGGCTTCGATTTTTGAAGGTCGTAATGGGCCCATTTCACGAAGTCGGATACGGCAAAGGTGTTCAAGGCTACGGGGTGACCTTAAAATTTAGAGTTTCGATAGGTGGTTGCGCGCAAAATACAGTAATGCTTCCAGTAATTCCAATTGTTACTTACTTGTTCATTTCCAAAATTGCCTGCTTCACTGGGTCCGAGAATGGAAGCCGTAGAACAGCTTTCACATCCACGTCCTCTTCTAAAAATTTAAACTGGTGAGTCGAAAAGTGTCAAAAAATGCAATTAAATTAAATAAAAATTTGCAAGAAACCACAACGCACCGGCAATGTCCAGCATCGCATACACGATATCGCCCTGTCCTTGGGCGCCGAGCCTCAAAATATTCCGCAGTTGGCCAGCCTGATGGGTGGTTGGTGTACGCAGATATACTTTGGCTCCATAGCCCAGGAGAAGGGAGATGACTTCACGTTCAACCTGAAAAACCGAGCCTTGTCATCGTGATTTTATTCGTACCACATCTCGACTCCGGAAGTATTCAACGAAAGGTGTCTTCAGAACCGAGCCATCTCCGAATTTGTGCTCCAGATTTGGGTCGGCACCATGCTCGAGAAGGATGGTCAAGATCTAGAAAACAAATCCGTATTTTCGTAGCGCAATCGAATGCATCCGTAGATTTCTAAAAATGTATCTAACCTCTTTCTGATTCTTCAAAATCGAACAGCAAGCCAGGTGCAAAGCCGAGCCGATATATGTGTAAACTCGATTCGGGTCAGCACCAGCGATCACGACTTCCTGAAAACAATTCTACACTTAATTTTGGTATATATCATTGATAACCGGGGGATACATGCCTTCTGGGGGTCCAGGCATGATGCGTCGAGGAGTATTTATAAAATTTTACATATTTTCATGCCCGCATGCAACGAATAGATATTTTTTCGCGTCTCTACCCCTTTCCTGAGACCCCATTTGTGAAGACAGCAGTTCAAAAAGGCCTAAAAGGAGTGGAAGATAGATGGAAGAGAAAGATCGTTTGGGAATATTAGAAGACCACCACCAACCTGGAGAAGAGCAGGATCGTCCTTGAGAACTGCAATATCAAGGATCGAAGGCTTCTCGTAGTCGGTTGGCAGTTGGACATCAGCACCTTTCTAAAAATAAGGGATAAATTATGGAAATTTTTTGGACCTCGATCAACAATCGTACGGTTGACTTTGAGCCGGAGAGCACGGCATAGTGGAGGGCCGTCCGGAAATCGGCTCGTGGTGATCCACGCAAGTTGATGTCAGCACCATTGGCCACCAGAACCTAAAATAAAGAAATTTACCTTGCTAATTTTAATCAATAATTGTTTATTCAATATTCAGAAAATAATTTTGGTACCTCAATAGCTTTTTGTCCTCGTTCACCACGCTTTGCGGCGATCATTAATGGGCTCATCCCCTTTCGATCGAGCGCATTTGGATTTGCGCCAAATCGGAGCTAAAGTTTTTTCAAATTATTTTTATAAAGTGTACTAATAAAATTAGTGTATTAACTGGGCACACCATTAACAAAGCTCAACTTACCAAAAGCTCCAAGAACTCGACATAATAATCGTCATTAGCTGTGAGCAGCGTTATCTCAGGCCCATCAAAATAGATGGCATTGGGGCTGAAGCCGGCTTGAAGCAGGAGCTCTGCGCTTGAGAGATGACCATTCTTGATGGCTTGCCTGAAGCGGGGAAAATGGCATCTGGTGGTACCTGTCTACCTCAATGGTTCGTCCACCGTATCTCGGCTTGGGTATCGTCCATTTTCGTCTAATTCCATGATTTGTTCAAAGGCAGAGATGGTGTCGACGTACTGGGAAATGATAGTAATGTAAAATTATAAAATTGTTTACTCGGAGTAACAGTCTAACAAGTGGATCATAGCCATGTTCAGCGCATAGATGAAGTGGAGAGCAGCCGATAGCATCCATTGCATCGACCTAAAGATATTTATAAGGTGTTCTTGCATATTTTTCGGAATTTTTGTGCAGATTTTTTTACTTTTAGACCAAGTTTTCAGAGAACATACCTTTGCTCCAGTCTCCAGCAACACCTTAGCTGCCAAGAAATTGTTAGAATGGCATGCGTAGTGTAGGGGAGTTAACCCGCGAGTCACTTCTCCTCCAGCTTGTGCTCCGAGGGCAAGCAGCGCATTCAATTCATCCGTCGAGCAACATTCCGTGATCTTATCTGCGAGTTCGCGCTGAAATTAAGCATTTTTCTCATTTCGCTTTCCTCTTTCCATGAAGTCTTCAACCACTGTTTTTATTCATCTCAACCCCCGGCACTTTCCTTCAAAAACTCAAAAGGGCAACCAGCCAACCCAAATAGTAAACAAGTTCGGGGGCCCACTGACTAATCAGACCCTGTTTTCCCTGCCCGATCATCTACAAGCCAGCGTTGAACCTCAGTTGAATCAGCTGTTTTGTCAGGGTTCGACCCCCCCCAGACTAAAAGGGGCTAGGGGGGATCCGCGTGAGAGCCTAGAGCGAGAGAGACGAGAGATATAGAGTGTCTGGTTGGGTCAGAAAAAAGCTGGCGACCAAAATATCGCACTCGAGGCCCGGGGAAGGGTCCCGATCAGCTGGGCCCATCTGACCGCCACATGGGGGGACCCATCGGTCCGTTCGCTCAGCTGACCACCGTCGTCACGCAGCGACACGGAATGACTCAGGAAACGGATGGGCCTCGAAGACTAGTACTATGACCGACCCCCCTCGTAACATCCGCTGATTGGGAGGGGATGATGAAATGAAGGGGGAAAGCTGGAGTGGAAAACAAAAGTGACGGGGCAGATAGGGTGAAAAAAAAGGGTTTTTAGATCTTACTTGTAGCTTTATCTGGCGCTCTTCCATCGGGGACATTGGGGGCGTTTCGTCCGCTTCGCTTGTTTGGTTCATTTCGATTTCTAAAAAAGGAAATTTTAATGATATAATAGAATTTAATTTTAATAAAATCAATAAACAAGACCACAGCATCATTGACAAAAGTAAGTAATAAAATTTAAGTTTCAAAAATCAGGGCGAGGTTGAAAAAAAACTTGGGAACTGGAAAATTGTTACTTAAAACATTGAGTATAATCATAACCTGTCTTAATGCACAGATGAACGGCATAAAATTAAAGAAATTAATTTTAGTTGATAAATTAAAATCTCAACCAACTGAGGTGAAAAAAATTTTCTGAAAATTTGGGCGACGTCACCAAGAAGTCAGCTTAATTAAAGATATTCGGTAGTGAGAATTGGCTTTGAAATTATATTGATAATGTAGAAAATATATTTACAAACAGGCATAACCATTTGATGCCTTAATGCCGATGTGATTGAGGTAAAGGTACCTTCAGGCTAGAGTTTAATACATAATAGTTAGGTATTAAACGAAAAGAGGGAATTATAATTAAAAGTATGATTAAAGTATCGTAACGTAGAGCCCGGAGCGCCTCTTCCACCCGACTGAACCCCCGAAAAGCTATGGAGGCCGCCCCAACGGATGACCGGTGGGTCACAAGTGTCCCTCCACCACAACCCCAACCCCCAAAGCGACAAACATAAACAGGGAAGGCCCCTGCCATCAAAAGACCCTGCGAAAAGGACGCCCAAATAGATGCTTATAAAAGGGTAAACCTCGGACATCTTCTCTCCAAAGACGAGGGTTCAACTGGGCGGAGAGAACAGCTCCGAGGGCACCGATCACATGTTCAGAGTACAACCCCGGGATTTGACCACACATGCCTCGGGCGCCCAGGGCAACTACCTACCCGTCGTTGGATAGACAGACCTACAGACACCCCCTACCCTGACTCTTGACACCTTGTGAAACCTTCGCTTATTCGGGGAAAACAACCGGCTAAATATTGACAAAAGAGAAACAATAATAATGGGCGAAAGGTGGACAGCGGAAAATTGTTTTTGGCAACTTGCCAAGAAAATATTCTTAAGGTTCCCCGGGATTTTCAAAATCTACCGATGGGCGTTGATTTTTTCATTGTTTATGCAAATTTAATGACCTGGACACACCGGAATTGAGTGTCCTCAGAAGATGTTTAGATGAAAAATCGTAAGGCGTTTAGAGGAGCGAAGCGTAGTGCGTCAGTAGCGGTAAAATTTCGTACGGATTTATTTCAAAACTGCATTAAAAATTACTTACTAATTTAAAAATCCATTAAAAATCAAATATAAATTTATTGGCAGCCTTTTCTAAAATTAAGGTTTAATTCTAATATTTAGCGATCATGCGGCAAGATATAACGTATGGTGATAAGTAAGATCTTCCAGGAAATCGGAACGCCACCCGCCAGGCGCCATCTTGTCGAGCTTGACAGTCAGGCAGAACGAAAATGGGCGGAAAAGCCGGGGGTAGAAGAAGGGGTGTCAGAAGCCGGATCCGCGTGCGAGGAACTGGCGTACAGCCAACCAAGGGGAGGGCCGTTCCCTCATCCCATCGGGACGATACGAGTGGTTGTTGTTGTTTGGGAGGGCCCATCCGGGTTCGAGAAGACCATGGTATGGAGGTCCCGATTCAACCAGACACAGCCCCCTTTCGATTGTTTTCCCCCCATTCTCTACCGCAACCAAGACGGTCGGCGACCTACTCAAGAACATCGTGGTGATTTAGGGATTTAGGGTTCAGGCACTATAATGGGGGCTTAAAGGAAGCAGGCATGGCGGAGCCAAATTCATATGCTCGGGTCGATTTCCTACCAAAATATAAAAGGTTAAATCATCAAAATACAATTTCTTGAAAATCGGTTAGCCGAAAATTACGTTTCCTCGAAATCATTTTGTCTCAATAACTTAAAAAAAAATGGGAAAATCTGAATCTTCCAAAAACACCCCAAACTCGAGCTGCATCACCCCGAGCTGTTTATTGTCTTGAAAAATACCGATACCGGATACCGTTTATGATTTCGACAACAAGAAATTTTCACAAAACTCTATAAACATGTGATTCCTAATTTTCAACATTCAAGTACTTCATTAAAACCCCCTTGGAACAAACAAAATCCGAGTTCAGAAACGATTCTCCAGTGAGGAACCCGATCCTTCGTTGCCTTTTTCTGGAAGCGTAGACAAATTTTTCGAAGCTTTACAGTGACGGTCAGACGAATGGGTCACATTGCAGTTCCGTCCAGTCGGTAAAAACTTTCGCAGACTATCGTGTTTCAGCAAAAACCGAAACGGGTGATGCGAGATGTCTTTGGGCTTCAGCTGGACGGGCAAAGGGTAAAAAGCGAAAGCCTGGAAAATTATATTCAAGATTTAAAATATTTACGTCTAAGATCGATACTAATTGAATTTAAAACGTTATCATTAATGCACCAATAATAACGCATTTAACCGCATCGCAGAGATTTTCCCGATTAGAGTGAGATCTAGAGCTTTCAGAGGAAAGAATTTACATTTTCGATTCGCTTGTCATTTTTCGGGTAATCTTTTAATATAGCAAGAGATTTTAATATAGCAAGAGATTAATTCAGATTTTGAAAGCACCATTAAAAGCTTCATATATTTCTCGCCTTTTCAGCCACACGTCTGCAATAAACTAGGTTGGCCCCTGGGTTTCTTTGGTCACTGAGATGCTTCTTACAACCGATCTGCCTCTGTTTGCCACCCTCACACTCCTCCAGCAATAGGGCCATCTATCGATTTTCTGCCATTATCCACATCCCGAAAATCCTTAGAGTTTTTTTTAACCAGACATTTTATTTTTAACAGTATTATTCCAGTTTCGAAAATGTCCCTTCCATCAGCGGCGCGTGGCGTAACAAATGTTGTTATTCGTTGTGAGGCGGCGAAAGAAACCGGGTTTTTGGGTATGTTTTAAATATGATGTATTCAATGTAGAAATCGGGTAACGGGTCGAATATATAATACCTCTTTTAAGGAATTAATAAAACGTACAGCTATGAATGCGCAATTCATCGGTTTTCAAAAATGCGGATGTCCGATATTAAATTTGGCTTTTAATGGAAATATGGGCTGAGCGACGTTACAGTTAGGAGATGATTAGCATACATCAAAATGGTAGCAGCAAACAGTCGAGTAGCAAAAATAAAAACGTCGTCTACTATTTTTAAGCTATATTATTGTTGTTCGCTTTTGATCTGAACTTTATAGATCTTTCCGATTGCCAAATTATGTATATTGCCGATGCAATTTATATGATCATACGCGATAGTCCGGTGACTAAAGTGAGGTAAGAAGAATTTGTGAAGCTTGAACTTATTAAATATAGTTTGATGTGCAATCAGATGCAGAAATTCCCGAAAAAGATGGTCACCAAATTGCCGGGGATCAGATGTAAGAGTTTCTCAGTGGAGCACGCAATTGTTTAGGGGTTAATTTCAACCAAAATAAAATTAGTGAACTGCCTGAGGAAGTGGGTGGCTGGAGCTTGAAGGGCATTAATGCGTCGGCAAATCAGGTTGGTTTTGATTCTTATATTATCCACAAAGCCACTAAAATAATCAGGAATTTAAAAAAATAAAATATTTAAAATAAAGACAACGCCTTAAAATCACCAAACAATTTCTTCAAAAAAAAACACACATAATTTCAGTTCACCGCAATGCCGGAAGTTGTCTTTTCATGGTCAGAATTGAATGTGCTCGATTTTGCAGATAATCAAATTAAAGGTATGGATTTTTATACCTACAAGGATTTTCTGTTATTTTAAGAATTGGATGTTGAACGTCTTTTTGAATCACTACCAAATTTGAAAGGCCTCAACCTGGCCAACAATCCCCTGACCTCTGAAGTCAAAGAACGGTTAGAAAAGTTGAAACCCGAGCAGTTGATTATGCAGTTATAAAAACTGTTTATGCTTTGGATAAATTTATACTCTATCCGTGTTCATTCTTGGGAATGTGGTATCGGGTGATGGCCGAGTAAAAATACAGTACAATTAGGGCCGCGATTAGCAGCAGGCCGCCCTGGGATACACAAACGAACGCCAGGATCTTCAGGCGGAAGAGGCGGCTTTTTGGCTCTGTAATAGGGGCTTTATTGGAGGAAAGGCACGGGCGAAGGAAGAGCTTAAAAATAGTGTGCCTTTCAACTAACATAAATATCTCACCTTTATTGCCCAGCAATTTTCTGGTGGGTCCGTTTTCGGGGATCTCGTCGCCGGACAACGGGAGGCGGACATCTTGTGACTTTTGAGCTGAGAAAGGAATTAGTGGTGGCATTTATAATTGCAGTTTATTTATTGCTTTTTTAAATTGTACGGGATTGGTACTTTTCGGAATTTTTAGAAAGGGCATTGTAGATTTATGGTCAAACTAGCGGGTTTAGGGTATTTGGAATGTCTCTATGCTGTATGACGGAATTAAGAACAAGTGTATTTTTATATGCTTTAAATAATGCGTTGCAAAAACTAGTGTCTGTGTGCCACTTTACATGTCCGCAGGATATCTCCGCCTTGGAGCAATTTAAGGGTATATTGATAGGTAATTAGACCCGTATTGCCCTCTGTGGATAACTGTACACCTATTAGATTATTCATAGCTAATACGGATGCCCTCTCCCTTTAATAATCGGCTATACTACGTCTTACAGCACTATACTACCATATAATTTAAGAACAAAACCCACTCCTCGTCACCGCTTCATCCATCCGTCGTCATTAGGGCAGCCAACCCCCCAAACGGTATTCCCCGGAATATAATAGAAAACCGGCCGCTAGGGTATTTAGTGGAAACCCAAAGAAGCGGAGAGCCGGCTGGTGAAAATGGGAGGAGGGAAAAGCTGCGACGAATGAGGGCAACAGCCAACGGGGCGCCCACCCCAATTCCGCAGGTGCCCAAATTGTCGCGGGAGAGCAAAAGTTCTAAAATGTATGGAGCGGAAGTGAAAAGGGGGAGGGCAGATAGATGGGAAGAGGGCAGAAGGGGAAGAATGGAAGGGAGGAAGGGGACCCAGAGGAGAAGCCCTGGGTAGGGTGGGGGCAATTTTTGGCGAGCAGAGGCCTAATTCGATGAGTGGCGGTCCGGTGAGGGGGGCCAACGCGTACAGATGGCATAGTGAAGAGGTCGTCAAGTGGAGTAGGATATGGTTTGGTGTTAGCGATGAAATGATATGCATTGTTATGTAAATTCAGGGGTGGGGCGGGGGAAGCATGTATTAAAGGTTAACAAGGCGGCTGGATAGGTGGCGTGGTTTGGTGTATACTGTACAGTTTTGACTGCAAAAATTCGTACCGATATTGCCAGATTTTGTTTGCTGCTCTCTTTGTTTTTTTTTGAATATTATAATTACCGTATTTCATATAAGATAAGCCCTTCTTGCATTCAAAGCCACTTTCCAGAGCCAGAATCCAGTAGTTTCGCGTCCGATTCAGCTATCTTGAACGATCGAAAAATATAAAAATTATTTTATAGATAGAAATAGAATAATAGAATATAGAATAATATAGCACAAATATTTAGAAAGGCTCCATACATTTTTACCAATGTTGAGGAAAGTCAGACATCAGTTTTTCAAACACTTGACCATTTTTCCAGCGTTTGATCATGAATATCATAATTATAACAATTTATGGCTTTAATCCGATAATTTGCTTGAGGTTTGTGCCTATGACCACTGCATACAAGAATGACCAAAATGATCAAATTCGTTCTGACACCTACCGTTCATGATGCAAGTGTGTTTTGGTCGATTCATTTTCCCTGACCACGCGATTTAGCCTACTAAACCTTAGATTTTGCACCTTTTCAAATTCCAAATCACCAGCCTGCTTGGTTAATGCCATAAATCAGAAATGTGGGCAGAAGGAGCCGGCTGTGATAATCACACGGCCTTTCCGGGCATCCTCCCCACCCCCAAATAGACTGCCCACACTCACCGGCGACGAGCTGTAAAAAGTGCTACTTTGCTCACCAGCCACCTTTTTTTCTGCCGCTCACCCTTCATTCCCAACCAACAACAAAACAGACCATGTTTGGCTGCAGTTAGAAACAACAAACACCATAGGGGAAAGCGAAGTTTTGAAGGTCAATTTCATATTTTCCTTTTTATCAGCTCTTTTCGATCAAGATCTATGAATTCTGAAAAGGATCTTTTTAGGAGGCGTTTAAATATATTCTGATTATTTAAGCATCGGCATTTCCTTGCCTCCAGCAACTATCAAAAAAATTGACTGCATAATTGTGAGCAAAAGTGACGAACTCCAAATCTAATTTGTCCTAAAAATTTGAATTTCCGATTTGACATACGTGTTTTCTCATTTTTTATCTACCTAGATATCATTCACTACTGTGACAATTATTAGATTTTTGGACGCTTCAATTTTATAAACTTATTTTTAATTTTTTGAATGCTTGGAAGGACTGGTTGCACTCACGATATGGCCTTAAATTTTTTTACAGCTTTCCTAGCTATAATATTTCGGAATCAGCCATCAAATATACCATTCTATTAGCCCTCATGCCTCCCTTTCAATTTTTAAGTTAGCGCCAAAACCCGAAGTCAGGTTGGATTTTTGATAACCACTGCCCTTCTCCCCAATCGATAGATCCTCATTCGCGCCATAGATAATTGCCGGTAAGCCGACACTTTGGGCACATCGAGCGTTCCGCATTTCAAGCCCATTTACTCGGGTGGTCAGGGAGATGGACGCAACGCTCCTGTAAACGCGCATCCCGCGAACCCATGGGAATTGGGCGACGACATCGTATGTTGGCCAGCCATCCAAGGCCAGGTGTTCGCGTTCAAATTGGGCTGTATGACCTGATAAGATAGGAAATGGGCATGATTAGCTATAGCTTTTTATCTTTATACCATAAATTTCATATATTCGCTAAGTAGACTCTCTAATATGTCATAAGTCATTTTCAAATTTGAATTTTCTGTTTCTTTCATGAAAGAATTTTTTGAATTCAGTATTTTCTTGACCATAAGCCCCCCAATTTTGATGTTCTTCCTTTTCTACGATCCTCTTGTTTAATCCTTAATTTAAATACAACTTTAACATTTTTTTAGAATGCCTCGCAAAAAGAACGCAACACCCGAGGCGAAGCCACAGAAAAAGACGGTGGCCTTTAACGGAAATACAGCCAACGAGCCGTCTTCTAGCAAGAAGTAATTATTGAATTATTTTCGTGTTTAATTAATCAATTTAGGACAAATGGAACGCTAAAATATTCTCCATCTCAAAGCACCCTAAACCGTTTGGAACGCGAAAAAATCGTGTTATGGCGGGACCCATTGCGAACAATTTTCTACGCGCTATGTGAAGCTGTCCACTTGGTATTTCAATTTCTTAAGGCGTAAGTTATAAAAGTACTGAAAGGATTTTTTGATTAGAGTATGGACATATAGAAATAATTTTAGATTGGCGCAGCAGAAAATGTTGCTTTTCCTGTTGTCAGTGGCTACGGCCTCTGCGTACTACTTCTATTTAACACCCGGTGCTCATCAGCCATACGTGCAATATGCGGAGAAAAAGATTTTATGGTAATTGTTGGGTGTGTATACCTTAATCGTAATCGCAGAAAATTGTACGATATGCATTTTCAGGTGGTTGTGGTGGGTAGGACTCGGTGTGCTTTCCTCGATTGGATTTGGCTCCGGACTGCATACCTTCTTGCTATATTTGGTATTACAAAAAACCCTTAATCTTAATTTCTTTGATAGGGCCCACATATCGCTGCGGTGACGCTTGCGGCTTATGAGTGCCAAAGTGTCAATTTCCCGGAACCACCTTATCCAGACAGGTTTGTTTTTGTGGCCGTTATAGTGATGGATATTTCAAGCTTGTTGCAAATTGTCTAAAGCATTTAATTTTAGCATTGTCTGCCCGGAGCAAAAAGGGAACAATATGATTACGTTGTGGACGATTATTTCCAAGGTTTGCAGTTTTTTTAACATAAAAAAGGTTTTGTGAGTTTTCTATAAATATTTCACTTATTTATGGGATGTTACATGTTACTAATTATGTTAATTAAATAGAGATATATTCATTACTTTTCAGGTTCGAGTGGAAGCATTACTCTGGGGTGCTGGCACAGCTCTGGGTGAACTTCCACCATATTTCATGGCCCGTGCAGCAAGATTGAGCGGCGAAGAACCCGACGACGAAGAATACAAGGAGTTTATGGAGCTGATGAACAAGGATAAGGTCAAGGGAGAAATGGTTCGTTCAAATATCAAATTTCACAACATATAAATTTAGTCTTGGAGCGAACGAGCTAAGAAATGGGTTGAGTTGACGGTGGCTCGGGTCGGATTCCCTGGGATTCTGATTTTTGCGTCAATTCCGAACCCTCTTTTCGATTTGGCCGGAATCACCTGTGGTTAGTTACCGTGTCATACACTTTAAAACAATATTCAGGACATTTCCTCGTGCCGTTCTGGTCGTTCTTTGGTGCCACCCTGATTGGAAAGGCTTTGGTGAAGATGCATGTACAGGTTAGAATGATCCTAGAAATTCTTACAAAAAAGTTTAGATGCTTTTCGTCGTCATTGCCTTCTCCGAGCATCATGTTGATCATTTGTTGCAGCTTGCCGCGAAAATTCCTAAAATTGGCGTTCAGGTGTGGCTTTAGCCCAAAACGAAAAATGTTTATTTAGTTACGAGAACCGTTCAAGGACTTTCTGGCAAAACAGCGGTCAGCGCTTCATCAAAATCCTGACGCTCCTCATGAACCTGTGGGTTTAAAAATAGAACAAGCAACTAAAGCCGTATTTTAGAAGGCAAGCTGGCTGCAAGACTGCTTGGGCTTGATCGTGACGGGAATGATTCTGATGTTCGCCTTATCCATCATCAACTCCCTAGCTCAACAATACCACAAACGAGCCCATAGCAAGCATTAAAAGGTATCACCACAGGACCCAAGCTTCCGACGGTGCTCCTCAAAATGCTTGCCCCCCTATCTTACCCTTAAATCTGCTTCAGAATTCTATAACGCCCCCCATAAAAAATTCGTTATCCTTCAAAACTGTCAAATGATATCATAAAATTCCGTATTTGCCTTTTGCTCTTTTGAGCCCCGGTCAAAAAGGGTGATGAGCTTCTTCCCCTCGTCGCACAAGTGCCAATTCCACATATTTGCGCAGTTTTCGCTTGTTCCGCTGGTCTGTGACGGTTATCCAGAGGATTTCTATAATGTGGCCCGTACTGTGATACTCCTACTTGTATTCCCACTTTTTCTGCAGCCATTGACACTAGGTTTAAGGGCTCCAATCCGGCGACATGTCAAGATATATTGACTTTTTGGGGTGTCCTCTGGTCTTTCGGATTATAAAGCAAATTATACTTTATGTGCTGTATACAATTTAAGAAATCATTTCAAGAGTTGGAATTTTTGAACAGTTGATAGGAATACATTTACTAGAAAAGCGATAACGAATCGTGGAGAACGACCTCCATTGATTCGTTTCGTTACGTTACGTGAAAACCTCCATTGATTCGTTACGCAGCTGGCCGTCAAAAAGCAATACAATTTCATAGTATCCTAAACTAGAAAAAGATGGTGTTGAAGTTTGTTGCCCGATTCTGGATCCAAAATTAAGTTTCTACTGAAAATCGGGCTTGTCAAGTACAGGAATATGTATAGTATTTTGTTAGCATATACCGTTAGTTCGTAAGACGTAGGCAAGTTGGCTCACCTACATATGACGGTTCATTCTGGGTTTATTTTAGGATTCTCGTGCTTTGCGCCGGTGGCTAATTTTATCCTGGATGCTCACAGATGCGTAAACATGCATAGATAAGTAATAATCATGTAAACGGGCAAGTACCCGGCTATTAAAGGTGGTCCCTGGTCTAAATAGAATCCACTTATCGCACTATCCCCCGTTTGCACAGACTGATCGTTGAAACCCAGCTCTCCCTTTTTTACCCACGAGCGGCTTTTCTGGGAGCGGGGGATTGCCTTGGGGAAAGGATAGACGACGGGACATGTGGACATGAGGTGGGTCTGCTGTCCAAATGACGGATCCGGAACGAGACGCCGTCGCGGGAAATGCCCGCGACACGCGACTGCGGTAGGGCCCCCATCACCTGCTTCCTCATCCAGGTGGGGTTGGAATGGGGGAATAGGCACATGGACGAAGAACGGGAAATTTGCATTCTTGAGGGACTTCTGCAAAATAACTATTAGAAGTAATAGAGGTTGCGGGATTCGGTTTGTCTGTCGATACGTGGTTTGTCTACCTAAATTAATCACATGAATTCAATATAAAAGTTATAGCATTGCTTCGTCTAGGTATCAACAGCTGCGCAGCGAGCATCAAATGAGACCAAATTTTTGTAAATTTTGTTGATTTTTTAAGCGCAGGCTTGGGTGACGTTAACGTCTCTCGCTTTTTCTTAGTTTCTCTGCAGAATTAGAAGTTCCGTGAAATCCGTAAAAAATGTCGACAGGAGCTTTATGACCTATCCAAACAGGTATACGGTACGCTACTTAATGAAGCAGTATGCAAGGCTTGAAATCCAGGCTCGAGTTCTTCAGAGAAACCTTTCAAAATCTAAAGGCGGATAAGCATGAAGCATCTACATCTAGCCTCCATTTATTGTTGGCAAAACTCCACCCGGTTACGCTTTGAAAGAAAACCGGATACAGAGTGTTTCTACGTACCGAGTCATCAGCTTTCTGCTAATTAGCAGGGCCACCCTGATTCCTTTAAATGACTATTTTTTCGATAACAATTAAAAAAATTTGCCGCAAATTCGGCTCAAAACAGGTTATTTCGATCGTTCAGCTGGCTGACCGCAAAAACAGAATCCGACGTCCACTCAGCACAGATCCTATTCCTTTGATCAGAGGCTTCTAGGACTTGGGAGTCTTCGTGGGTTCCCGCGACGGCAGGTAATCGGCTTGGCAGCGGTCCCAATCCCTCACCTGGCCAGTATATTGTTTCAGAATCAATGACGCCGCGCGCCGGATCAGCAATCATCGGCCCCCCACACACACACCCTTTCCGATGGCTCTTCTCGTGTATATTTGTGTGTGGTGAATGCCATCGGGGCTGTCACGTCGTCGGGTGTGACCGCTTCTTCCCTCTCCACCCCAACCTCTCCATCGGCATCTCCTTTCCGCTTCTTCCTTTTTTCGCTTTCCATCATGCGATGGACCGTTCGATGGCGGTCGTGCAGGTTGGTTGGTGGCCCCACCCCTTCCTTGGTTTTGGTCCCCTTCCTTGGTTTCGGGCCCCCTCCCGATGACAGCCCCTCCCTCGTCGCCCTATAAAGCCTCACACCCAGCACCGGACAAACCCACAGAGAAGCTTCTAGCGATATCCCCCAACACGCAACCAGCTTCCAACAGCTATGAGGTTACGGTAGGTGCCTATGGATTTTGGGGGATTTTGATATTTCTCTGGTTTTGCTGCGGGGTCTTTTTTGACCCGGCTACGGTATCTCTGATGGCATACAGGCTTTGTAAATTTGCAGTTCCATGCCTTACAATCATCGCAATACGCCCATTTTGATCAAGCATACAGTTCACATTAGTAACCTGATGTATTCCCAACGTTTCAAGAGATCTTGCCTTTTCGTCTTTTCAAATTTTTTCTGGTGTAGTCTCTCGCTTTTTTCTTGACAACTTGCCTAAGTCTAGCTGGCAAGCTACCGTGATTATCTTATTGTTGCTGAAAAACCGTACAATCACTCAATTTTAAACAAGGTTCCTTATCACTGAAAAAAAACGAAAAAGTTTCTAACGGCATCTCTACGCAAAACTTTTCCAATTTTCAAGTGAAGCCCGCTTTTTGTACTTCTGTACTTTCTGAACCTTTTACCCCGATGCCCAAATCCAGAGTCCATAAATCAGGATCATGATGGCTATCGCGAGGAAGCCGTTCGGAGCCCAATGTTTGCATAGGGTTCTTTCCGGCGCCCAGCATAGAGGTGTCAATCGAGCCGTCCACGGGCCAATCAAGAAAAGACAAATACAAACACCCACACTTCCCGCACACGGAGACACACACATACACGCATACGTAGACATACAGACACATACATCCAAGTCTGTTCTTGTCCCGACCATTTGAACTTGAATAAAAAAAACAGGGTATAAAATGTACTCTTAAATACGCTATATGAAAATGTATTTTTAGCAGTGCCGTCTTATGTTCCGTGCTTTTTGGTACGGCACTATGTGCACCAGCAGAAAAAGCGAAAGCGGAAAGACAGGTAGAAAACTACGATCAATAATTGGCGTACTAACCTGCGTCTACAGGTCAAGAAAACTTCGGCCGAACGTGTAGCCGACACTGTCGCATCAATGGTACTCGAAGATGATGCCGAAGATCTCGCAGAACTGAAGCGAGCCTACAAGAACGTTGTGGCGAAGAACCCCGCCGGTAGGCGAAGGGGACCCAAGGGTACGCCTTTCCTCAAAACTTTTACATCCCGGCATCAAGACCTGTCTACCCTCTCTTCCTTTCCATAATCGTGTGCAGAACTAAGCGCATGGATGTGTTTTAGCATTCTCCGGAGGTTATGGAGGCTTCGGTCGATTTGGCGGACCGATGGGCGGTTTCCAAGGAGGATATGGACAAGGACCAATGGGAGGAGGATACGGTGGAGGCGGATATGGAGGAGGAGGAGGTGGAGATATGGGAGGCGGTTATGGAGGAGGTTTGTATATATACATTTATTTACATGAACATTTTTAGGCGGCGGTGGTTATGGAGGTGGCCCAGACTTTGGTGGATATGGGGGAGGCGGTAATGGAGGATACGGTAAGACAAACCCTAAACATTTTCAAATATTTTAGGCGGCGGTGGCGGCGGTGGCGGAGATGGATACGGTGGTGGAATGGGCGGAGGCGGATACGGTGGAGGCGGCGATGGTGGATACGGCGGAGGTGAGCATCCGGTCCAACAAGTCTGGGAAAATGACGTTTAGGTTACGGTCCAGATTTTGGCCCTGGGCCTTATGGTAAGGGAGGGTCGATGGTGGCTACGGAAAAATTTTCCCCTTGCATGCCACAACCGGCATTCAACCCCCAATTACCCTCAAAATGAATAGGTGGCATAATGGCTGCCTGCGTGCGATCCATACCCGCTTGTCAAAAGTTCCTTACCCTGACTAGGAGAGGTTAGATAGACTTGCATTCAGAGGAGCGTCAAAATTGGCAGAAATATAGGGTCGTCGGCATCCTGAGCTCTATATTTGTGTCAATTTTGAGTTTATTCTCAGTGTAAGTCTATTGATCGTCCCTATTAAGCCATAATATAACAATAATTGAGCTTATCACCAATCTTCTAGGCGGCTACGGCGGCGGCCCAATGGGAGGAATGGGGGAGGGGGGGGGGGGGGCGGAAATACGGAGGTGGCGGATACGGTAGTAACCGGCAGAGACGGAGGTGGTCATCGTGAGTGTGCCTTTCAGGACCCATGGGTGGTGGCGGCGGATATGGAGGCGGCGGAATGGGAGGAGGAGGCGGATACGGAGGAGGAGGCGACGGCGGATACGGGGGCGGAGGTACTAATCCGTTTGAACACCTTCCCCTGGCCTTACAAAAG
Source organism: Mesorhabditis sp. LJ9110 (assembly GCA_038088335.1). Classification (NCBI taxonomy): domain Eukaryota; kingdom Metazoa; phylum Nematoda; class Chromadorea; order Rhabditida; family Rhabditidae; genus Mesorhabditis; species Mesorhabditis sp. LJ9110. The sequence goes on from JBBGBA010000091.1 coordinate 276,683, forward strand.
TTCGGCTTGTAAAATTGACCCTGGAAGAAACATTCAACGATGAGTTTTCGAAATTGGTCCGTATTGGAGGGTCGTTCAGTTTCCGAAATCTTCGGCACGTTCAATGCAGTAAGGACAGGTTTTCCCGCGGATTTCTTCGCGTTGGACCTCACTTTAGTGCATCTTACTTTAGGTACTCCTATACCGAACGATCCTATAGTACAAACCGATTTTATAAAATCGTTAGTGAATGTTTCTATAATTTAAAAAGAGAGACACTCTCCCATTAATTCGTTTGTGTCCACCCACCCTCAGCTTTTTGTTTTGACGTTATCCCCGGTTATCAAGCTCATTCTTTGCCCCCCTATACCACAATGGAAAAAAGATTCAGGCTATGGAGGCGGCTACGGCGGAAGCCCCTATGGCGGTGGCGGAGATATGATGGGGGGAGGTATTGGGTCCAAACTTTAACTGAATTTTATAACTATTTGAAGGTAGCCCCTGCGGCCCCGGAGGCTGCCGTGGACGCAAGTAAACGGCCGTCAAGTATTTATTAATTTATTCAATGGGTATAAATCGGTTTTTGTTAGCTACTTGTTGTCACCCGCATAATAATAATGATGATCGTCAACTATCTGCCAGCGATACAAACACGTGGATCAGGGCAAAGAAGTCACCGCAACTTTTGACGACGGAGAGGGCCCACACCTAAATTTTTTTAATGCCGGAACAAAGCAAACTCACTTGAATTGGGATTTGCGACAAAAATGAAAGTACAAGGAGTGTGTTTGTGAAATCCCAGTGTTGAGAGCCCTAAAAATATACTTTCTTTTTATTTTAAGAAGTCCCTACCTTAGTTGATATGGCAAACGCATAAAGTGTAAATGCCAATATATGAAATGCCAATGCAAATAAATCATATCGATAATGAATTCGCAGAAGACCCTTGTCAAATCGAAATAGTCCATGTGTAAGGCACAACGCAGCAATTACAGTAATCTATAAATATATAGATTTCAAGGTCTAGGCCACGACATACCAAGTCAAAAGCCAAAAGCACATAGAAAAATACAGGATGAGTGATGTAGGCATTGAAAGAATGCTCGAACGGCCGCCAAAAGTGAAATTCGCCATTCGAATAGAATTGCACGAGTGTACATAGCAACGTGGTAGCCACGAAGAATGCCTGAAAATAGAGGAGTTTTATAAATAAACTTTTTGACGTTACAAACCTCAAATGCAACGACAGCTGTGCAACCACCACGCACTAAGCATGATGATAGGCAACATAACGGTTCTAATTCGAGGTGTCGCGCTTGGATTCTGAAAATAAAATTAGAATACGAGGGGGAAACTTACTTTGAGGTTATTGGTGCGACTTTATTGTTAATTCGAGCCTTTCCACATGAGCATATAAAGGCTCCGACTTGGAATAGGACGTTGGCGAACTGAATTAGGATAAAAGCGTAATGACCTGCTTACTGGTTGTGCTTGTGGAGGAAGTTTGCTGATTCTTCTATGAGCTTCATCGATTACTAAAAAATATTGAAGTGTACGGAATCAGTAGGTAACAAAATAAGTACAAGAATAGATTTTCTTTACCTTCATCAACTGGCTCCTCAAGTTCTGACTCAATACCAACAATTATTGGTGGGTTAACATTATTATGAACTTCTATGCCCGGCATCAGTAATATTTAGTATAAGGGGACGAAATGTCTGTATGAAAAACTAGTTCCAAGTTGAGGGTGGGCAGCTCGTCGGAATGGAATCCGGCACCGGAAGCACCCGTAGCCACCACCAATCCCCCGGTCCACACAAAGTTCAAATTTTTTACTTCTGCACCCCCCTCTGACTTCAAAGCCCCCCTCTAAACTTACTACGTTCTGATTCATCAGACCCGGAAGTCTGGTCAATTTTGCTCTCTCGACAATAACCATCCCGCACCCACGCACTCCGGACACCCCGTAATTATCGTCGTCGGAATTGTTTTCGCTTGGCTGCCATTTTATGGAGTGCCACTAACTCTAGGAGTCAGTCAAAACTTGTTTTCGGTTTTTACATGGCTAGTTTAATAAAAACATTTGAGGAGGGCAACTGATGAGGCTATTTGGATAAGGTTATATCAAACGCTTACTAGTTCTACGGCGTCTCCGATGTTTTTCAGCTTTTTCGCTCGATTTCCCATTGTCGATCCGGACTTCCGGTATGTCCATCTGGATTTTATTGGGGGTTGGGATATAGTTTGATACCTTTGTACCCGCGACCGGTGGTGGTTTCCAATGTTGTTCTTGCATTCTTGCCTGAAATTGGATATGTAGAAAAAAAGCCAGTTGCTAGTTAAAACGGTAAAATTTTTTAGATCAAACCAATAAAGTTAATGTTTTTGACGCCATTTCAAAAAAAAAATATAAATAAGAACATGTATCGAGAATTATTGCCGCTTATAGCTCAATTTCACGAGGAACCCTTGCCGCATACGTCCGACTGAACAGTGATCAGCTACCTGCTCACCTCCGGCTTGTGTGATGAAGCAAAAGCAACCGAAAAGGAACCCTTGCAACCGTGGTGAAGGCAAGTGGAAGCCAAGGAATCTCACGAACCGACGACGCAAAGCGTTTTTCGCCCGGGGCCCGAATAACGGCCCTACCCAAAAATATAATGGAATGAAGGCTTGCCTTTCGGGCCGCGTCCATTGTTGCCTGCTGCGAGACCAAGCAAGTAGATGTTCTCGATCGATGCACTTTTTTGAAAAAAGCATATAGAGAGCCACAGAGTTGGTTCTGTTGGTGCGGGGCCAAAGATAATAAGTATGTGGGGTTTTTGGATTTATGGCTTTCAAGGATAGCGCTTTCGATTCAAATAAAGCCAGAAGATCCAAATTCTAAAAATTGGATGTAACCGCGATATCCAAATAGAATAAATAATATTTATTGGTCAGCAAAGGTTCGGTACGAAAATTGAGGCGCTACGATTAGTAGTCCAACGGTTGTAGACGCTAAAAATTAGGCATAAATTTTTGTGAAATCCCGAACTTGTCACAACCATCATAACCCCGAAGCAAAAGCGATCGACGATTCGCGACAGTTCGGCCCACGTCGCTTCAGGAGTTGGCGGCTTTTGGTCTTCCTAAAGAATAAAATAAATATAATTCTTTCACTAGCTTGCCTGGTTATCTTCATTGATTGACTCCAAAAAAGAACGTTTTTTCTTGGGTGCTGGCTGTCTCAACCCAGCGCCGACAATCCGTCCAATCACTTTAAAGCCGATGAAGCGGACGAATGACGGCATTCTAAAAATATGTACCGGTATTTTAATATTTTGCCTACTTGGATCGATTTTCCACGCCGTGTCGTAGGTTTAGAACAAGGACAGAAAATGCAACCGAAACGGCCGACAATCCCATATTTGCCATTAAATATATTGCTGAAAATCAAGTGTGGAAAAAGCGTGCCATAAAGGAATCCATCTTTTAAAAGAGCAATTTTAAAATGTACCAATCAATGGAATCACATCACTCGTTTCTGGCATGCTTTCCGCGATGCTGAATGAAAACACGGAATACGCCAGGAGCACGGTTAGTCCGAGGGTTACCTGTTGTTTTGCATAAATAAAAAAAATTTCCATACCTTTTCGCTACTCTCACATGGCAAAATAAACTGCATGAGAGTAAGGATCTATAAATAATAACATATTTTTTTTGCAAATGCAGGCAAAGAAATGCTGATTGAATGCAAAACAATCTTACCGAAAGCATAACACATGGATAAATGATATTATACATAAAATACAACATCCGCCGTCGTAGATGAAGCTCGAACACAACCACTGGAAAACTAAATAAAATTTATTTTGCATTCCGGTCGGGCCATTCCCACATTCCGTGTGTGTCCTGAACGGTAAATTTCCACGTTCGATTGTCGACTATCTGAAAATGCCCTCCAACAACAATATCTTGCGATTCGTACCTGCCATTCGCCATTTTCAGTAAAGGAATCTCGCGTGAAAGGCGTCTTACCATCATATCTTTCCATTATTTGCAAGTCTAATTGCTTCCCGTCATACATCCCTGAATTAAAATATATAAATAATGGACTCTTGACATACAGGATCGAAATTCCAGTTTACAAAACTGATCATCAAATGGGAAATAGCTCACATCCAGGCTAAATATTTGTCATATTTCTACATCATAAATCTTACCGACAAATCGTATATACTTTTGCTGGTGGGGCAAATTGAACTAAAATAACCTTTTCCTATTTAAAAATGCTTACTGTCTCCAGTACTCGTCACATGCAAATTGACTTCGACAAATCCTCTTGAAAAATCTCGGGCACTAAAAACGATCCTTGTTATATAATTTTCCGGTATACTTGTTAAAAAGTACAATATCTGGCGTCCACATTGTTTTGGAAGATATTGAAAGCTGAAAAAGCTAAAATATTGGTCTTAACCGATACCTTTGCCACTTTTCCAAATTTTTCCGGATCCCATCGAATCCGTTCATCATGCCAATAGTGTTCCACCCATACATTTAATGCCATCACTTGGCTTCTCTCATCCTGAGACGTTTTATCAATGCAAGTAGCCAAATTTACAATATTAAAAATATGGGTGAGCGTTAATCCCATAAATACAGCGACCGGGTTTGAAGCATTGTAAATTGGGCGGACTGCACGGTCGTATCCCCAGATTACATGTCTGAATTTTTCGAATGGATATTTTTGGATTGGAATACCTATTACCTATATAAACGTCGTTCGTCACCGGTTAAGCTATGAACTTGTTCAGAATAATCACGGAGCGCCAATGGAAACTGTGCTGAAAATTATTGTTACCCTTTGCTTTCTATTTCATACTTTTAAATCTATAAAGCGCATTTTAAAATATAAAAGTTTACCGGTTTTTCCTGGTGGTTCCGGCACAGGCCTTGCCCCCGAATCCCTCTGACTAATAGCTGACAATAAATAAGCAAAGATTGGTGAAGATAGAATCATCGAACCACCCGGCCACCTGGCCCCATGCTATGTCAATGCCTAAGCAGAAGCTTTTTGGGTCCCCTACCCGTCGTTTTTCCGTTAGATAAGCATATGCACGACCGACTCTCAAATAGGGCACACCACTGGCATCCTAGCATAGCCCCCACCACACGAACATCTAAGGGCTCAACGCGAAAGACAAGGGTTCGCAGCGAAGACCTTCACAGACAAAATTTATCGGGCCAGAAAATTGAGGGCTCAATAGCGGAATATTTACGAATGTTAACATGAATCCAAGAAATCCAGGTCAAATGCACTAATATAGAATTTGTTGCTCCCACGGAGACCCGCACGAGCAAAATGTCCTGCAAAAAGCCTACGACACTCGGAATTCCCAGGCCGTCTCCGATCCAAGTACTAACCGAGCCCAACGTTGCTTAACTTGGCAGATCAGACGGGATGCCGTGCTTTCAACGTGGTATGGTCGTAGGCGAAAGTCGGATGATTCGCTAGCCATTTCTGCGGTTCCGGGGTCATTTCTGCGCAACACTCCTTTTGTATCTTCCTATTAAAGGGATGCTGACGACATAATCAATCGATTACGCGCTGGAAAGCAAATGTCTCTGCGGGGGTACAGTCACCTCGAAAGTCATTACCCCGAAATACTACCTCGAAAGTCATCCTCGAAAGCTCCGAGCCATACCCGAAATATTACCCCGAAGGCCCCGAAAAGTCACTACCCCGAAATAATTTGCATGATTTTCATAGGAAAACCGCATGAAAACTGGATTTTTCCGGGAAAAACAATGCTATCATTTTCGGGGTAAACGATTTCGGGTAGTGACTTTCGTAGTGACTTTTCGGGGAATGACTTTCGGGTAGTGACTTCGGGGTAGTGACTTTCGGGGTAGTGACTTTCGGGGTAGTGACTTTTCGGGGTAGTGACCGGACGCCGTCTCTGCGCCTCTCCCCAGGGCGCGCTCTCTGCCCTGTTGGCCACTTGCCAATTTGTTGATGGGGGGGATCGACACATGCCGTCGGAAGCCCTTTAACCATTATCCTCGTCCAGGATGGTTTTACTTATGCGGAAAAGCCACAAAAATATGGATAACAACGTCTCAAAATTTTTAAACAGATATGTAGTTGACGATGTTGATCATTACAATGCTCTACGAGTTTGTATAACTTGGGAGAATGAAATTTTAACGTCATTTTGTTATTCTCAAACCCACACAAAGGGGAGCTTATAAAAAAAAGACTTTTTGCCAATTTACATAGAGAATCATAAATTTAGCGCCAATTTCCTCAATTGTCAATCGATTAGGATGAAACCACCCCAGACATCTATTCTTAGCAACTTGTTCGTTGTCAACATAGCACTTCTGACTTCTTGATTGCAAACCCCTTGGGTCAGCCCCAGAGACTGATCACCCACTTGACTCTTTATCGGGTTTGCCCGTTTTCCCACACCAAGAAGTGGGCACCCCCTACCCAGGAAGAGATGTATTCTGGGTTCAGGGCCCAAGTGGAGAAGAAGGTGAAGGCGGAGGACGACACCTCCCCCCTCGCTATGGCCCCGGGAAGCCGCCTTTTCAACGGCGCTAAACTCATTTCGTGTTTCCTTTTGATAAAAGCATCTTGGGACTGCAGTGTGCCCCCGCACCTGACTAAATTAGGGTTACGAACTAGCTCGAGGCATCACACACCCGAGCTACTTTTTTTTGGAGTCAATGACCTTAATGTCTAGAGACTTGAGAAGCCAAATTGATTAGAATCCCCCTTAATCGATTCACCTCCGCTACCATATTTGGATCAAATCCGAAAAATTCCTACAAAATTTTATCTATCTTTAGTTATAAGAATTTTACATAATGTCTTTCTAAAACTTCAACACTCCCTGCCTCCATTGTTTATGAAACGAGAAGAAGACCAGACCTTTTTCCAAAAAAAGTTTTTTTGACTTGCGAGTTGCCGGGATGTAAACAAGGCGCGAATGCCGCACTTCCACCCACTCCCCCCACTGACCTTAATTAATATTTGGTGCCTTGGCGCGTGCTTGCCTATACGTTACATTTCCATAATTTGGAACCATCTTTTATCTAGCTTATGATCAAATCACACACCCACAAACCCTCCAAATTTACCCACTTTCTATGCAATTTCCTCTCAATTTCCGGCGCTCACAAAATGGATCTCGGAGTCCAACTTCTCGCTAGAACGTTTCTGGTTTTTTGGTTCTACTTGGTTTACCAGTTCTACGTGCAGTTTAGCCGATTTCAATGCTCAAAATCTCTGTTGTTCTTCCCGTGGGAAATAATGAATCGTTTTCAATCAGTGGCCGGGCGGCCAAATAATCTAGCAGCCCCAGTGTGCGGCCGGCTTGTATGTTGAAACGGAAATTCCGGCGAAAAATTATTTTGACTGTAAATCGAATGAGTGTTATGTATGATTGGTGCTTCAGCAAGACATATCGCTTTCTCAATATAGCCATTCAACTCCTTCGTTATTAGTGTTAAAACGACACGGGTTTTGAGGCTCCTGCTGGAAGCTGCCCTTTTATAAACCGGCGTGCGAAGCAGTTTTTTCCGGTTTAAGAGCCCTTGTGAAGGGGCATTTGTACTAATTACTACGTCGTTTCAAATCCTGGTTTGAAATCAGAATTCAGTTTTGACTGCCGAAATTGATCCTGTCAAGGCGGAAGCCCGGGCGTTTTGAGGGTAATTGGTGGGTTCATATAGTTCATTGGGTAGGGAGCTGTTAGCCATTTTGCGATGGAATTCGAAAATTTTTGCTTCATTTTGGGTAAATATAAAAGAATTGAGACTTTTGATAAAATAAATAAGGGCTGCTTTGTCAATATCGTATTTAGAATTTTAAAAATTTGCATAAGGTTTCTATTTATGGCTTGTATCCAAGAAGTTCAAAGTGCTGAAAAACGTGGTAATTAGCCAAACTCGCTCCATTCAACGTAGAATTTAAATCCTGGCACAGAATTTTGATATTCCAAACGTTCAGTTGTCAAAATGTGTCCCACCGTCCGATCCCTCGGCTCATATTAGAGAAAACCAGGGTTGAAAAACCGCTTCGCGGCTTTTCAACCCTGGCCCCGTCCAGGACCTGCGAAAGTCCTCAATTTGCATGCTTCTCCCTAAATTCTAGCAAGAAAAAGTGAAAACAGCTCCTCTGTCACTTTATATAGGCCCTCCCTACTTCCGGCGCATGCAAATTGTCTCCTAACAAAGAGGTTTTTGGAAATCTTTACAAAAACTTATTTTTAATAGCGAAAACGGCCGATTTTCTTAAATTTTATACGTGTGCACCCATCTCGGGACCATTACGCATCTAATGACGTATCAAACATACCTTAAAAACCTTCCCCTGAGGCTGTAGGTGCGGTACATACTTACGGAAGTTGCATGCAAATATACACACACAGACACTATTTTTTTATATATAGTAGGATACGGTATCAGGAGAAAAACCTCGCCCAAAAACTCACGTATTTAATACCCGAATTTAGCTCTTTGATTTGCTTTCTAAATCTGGGCATAGTTTGTGCAGGGCAAGTAGCAAAAAAGGGGGGGGGTACTAGCGGGCCGGGGCTGGGCAGGCTGAAACTTTCATGAGGACAGCCTCTCCTCACCCGGACACTGCCATCCTTTCGATGTGGCCCATCCGGGGGTGAAGCTCGCGACCCCTTCCATGTGCTTTGAGCCTCTAAACACAGTCAGCCAGATGGCAACTTTTATTTATTTAATTATTTTTAAAATCTTGATATTTACTTCTTTGAATTAAAAATGAAGTTTTGAAGCCTCGGGTGAAATAGCTCGAATAGATAATGTATCAACCAAATCGACCAAAACTTCAAAAATCGACCAAATTTGTTCGATTTTGTCCAATTATTCAAATTCAACTTCAAATTGTTTGAAATTGCTCATAATGCCAACACAAAATGTAAAAATAGCTGTTACTTACCTTTAAAGAAATCTAAATACAATTTTGACGGGTTTCCGGGTTATCTTAGAACGTGTTTTGTTTTTGATCATCCGGAAGCAATATTTTATCGAGCTAGTTTTGATTTTAGAAAAATATACGGTGTTGCGTTAGCTGCTGAATCCAAAACATCAAACACCCGCGCAAAGCTACCCTTTCAGGCCCAAAATCCACCCTCTCAGGTCACACATCTTCCGCCCGAAATGCGCTACGGCCAAAATTGCCTCCGCCCCGGATTGCCATATGCGCCCTTTTTGATCCTTTTCCTTGTTACTGGGCTTAAAAAATATCCTCGTTTCAGTCTAAAAAGAGTAAACATGCATTTTTGTTGAAAGTCGAAAAATCGTCCGTCCAAAAACCCATTCCAGCTCCATACTGTGAACCAGCAAATTTCACCACTATTTACCTCGGGACGCTCATTCCACGCATACACACACGGCCCTCACTGGTATCCACTTACCTGCTATTGTTTTGTCGATCGATATTCAATTTTTCTCCCGTTCGGTCTGCAGCTGCTCCTTCCTGTTTGCATTTTTTTTTGTGTTGCCTGTGACGACGACGACAAAAGGTGATTCAGATGAACTATGGCTACCAGAAGATACCACTCAATGCATCGCCACATACACCGTTACGGGTATGGTGTGAATATATATCATTTACATAGGATAATTGTTTATCATGTAATAACCAACGTTATTAGATTAAGAAAACCAGGGTTGAAAAGCCGCTTCGCGACTTTTCAACCCTGGCCCCGTCTAAACCAATAATATTTTTCACTTTGCATTCTTGCATACGGTTCTCCATTCCTATGTGAATAATGAAAAATGTCACTCTCTAGCTCTTCATATAGGCTCCCGCCACTTCCGGTGTATGCAAATTGTTTCCTACCAAAGAGGGTTCCCCATTTTACAACAAATACATAATTTTAATGTCGAAAACTACTGATTTTGTAAAATCTGATATGCGCGCAGTCATCTCGTGGCCATTACGCACCTAATGACGTATCATACGTAGCCTAATACCCGTCCCTTCTTGAGATATCCTCCGGACAGCCTGACGGAAGTTGCATGCAAAGTGGCACACACACACAGACACTATTTTTTATATATAGTAGGATATAGCAAATTCTAATTTTAATATTTTTCTACCGTAGCAAAGGCGAAAATTAGGAACTATCAAGCAAAGGCAGGTATCTAATTAGAAAAGCTTAATAATTACAATGCCAATCAATAATACCGTTAGAATAAATATTCTTTACAAGTAGTAACTTACACGAAGCCCCGCCTTTTATTAAAAAGAGAATAGTGGTTCTGATTACCAGAATAAGAGCATTAACAAAATGTGGGATACTAAACTAATTCCACTCGTTTTTCCTAACAAGCAACAAAATAATATACATTTAGCAAGCAAAGTGTAGGTAATATTCAAAAGTTTATGAAATTTAATAGCAATATGCAAATTCCCTTCTTTCAGGTCCGCGGCAGTATCATCTCCAACGGCTCCTCATTCCGTTCATCCCGCCCAGAATCACCTAAAAGCGTGGAAGAGCGTCGGAGGTCTCGCCACAAAAAAGTGGGCCCTTTAACTCAATTATTTATCCATCCCCCTGAAGGTCGACAGGGAAAGTCGGCAAAAAGATCCTGGATAGGGCCCCAAATGGGGGCATCGAAAATCAGGCAGCTACGTTCCTTTTACTGCATTACTTGACCAGCAGATTTTTATTTTTATGTTGTTTATGCGGTCTCAGAGGCCATGTGGGGGGCTTATGACATGGCGTTAGGGTCATTTTGTTGGGGGAAATAGGCTGGGGTCCGCGGCGGTTCTTGGTTGATGCGATTTGGCCAATTTTGTGGGTGCGCTTCAGAGGAGATGATATGTAGGGGCGGATTGGTTTTTGGATAAAGTTGCAAAAAGGGCACAATTTGAAGCATAGAGTAGGGTGCTAATAAAATTATTCATGGAATGGTCGGCACGTGAGATTTTGCTAGGTACAAACTTGGCGTGTTTTCTATGCAAGCGGCGTATACGATGTGTACAATATTGTATAATTTATTCTTCACAGAACAATGGGTGATACGGAATATCGATAGAATTATTTTTATTAATATCATTAAATAATAACAAAAATGCCAGGATTTCGATGTTTAAATTAAGCCTGTGTGGCAAACATATATTAGTTTTTGACAAAAATACTGGAAATTTATATTTTTAATACCGGGCGATATTTCAGATCTTAAAACAAAAGGCTATCAACTGGAAAAACCAATATATTAATTCCGGGTACTATTGTTTAAAAAAATTACATATCACGTTTTGCTTCCTGTTTCCACCATAAACTTCCGAAAACTCCCCCAAAATACCCCCCTCCAAAAGCTTGTGCCCAGATTTTTGAGGGACCGGTGCGACTCATTAGGGTTTATGGGGGAACGCGAGGACGGGCAAAAGGAAAAGCCTGTGCCGAAGCCCGGAGCGGGGGATGGTGGGGTGCAGTGGCCAATTATATCGGAAGCGAAGGGGCAGAATGGGCACTGATGGCTGAAATTGGAGCAGAGACTCGCCATCCGCGTTTTGGTCCTCCTCTGCTTTATCCAAAAACTCTGGAGCACGAGGGATGGGATGGAGGGGAGGTTATTCTGCATACTGGGGAAAAGGAGAATAATGTGGCCGGGGTGGGCCACCGTTTTTGAACGGATATTGGGGGTGCAAACTGAGAAGTAGGTTTGGGGTGGGAGGGAGTGGTTTTCAGTAGTTTTCCGTTTGAGTTTTGGGATGAACGACCGTCAAATCTGATCCTATAACGGTGGTTTTTCCAGTTTCTTGATTATGCAAATTTCACAACAAATTGTGACTATCTTCTAATTTTTAAATTGATAAATGTCACGCAGATGAACGTACACAACCATACTTTAAACCCTAGAGCCGTGATGTAAAAGTTTTGCTGTGCAAAATTTGGCGAAAATTATGGCGACCTCAGATACGACTCCGCAACTACTAATAGCGGGTGGAAATCGAGTTTCGGTATCTATATTTTGGACATTTTAAGAACTGGCATTCAACAGAGCGTCAAAAATATACTAAAGAGTTTTTTAGCCTTCATGATAAAGAAATTTTCAACTCATCTTAAACCCCAAAAACTTATCTGATCATCACTATCCTTAGATGAAACTTTCTTCTTTTCATTTAAACTGATCTCAAATCCATAAACCTGTCTTTCACACCATCTTCGCAATTCCACCCGCGATTTCTGACATTTCGAAGTGGGAAGTCAGAATGGATGAGCAGCAAAACCCTTTGTGCCCATTGCCCACCCACCAGAAGCATCGACTCTCAAAAGAAACCTCCCTGCCACCTTCAAACCCATAACCAACCAACTTTCAACCACTCGAACTCAGCCTCCTATACACTACCAATTCTTCGTTGAACCCTGATCACCAATGAGCAAACACCTCCTCGTCGAAACGGCAAATTCGGTGCCCCTCATGCATAGAATCCCATACCCAGACATCAGGTCTCCCTTGGCTTACTTTAATATTTTAACATAACCGGGGGACCATTTTTGAAAACCTTTACTAGTTTCGACAGAATTTTAAGTGAAAGCACGCGATAGTCATGGTGGCAAGGAAAACAGGAAGCGTCTGTGATTCAGCCAAAAACACATTGTTCCGATTGGTATAAAGGGGTGAATTCCCAGGAAGGAAAAGGCGAAAATAGGCTTGAATCATCTAACGAATTTTCGGGAATTCAAAGCTGTTTTTTCAGTGAACTAAAATGACTTTGGCCCCCACAGGACATTTTTCTACCCCTAGTACAGTTTTTGAGTAGCCTGCCTTTCGTAACCGCAAAAATTTAGAATAACGAATTTCCGGAACCTCGGCTTTTCATAATCTCGTTCAGAATATCAGAATTTCAAAATTAATTTACGCCGTCGAACAAACTTTAAGAGATGTCGGGAAATACACATCTAAAACCTGAATCTCGCCTATGAAATTTTCGATTGGGTATTTCGAAAATTCGAAATTCGAAAGCTTTCCAAAATTCTGCCGGATTTCCCCAAATTTGCACTTTGTTTTCCCTCGATCAGTCGAAGTTTGGTGATGACACAAAAAAGACTCACCCCTCATCTGCATCCCTCCCTTCTATTCTTGGTGAATTCCCGAATGAGCGTCAGATGCAGTGTTTTGGCTGCGCCGATTCACCTTTCGCTTCAGCGCCCAAGTTGTCGGGATCGCTGTCCTGGGATGGAACGGGCACGAGATCTTTTTCGCCTAGCTTCTATTTACATAGCATCATCCCATCATATAGTATTGCGCCGGTTTTTCGTTAAAACTTGATTTTGACAGTTTTGGCTGTTTAACCCTTTTCTAAGGCGTGATATTACCGCATTCATCTGATACACGGCTCCCTCTATTGCGAGCAGTCTCTAATTTAAAAAAAATTCAAACAATCCAGGTTTTAAAAAATTTGGTTGTCCCACATCGTATTTAGCGGTTTAAAACTTTAACAGCTTTATGCAATATAAAGCGGTAAAAACCAACGGAATTGGTCACAATCGGCCAATTTTGACAGCAAATTCCCGTATTTTGCTCTAGTGAATAAAATATAAAACGCTCTATTCAAAGCCCACGCGAATAAATTAACCTTTTTTGGTCCATTCAAAAAATAGGAACTTGAACTAATATTAGAGAAAGTACTGGCGAAACAAATTACAGCGTATCTTCATCAATATCTTACCAATTTGCGTCTTAGCGATATTTTTAATACATCAACTTCCAACTTTTTTACACTAATGTTTCCCTCCTAACTGACCACCCAGTGGCAGAAAGGCAAATTGTTTTATGGGCCCCGCATGCTAATAAAAACAGCTGTTTGCGCAGGACGGGATGGATCAGAGAGAGCTGGGCACCCGGATCAATAGGTATGGGAATTGTTGAGGGCCCAATTTTCTGTTCCTCCCCTTCTCCGCAAGCTCGATCACGTTTTTCACAATCTCTAGTATTGCTAAAAATAGGATTACATATCAAGATATAAAACGATGCTTTAGCCTCACTTCAAGCGGATGTTTAGCTTCACCGTCACTACCATTTCCGCTTCATCCATAGGTCAAAGGCTCACATTTCAATGCTGTATGTCACTTCAAAATAAAAGCTGCCTGCCCCTGATTCTCTTGATTCTCCCCCTCGGGCGGTGCTCAATCTCCGGAACACCTGTCCGCCAATTTTGATGCATGGGCCCTCTACTCGGGTGAGCCATCGCCTCCCAAAAACCTTCTTCAAAAAGGCAAACTCATCCCCCCTAAACCTGCATCTGATGGGTTGCCTGGAGTTCCTTGTTCATTTTCTAAAAATTTTTAGCTTTATAACCTTACCAAATCAGATTTATAATACAGAAATTTGATACAGTATACCCTTCTGTCAGATCCCTTTAGAACATTACAATATAGATTAAAGCACCAGAATTTCGTTGCTATCTGCCAGTTCCATGCGCTTTTTTCGTTTCATAGAAATTCGGGAAACCGGTTGTTCGATTTCCCATAACAATTGTTGGCCGGTAGCCGCCGACCGTTCGAAATGCACAATTCAAATCAACATGGCTTTTGATTCGATTTTTCCCACAGCACATACACACGAAACTTCCTGCTACCGCCTTATTGCCTTCGCGCTACCAAAGTCACTTTGTCGATTTCGACTCCCCCAGCAGTTTGAAATTCAATGAAAGGCGCCCCCCCCCCACATCTGGATTCGAGCCGCCGGGATCGGAAACAAATTGCGGGAGCGTCGAAGTTTTTTTGTGGGCTGAAAACACGCAGCAGGAGGCCATTCTCCTTTCTCCCCCCTTTAGTGTGGACGACGAATAGACATCCAAACGGACAGACAAACAGACAATTCTATCCCAAAAACTTTCCCACCGATGCACTGCCACCGAAAAATTCTATCCTATCACGTCATTATGATGGGTTGGGAGACTTGGTTCCAAGTTATACCTATGATTCTTTTTTTTTACTTGTTTAGTGCTATGGTTTTTCGTGTACAAAGAAGTATTTCAGAGGCCCTACTCTTCCAGTTCTTCAAGGTATAACGCATGCAAGAAATGGAACGAGAGGCCGCACATAAGCGGCAACGCAATTGGAAAAAAGCCAACTTCAATTGGGTGACATTGGTTAGTCTGGCATTAATTAGTTGGGCGAAAATACACTAGAAAGTTTATATGAGCCGAATCTTCCCATTTGGCTTGTTTTATGCAAATTAGGTCTGGGATACCCTGTGAAATATTATTGACAACATTCAGCTATATTTCACGATTTACGATAGTTAAACACCCGTTAAAACTACATACGATTTGCAAAATCTAGCATGTTTTTCAATTTATTACAAGTATGTAGCCGCAACAGGAACTATTGTTTACAACCTCGGCATATTTTTAATCTCGAGCAATTCAGTAACGGCTACTTAGCAAAATTCCAAATTTTTTTTACAAAATTCGGCATGATTGTCAATTGATAATAATTAAATACCCGCTAACCGCTTGGCCCTTACCAAGAACGATCCTTGTTGACGAGCGCCCGCCGGGTTGTTCTTCAAACTTCCGGATGTTCAATTTAGAGCCTTTCATGGCTTCCACAGCTCTCCTCTCTTCCCGTGTGCAACTTTCGCGATCCAACCCATCTTACCCTACATATAGACATCCATTCCCTCTTTTGACAGCTACCATTCAACCGTGTACAAATCGGTCTTAAATACAGGGTATCGTCTTTTTCGGGCATTCCTTGGTGGGCGGCCACCTTATTAAAATACATTGGACGAGCGTTTTGCAGTAAAAGTTCGATATGGCGAGAATCATAGATTTTTTAAAAGCTATATTTTTATAGAAGTTAGCTTACGCAAACTTACACGAGCTTACCAGTTACTTCACCGAGATTTTTCATAAAATATCTTTTCCTATATGTATAACTTTTGCCTGGTTTGTAACCTTTTCCATTAGAAGGGATTTACTGACCATATCAAATTTCGTTAGACTATATCCGAACACGTAAATTTGCAAAAAGCAATTACCAGATGTTTCGGGGAAAATGACTGTTACAGAAGATATCTGGTATTGATTTTGCCTGTATCAAAATTCATTCATTTTTTGAATGGCTCCAGGAAGGTTTGAAACCGAAATTCCGCGGACATACCGCTAGCTCGAGGGCAACCAGAGCACCCTCTCCCCAGAAGTGCTCAACCCTCTCTTTTTCCTTACAAGCTTAACAAGAAATGTTTTTTTTTTGCAAATTAGCGCCTCCGGCTTGTTCGTTTCCTTGTGGATTCGTTTGTGTGTTTCTCCGTCTGTCTGTCTGTCTGTTCGATTCCGTGCCGTGTCCATAATGACACCCCCTGGAGGGCCCTCGACTGGAAGAATCCGTGTCCCCGCTCCGTCTTCCCCAACTTGGCCTCCTATCCCTGGTCTCCCCCCAAATTCCCCCTCCCACCCCAAATTCGCATTTTTTTCGTTCCTTCCGTATCCGTGCCTACCCACAGCACAATCATTCCGAACGCGAGAATTGCATTCTCAAACTTCATGTTCTCATGGGATTCCACCTAACTGGCTGGTTAGATAATTTACAGCTGTGTCGTGTCATGCGTGCAAATTTTAAAGTATATATGAATTCATGCAATATGCTATTTTATAGCGCATCGCGGAGCTGGGTTTTCTCAAATTCGAGCCGACCTGGAATTAAATTTGCGACTGAATTAATTCGGTTCGGCAGTTTTCCTGCCACAACAGCGCTTTTCCAGCTCACTTCCTACGATTTTAGTTAAAAGGTCTTTTGATTTCCTACGAAATATATCGTAAAATCAAAATTAAATAAGGATTACGGTACTTCAACCACCATTTTCTAGGCTTCTCGTGCTTTTTGCGGCCAACCCTGCCTTGGTTTTATTAGTTTAAAGGGCCCGCTCCGTCCGTTCCGGCTTCGAATGGCTGTTTTTGCGCATTGCAGCGGCGAGCCTACCAATTTAATATTTCTGGATGGCGGGGGAGCGTATTAAAGGACACGCATTTTTGTTATGCAGTCAAAGTCGCAAAGTACGGAAAGATCTGCGAAATCCGCTTCCTAGGTTTGGGGTGGCTCGTTGTTGACGGTCGATGTAGGGGTGAATTCAGGGGAGGGTAGAAGCGGACAGTCCTTTTTCCGGTTGGTAGACGATTTTGGGCATGCATAGTCAATTTTTTGTGGTCTCTATACCTTGGGGTAGTTTTGGAGTGTTATGAAAGAGTCCAAGGAAGCTTAAGAAATTGCAAAGATTTTCCTTATTCTTAGGGGATTACCATATTTTCACTAGTATAAGGTTTTGCCCCCAGTGAAAGTCTCCCTCACTAAAAGAGCCCTGTCCGTGTGTTAAACTGATACTTAGAATCGATTTAAAATTAAAATAAATATGAATAATACCTCTTAAAAGCTTTCTTCAAATTTTGATGATTGAAATTATCGATTCCAAGATTCCTTGCTGTGCTTGTCCAGCCAGCTGTACCCCAAGGTTGCCCTTCAAGTACGCACACATCCTCCCAAAGTAAACCATCCCTGAACTTCCACTTTTTAGCCATGCCTATTTGTTGTGTTGGTTATGTGGATCGGATGGGAACGATTGTCAGTCCATCGAGACGGGCATCGGGCCCATCATCCCCTCGGGGCCCTCCTCCTAACCGCATTTGGATCTCCAATCCCGAAGACCCACCAGTCGCCCCAGCCGGCTCTCCCCTTCCCCCTTTCGTTAGCAACAACACAAATGCCGGCAGACGCCTCACTTTTGATCTTTTGCAACTGACTCGTTGAAGTTGGGGCCGTTCCGCTATGGCCGATTCGAAAATGGCGACCTACCCTATTCATAAGCGCTCATTCATACAAGAACTACATGAACATGTGGGTTTTTCTATGCTCTGTTAACAATAAGCCATCTATCAAACAGTTAGCCTCTTTTTCAAGCAAAATCCAGCCGGAAATTTGTTTGAAAAACCGCTCCGAATTGTCACGGTTCAAAAAATCCTCTTTTAGAAAAACCATGTGTTCGAAAAGCCAATTCTTCAAAAATTGGCATTTTCGGTTTAGTTTCCAGGTGATTGTATATGCAATATTTTGGAACCGTTGACATTCCAAATCGATAATTTTACAAACAATGCATTTCCGAACGGATGATTGTCGAATATACGGTAGGCAAGCAAGAATCCCAGGTTTTTGTTGCCGATCCCTTTAAATTTTGCCTACCCATGCGCGTATCAGACAAAGTGATGTGCTCACCAAACAGTGAAGCCCGGTCCACACGGCATGTGGCCAATGTGGGTCTCCCCACCCTATTCCTCCCCCTAAAACGAGAGGTATAGAGGTGGAAAAGTCTCCGGGACTGAAGGGACCTGCAATTTGACACCTTTTGAGCGGAAAGAATGGATGGCCCCCCCTGCATGTGCCCAACGCGGCCGCACTGACTTTTCCTCACGTCCCGCCGGCCCCGCTAACTTGCGAACTGCCATCCCCCTTTTTCTGGGCAATTTTTTGGGGGTTCAACCGGGAACGGTGATTTGTGACGGGTGATATTGTTGCGGCTCGTAAGGGTGGGAGGATGTTTTTTCCGGGTATCTGGGGGATCGAAGCCTATGATGGAGGTACTAGCTAATTTCCGGTCATTACGATTATTAATAGGGTGATATAGCTCTGGTTCTCAGGTGTTTTTATCAAGATTTTGTAAGCATCAGCTGGATGGGCTAGAAATTGTATCCCGAGAATTATAAATGTTTGCTTCCGCTTTTTGCTCTCTGTCAAGGAAACTGGCTTTTCGCTCTTGTCATTGAGTTTTCGGTCCGCCTAGCGGAATCTGGAAAAATCAAAGATTCTTAACTCACCAGATTTTGAAAATTAGAGCTTATGAAAATCCAGATTCTGGTTTCCAATATGCTGTTTTTCGAGTTTCTGGAAATCCCAAGTCTCCTTTCTCTTAAATTGTTACAGTTTTATATCTCCATCAGTTCTCCAAACACAAAAGGTCGAATCTTGAACCTCCAATCCACCGTCTATTCCTAAATCCCGTCTTCGCAGTGTTTTTGTTTTCCCCCCGCCCTCCCTTCCCTTTCCGCACCACTCATCAACCCAGACACCGTAGCGCATAAAAAATGTGTCGCAAAAGGAGACGGAAGCACCAAGCTTTTCTCCGGCTCAAAACGGACGACAGACAGCAGTCAGGTTGCCAAGCGTCGCCAGATAGACATATGCCCATCCATAGGGCGGCAAAAGGTCCACCTCTATACCCCATTCTTTTCGCCGTTTCTCCTATTCTGTTTTTGCTTGACCACCACCAGCACCGATCCCGGGGCTAATGAGGGCTGTTCAGTTGAAGTTTTTTCCGGATTTTTATGCCGAATTGGGTAGTTCAAAATCAGAGATGAATTTGCTGTTGGACAGTATTTTTCCTGGCGCATGGATACCTTTAAGGACATTACGAGGTTCCATATAAGCATTGGCACATATTTTTGATCTACTAGAACTTAAAATATCTAAAGAGTTTGATAATATCCCTTAATGGTTCGATATTTCGTGATTGTTTAGGGTTAGACCCTTGGTTTCGATTGTGTCTACTCCCTGCACATACAGATAGGTATCAGCGCTAAAGAATCGCAGTTTCTCAACCCGCGATGCATACATACACAATCAGATCCTACGCTTCCCCCAAAAATGCAGGGAATTCCGGTGTAATGCCACCGCTCTAGTCACAATATCCTGTTTTTCATTCCAACCAGTTCCAGTTTTTTGCAATTGCTTCAATTTCGCTTCAGCTTGATCTCAACCCATTTCCTAGCGTAAAACCCCTAAAAATAGTCAGAAAGCCGATTCGCGTTTAGTTACCATGTTGTGTTTCCGCCCCTAAACGGAAAGCCGTTTATAGGACAGCTCGTAGTCCCATTTCTCCGGGCGTCTAAAATGGGCTGTTTTGTGGGTTGTGTGGGGAGAATGGGGGGAGGGATAGTAGATGCGTGGATGCCCATGAAACTCCTCCCCGGAGACAACCCTCAAATGGCGCAATATAAAGTTGGTTGAGACATGTGTTCCACATACTTTTTCTCAACATTCTGCCTGACATACCGGAAAGAAGAGGGATAACGGCCGGGGATTTGCAAGAGCAAGGGTTATGATAGATGAATTTGGGTTTTAAAAGGGAAAAGTGTCAAAAAAAAGTTAAGTGACCGATTGACGGTTTGAGGCTTTTCCTTCAGGGGGCATTTCTTCAAATAAGCGGCTTAATGGGTTTGGTTATTGGAAGGAGTGGGCGGAATACAGTTACCGATAAGGTGTTGCAAACCGGATTTTGAATGATAGTTTGAATCCAGGGGGAATACACAATTAATGGCGAAAACTTAGGGTTAAAAGCTATAAATACTAATAAATAAATTCGTGGTCGTCATAAAATTAAAGTTTTTCAACCCCTGCAAAATGCACAGCTTTTTTCATAGCCTTTAATAACCGTAGAGTTAAAAATAGTTCATTTCGAACAAATAGTTTTCTAAATAACTTCAAATAAATGTAAGTTGGCCATAACTCACGCATTCTAATGCCAGAATTGCCATAAAACTGACCGCCTTCGCTGTCCGACTGCTCCTGACTGTTTCGACCGATGCGGTGCCTTATCGAAAAAGGACCGTCTTCTCGCATTTCCGCTGCACACTTCCATCTTCTTGCCCCCCCATCACCACCCCCGTCAGCCCTACCCCCTCAATAATTCCCTTCCCATCCCCCCTTTCTCATTCCTACCTTCAAAAAAGACTCGCCCTCTAGTTTTGGGCTTAGACGCGCAAAATTGCTCGCTTCGGAAAGGTGGAGGGTTCGGGGGTCTGCCACACTCCATGCCCGCCCATTCATTGATTCGTCGATCCGTTTGTGAAGATGGTGGGTGTTTGCGATTTGAAGAGATATTAGACGGTTTGGTCGGATTCTACTTTGCCTGGATTACGCATATAAAACCAATAACGGAATAACGGGCTAATGGTATGCAAACTACAGAACTTGGAAAAATAGCTTCTTACTGACACAAATAAATTCCGATTTCGCCCTGCATCCTAATTAGCTTGTTATCCCGACGACTACTTTACACCCCACAGCCCAAAAGTTTTTGGATTTTCTTCCGTGATTTCACAGTTTCGCTGCCATTTTAGGGTAGGGCTCCTGCAACACCATTTTTACAGCCTCAAAATTATACTAAGAATATTGATTTTTGCGATTAAATGATATAATTTAAATGAGTTACAGCAAAAAAACCCGCAAGCAGGTTGTACACTGTTTTATTGAGACAATTTTTAATATATTTTTCGCAATAAAAAATTTGGGTTCTTGCGGCTAGCGTTAACGTAACGTCTTAACGACAATTTTCCCTCCTTGTTTTTTTTTGAAAAATTAATTAGTAGCGATTCAAAATCACCTACTAACCAAAAATTCAGCTCCACCGAACCAGCACATTTTTTTTCTGGGGAAGGTATAACTTTGGTAACTGTGCATGGCCGGGGACATAAAGCGCCCCCGTTCCCTTCCCCGGGTTGGAGGTGGGTGGGACCCGTTGACGAGCATTTTTGGAGGCTTCACCCCTTGCCCGCCCGATCACCACCAAATCTATCTATTCGCTTTGCATCCCAAAAATTTCTTTGGAGATGGGGAGCTTTGAGACGGACATTGACGATCCTGAGGTATTTTGGGTTTTTTTTAAGGTTGATTGAGTCACCGTGGATTTGATTGTTATTTTCGGAGGTTGGCTAAGAATATGCGCCCTTGACGCGAGTTAGGCTTGGGTTTTTAACAAGTCTAATACTATTCACAGCTCTCAATAAAATTCCAGTTTTAAATAACGGTTTCCTCTTCTCGTACAATCCATTTTTGGGACCAGCTACCAACAGTTTTGTTCGTGTCCTTGCCGGGCATCAATCTGTTTTCCCACGGGCTCCTCGTATTCGATCGGAAACGGGAAGGCAAGAGGCGAGACACCGGCCAATTTGCATTTTGACCGATCTCGAAAACTTTTAAAGCGATACACCGTGCCCTGGATTTACACCAATTCAAATTTTCAAGAAATCAAAAACTGTCAAGTGGAAAATCCCCTTAGATTTAAATTCATTGTAGCCAATGTTTTGGTTGAATCGATCAATTTCAAGGGGGAGCTCATCCTTGCCGGAAAATCTTTATGGCCCATATAGCATTTGGGCCATTCGCCGAGATGGACGCCGCCGGGCCCGGCGTGGCTCAAAATAGTCACGGAATTTGGGCAGAGGAAAGAGGGGCAAAATATGGGTGATAAGAGGCTGGTCAATGTCCGGTCGGTTGCAGAACGGCTGGAATCGGGGAATAATTCGGAGGAAATTAGCATTTGCAAGTATGGGCGTGGATTATCGAGTTGAGAAAAGGTGATGAAAATGGGGGTTTTTTAAGGGGGGAATTTGGCAACGTAAAAAAGGCTGCAACCAAACGGATTTTATAATTTATTTTTGCAAAATACGTGGTTTAATTTGGTTAATCTTCGAATGAATGAAAACCTAACATTTTTGATGCGCATTAATAGGAGCTGGGGTAGCCTCTAAGCGACCGAACCTCAAATTTGAATAAAATATTGTCGATCCGTTCCTCTTAGATTATATACAAAATTCAAGCCTATGTATCCGATAAATACTTACATTCCTATATTACGAATATTGCGTTCCAAAGCTTAGGCTTGGGCTTAGGTTGGTAGGTGTCGCATTTAAATTTTAGCCGAAGGGAATGACGGCTTCTTTCCTACTTTTTCAAATAACCCTTAATAAGCAGTTCTTAAAGCCGTACACAGATTTGCTTTGCCAAACCCATAATTGTTACCTTTCACCCCCACATCCACATTTCTAAATTGTTGGCCGTACGTGACTCGCGCCCAAACCCGATTTCACCCATTTTCATCCAAAAAACTATTTATAACCCTGGCCGCCGGGCGTTCTGTGTCTTCATCGCCTGTAAACGCGCGCCACGCAAAATCCCCCGTCATAAAACTTCCGGGGCCGATTTTGGCCAAAGCACCCCCGCGAAGCGTTGACCAAAATATAACTAGACTTTGAAAGTTTGATGTAGTTAATGGGCTCTGAAAAAATTGTGGAAAGGACAAAAAATAAATTTGAATTTCAGAGCGTCGAGATGGTACTGGGCCGGGATGCGGCCTTGGAACCATTGAAAGGTATCAGAATGGATTTGGAGGAAAATTAATATTTTTTCAGGAAACTGGGGCAACGAGAACGTGCAGTTCAGTTCACAGTTGTTGGCGGCGCTCGATGACACCCAGGAGGATGAGTCTTCTTTTACACGAGAGGTAGGAGAAGGCATAAAACCATAGAAAAAACTCTAGTTTTAATACATCATACGACGTGTATAGACATGCTAGGGGAATATGTTTTTACTTATTTTCTGGGCCCTAGAATCTTACCAGCATATTGCTCATCAGGAATAAGGCAAAATTGGATCGTTTTGACCCAAACGTCACCAAAGTGGCAAAAAATATTTAAATATATTTAGCATCTAATATTCGTGCCAAATTATATGACAATTCCACTATAATTTCCACACTATTATAGTAACTTATTTTTATCAAATATATATGACATTCCTCTTTTATTCCATCCTTTTTCAGGCTTGTGTCTCCGATAAATTGTACAACATTTATTTTGATCACATTAATGCTGGCCGATTACAGGTGATTTTTTTAATTTGCATCATTTTACAACAACCATTTTCCAGTTTGCAATGTTCCTCCTCGGGGCCCTGTGCTTTACCCAAGGGGCCCTGCACGGATTCCATGGGGACTGGATTCTATTTGGCATATTATTTTTGATTTGCGGCGTTCTTGTTACGCTGTCAATAGTCTACAAAGGGAATCCGCAGCTATTATCGTGGATTTTAATTTTCTGCTCTGCGGTATCTTAACTAATTACGACACTAAAATCAAATGTTTATTTCAGCTTTTCGTGGGTTGTGCACCAGTTCATCTTCGCACTTCTTTGACGATACTTGTCATTTTTCTTACTTATACATTATTACCTCTGCCATTATTGCCAACGGTAAAATCTATTCAATTATATCTGGGCTTTGCTTTATTATCAAAGGCCACCTCCATTTTTATTCATTAATTTCAGTTAGCAGCAGCTTTTGTTGTGACAATTACTGGCCTAGCCATCCATTTCTTTGCAATTGGCGGTTACGATCCAGTCAACAGCGTATGTATACTTTCTTCATGACCTTTATTTCAATAACAATTCAGATTCTATCAGATGCGCTTCTATTTTTCGGGTGCAACGTTGTTGGCTTTTTTGCGTATTACCCAACAGAGTTGCTACAACGAAAAACGTTTCGAGAAACCCGGTAATGGCCAACTTACAAATAGATAAACGCTATTTTCCAGAAAATGCGTAGAGATGCGAATGCTATTAAGTCGAGAATACAATAAGCAAGAACAAGTGTTGCTTTCGGTGCTACCACGTCATATTGCGGCTGAGGTATATTTGGACAAAAAAAGATTTGGTAAATTCTAATTTAAGGTGAAAAAAGATCTCGATGAAGAGCATGGGGAGCAGCGGATGTTTCACAAAATCTACATCCGAAAACACGACAAAATTAGCATCTTATTTGCCGATATTTGCGGATTTACCAATCTTGCATCGGAATGTACGGCAAATGAATTGGTGTTGTTGTTGAATGAGCTGTTCGCGCGGTTCGATACGTTGGGCCATCGGAATCACTGTATGCGCATCAAGGTGAGTGCTTACGTTAACCCAATCTATATGAACAAATTTTTAGATCCTGGGCGATTGCTACTATTGCGTATCAGGCTTGCCGGAGTCTCGCGCCGACCACGCCGTTTGTGCAGTACAAATGGGCATTGAAATGATTGAGGCCATAAAGTAACCCGTTTTTAAGATATGTATTTTATGTAAAAATAATAGGCTCGTCCGAGACGTAACCAACGTCAATGTCAACATGCGTGTTGGTATCCATTCCGGGAAGGTATGACAAGAAATTAAAATACGCTTTTAGCTGGTGTTTTTAGGCTCATTGTGGTGTGCTTGGGTTGAAAAAGTGGCAATTCGACGTGTGGAGTGATGATGTGACGCTGGCAAATCATATGGAAAGTGGTGGATTGCCGGGGTAGGTGATTTAATATTATTTTTAATTTTTCAAAACTATCTAATATTCATATGCAGTATGATTTAAATTTTTTCTATAGTCGTGTCCATATCACCAAAGCTACTCTCGATGCTCTCGGCGGCACTTTTGAAGTGGAACCCGGAAATGGAAAGGATAGGAGCAAGTATCTGGCAGATCACAATGTTGAGACATTCTTTATTGTGGAGAATGATAGTCAAGCTGTGAGTTTTTTACAAGCAATCGGATCCTCCGGTTTCAGGCAATCCCCCATCAACAAGGGCTCCGGCCAGCCAATGACAAAAGCCTACGCACGATGGGTGTAAATAATGGACTGAAGCGTGCTCAGAGCATTAAGTAAGTTCCAAAATACTATCGAAAATGGCTTCCCCGTAAATCGTAATTAACATTAATAACCTAGGCGTGCTGCCGAAGCAGAACCCCTCGAACAAGTCGTCGAAAGCTATCTAATGCAAGGAATCCAGGCAATCAACAAGGAAACCTGGCGAAGGCAGTACTGCAAAGGAATTACCCTCCGATTTCGACAAAAAGCCGCTGAAGACAAGGTCTAATTTTAATCATCTTTCAAATTACCACAGCTTTTAGTTCCTCGAACAAAAAGAAGGGGCAATGTTTGTCCAAGTTGGATGCTATCTGTTGATCTTCATCCTATGCGCCACCGTATTCATCATCAGTGGAATGGGGTAATAATAAAATCGCTGTTCAGTTAACCAAATTTAGAGCTACTTTCCTCTTGACGGCCATTGGATGCGCATCGGTAGCATTTCTTGGAATCGTTCTCTTCACGGCTGCACGCACAATTACGGTATTACAGTTATCCATAAAACATCCGAGTAGAAATATCAGCGTCGGAACCGAAAAAACCCGGAACTCGTGAAGAAAACGAAGGTGCCACGAATGGTGCGGATAGCATTTGTGTATGGACTCGTTCTGCTTGCGCATGTTCTGCTCATCGCTGGCGCTATGGTAAATCTGACGCTAGAATTATCAAGAGACGAGTATTAGAAAAATCTCAACGAGCCTTGCTCATTTTCTTGCGGCACGGAGGGCGCAACGTTGCTCGGAAGTGATTGCTCTAAAACGCAGTTGCCGAGGGTACAAGTGGAGGTACAGTACTTATTCTTAAAACAAATTTTTCGTTAGTTGATCTTTGATATTCTGTTGCTACTCCTCATCACTACATGCGTCTTTTTGGCAATGTTGACACCAACAAAGGTAGGGGTTTTTAAGAGGAATTACAGAAAATTTTTGTTATTTCCAGATCATCATCGTGTTATTCATTTGCTCAACAAGCCTTATCCTCATTTGGGCCCTTCCCGAATTTCCGCAACTTGCCAACCGACAATTCCACATCTGGAATGAAACGCAGGGCCCGGAACTTACACGTTCAATCGTACGTTCTTGGTCGTTTTCACCCTTCAACCACCTTTATTTAGTACAATCTTACATCTTCGCCAACGTTGACCCAGCAGATCGGCGCCTACTGCCTGTTCGTTTTTCAATCCATTCCTACAATCATAAGTTCAGATCCAAAAGTTCCGGGCAAAGGTTGTCGCATTTTTTGGCTTATTTTTCTTGGGAGCACCGCTAATATTTCAAAGCACTCGGATAATCAGACATTTTAGGACGGCCGGCCTACACAACGATTTCCGAGTCTCGCTCACAATTCTCGCCCTCTTCACCGTCGTGTTGATTCTGATGCAGAGTCGTCGAAGCGAGATGATTTCCCGCTACGACTTCATTTGGAAGCTACAAGTAGGCGAAAATTCTGTTAAAAAAAAGCCTGAAAAGGTAATTTGAAACTAATTTAGAGAAAAATAGTAAATTGTTGTGCGGAAAGCACGTATGCAGCTAGTAACTTTCGAGGCTTGAACGTTAAATTTTATGCTCAGGAAAAAGCTTTGCTTTCCTTTGACTTACTTCTCCCATAACTACTTTGACGTTTTTGTATTCGATTAATACTTTTAGGCCCTCGATGAACAATTGGAAATGAAAAAGAGGCACGCACAGAATCGACAGGTTTTGGAGAACGTCTTGCCGTGGCACGTGGTTGAACAATTCCTGACAGATCGTGGCTCAAAAGATCTCTATAATGAAGCACTTCCAAATGTTTGCGTTATGTTTGCCACAATCACAGGTAGTATTCTTGAATTAATGATCAATCAGTACTCTAGAATTCAACAAATTCTATATGGAACTGGACGCAAACAATGAGGGCGTTGAATGTTTGCGTTTGTTGAATGAAATTATTAGTGATTTCGACACGGTAACCAGGCGTTTTTGGTTAATATTGGTATTTAGATCTTAAATGAGCCGGGGTTCAAATGCATTGACAAGATCAAGACGATCTCAACGACGTACATGGCCGCTTCTGGATTGACAGGACCGGCCGATGGAGATGGTAATTGCTTCAAAATTTTTGCAAGGTTAGTTTGTAGCTCACATCGTCGCGGTGGCCAAGTACGCTCAAGCTTTGCTGAAGAAAATCAAGGAAATCAATGAGCACAGCTTTAACAGTTTCAACCTGAGGATCGGTATGTTTTGGTTTACTTGAAATCGCTTGAAATTAACGATAGTAATAAATTCATTTTATAGGTCTGAATGTGGGTCCCGTCGTAGCAGGCGTGATCGGTGTCAAGAAACCCCACTACGACATCTGGGGCAATACCGTGAATGTGGCGAGTAGAATGGACAGTAATGGCGTCGCTGGAAAGATTCAGGTCTGCCTCTTAAATACAAATAACTAAAATCTGATTTAGGTGACGGAGGAGACAAAAGTTATTCTCGAGCGTTACGGATTCCAATTTGAATGCCGCGGAAAAATCTCCGTTAAGGGTAAAGGACTGATGCAAACGTATTTTATGAAGGTTAGTAGTTTGCCAATTAACCTGCCATCATTATTGCCAACAACATAATAAAAAAATGCAAATTCCAGGTCGACGATGAATCAAACAGCATCACCGGCAATGACAACATGTTCTAAGCTTTCAAAAAAATCACTTTGTATATTTATTCGAAGGTTCTCTTCACATGGCTGCTTCCCCTCAAACATCCCACTACCTATCAATTTGAGGATACGCGCCGTCTTGCGGGTTTTTCAGGGCAGTTCCCCTCCCCAACAATACGTGTACGTCCAGCACTAGGCCACCAAAAAATTTGCGCTTACTCATTTGCACATTAATACATGTTTTGTATTTCCAATTACTCAGCATTATCGTGTATCTTTAGTTAATTTGTCTTGTGCTTTTACTTATTTCTAGTCCCGAATGATTCAGCCTTCCCCTCCCAATGTTACGGTGCCAAAATCGGTTTGCATGTGTATTCCTTGTGTTCCGGTGGTCTCAAGGAGACATCCAATTGCGATGTTGATAAAATTTGCGCTTTTAATTGAAAAAATAGACATGACAAAATCCATAAAATTAAAAAACTCAAGAAAACGCACTATTTTCTGACTGCTCACATAGAATTTTGGCTCGGAATTTGACATGCGATTCAAAGCAAAACAATTTTCCAATAAGTCACCTACTTACCATCTTGTAACATCTTGCGCGAAGCACAAAATGAGAGCGAGTGTTCGCCGACCAGCCCAACGTCATTGCCCCTCCCGAACCGTCTCGCCAAATTGATCGTCCTTTACTGGCAATCTACGAGACAGCCAGCAACCCGTCCCCCAATAGGAAATATAGAGAACGAGCAACCCCGTGTCGTAGTGAAAGACGGATAAATAGGAAAATGAGAGAAACAAACAAAGAAAACATCCCCCAACGCCCCTTCCTTCCTCCCCGCATTCGGGCGGCTCTTTTCACCCTACTCACAGCCCCACTTCTCCTTTTTGAGATTACAATCTACACCACAACTTGTGCACTAATCAAATCAGCTTGGTTTTCCGGCTAGTTTTCCGAGTAATCGCAACTGTACAGTAGCTTCAGGTAAATGACAAATTTTAAGGGGATCGATGGGTCTAAAATGTGTAAGGGGATCAATCTTGGAACTTATCGTACTTCCTGTTTAACCAAGAATTTCTTGGAAAGGTCTTAAACTTTCACGCTCGGTTGGGTTCCGATGTTGAAGTAAATTGAAATTCATCAGAATTTTGCCCAGCTAATGAAGATTTTTGTCCCTTAGCATCTGTATCGTTTTTAGAAAAAGCTATACAGCTTTTTCGATAGCAAAAGATAAAAAACCCTTATGCGCAGACGTAATTTTTCGAGTCGCCTAGGAAAAAGGCTTCGAATTCATTCCCATACTTGCCCCTTCAGCACCAAATGCCGGCAGCCCGAACAAGGGCGAGAAGCCTGAGCCCAGTCGGCTCGATCGCCTCACAGCTCTCAATATCAAAAACCCAGCAAATTGGGCGAAGAAGCCTCACCAGCACTCAATCCGACCATCCCTCTCAAATTCCCGATCGGCCAAGCCCATCTCGGGATGGATCTATCGAGAAGAAGCCGGAGGAGGCCCGTGAGTTTTGTTTTATGATCATTATCCTTAAGCCATCGTTAAACCGTTCCCGAAAAAATGTTTCAGCTATTCGATTGAAAGGATCACTAAAAGCTCCCCGACCTACAATAGAACCTTACACTCTACACATCCCCATCGCTGAAGGCCCACAAAGAAAAAGCATTACTTGGAGCAGAAGCAGTAGATGTTACCTTTATCCATGTAAGTTCATTAATTATTTCTTATGACTATCAATTTATAGCTGGCCGCCGGCGATCCTCACTGACGAAACGTTTAATGCGCCACAAAACCTGCCCATTCCTTCTTATTTGCTGTCTATTACCCACAGTCCTAATTGGCGCGCTATTCTTTGTACTACTTCCTTTCGGACGGGCAGATGATACCGATGACAATAAATTTGATTATTATATGCATTGTGAAAGGTGGAATTTTATTCATCTGGCTGGTCGTTCCATTGTTCATCGAGAAGCCTGGCGAAATCGATTTCGAATGGGATGGGTTTTTGGACGTCGACGAGTTTCATGTTGTGTTTACGGTGTTGTAGGGCGCATTTCGGGCAAAGGAGATTTTTCTGAAAGCTAGAGATTTGATAGAAAAGATGCGAGGTTTGGTCAAACAAAAAGAGCAAATCGCGGGCGGACACGTTTCGAAGTTAGAGGCTCTTGGGGGCTAGACTTTACTTTACCCCCCTTCCCGCCAAAAGCTGCCAAATTTTTTCCACATTTTCGACCTTTTTTCTTGGGATTTTAGACGCCATTCTATAGAGGATTAAAAATATACTGTGTTTCAATTACAGCCCAAAATAATGTAATATCAAAAAGTTATAGCAGAAATTTTTTCGGGCTTCCGGTTGGGGGCTGAAGTAAAGTGTAAGTGTGTGTACCCTCTTAGGCTGCAATAGGCACACCCTAGACAAAAACATAAAAAAAGAACTTACCAGGTTAAGATGGCCAACCAACAACGCTATCCGCTTTTCACAAGTCAAACACCGCCACATTTGCCGGACCAACTGTCGGGTCTCGCATTCTTCGCAACGACTATCGAAAAAATGCAAATTTAATAACCCTACTAAATACCTATTATGAACATCGCTTAGAATCGGAATATTAATATATAACGGCATTGGTCATACAGCCAACGGTTTGTCTAGCAATATGCGAATGAAAACTTGTCCTTATAAACGCCCGATAAGGACTATGTCTTCTGTGATTCATCATTTCTTCCGGTCATTGTCCAATAAGCAATGAAAACTTTTGACTCATTCCACTAGATTAAACCGGCTGCTATTTTCCTGTAGTAAAAGCCGAATTCATTTTCTGTGTTTATCCACCAAATCCGTTCTCTATCTTTATTCAAAGTGTTTTTAAATGGTTAGAGATTATCATGACAGTATGTGAGGGTATGTGATATTTCTAGCAACCTTTTGTCTTCAGGGTATCTTGTGAGTTTAGGGTACGGAATCGATCGGATTGGTATTTGGTAGAGTACAACAGAATTTGCCGGGGGTACAAAGTACAACAATGCTGAAAATCCCCCAAAAAAGCTTGGTGGTGATCAATAACCAAAGAGTTTATGACAAAATGCAATAAAAGCCAAAAAGAGTCGCGCAAAAAGTGTGGAATTTGAAAAAAAAATTTCAGAACAATGTGGGCCGCACAACGCATCGTGTATCACCTACAAGGGCAAACGGGGGGAGATTTCGACAAAAATACAGAAAGAGACGCTCAGCGCTCGAAATTAGGAAAAAATGAAAAATTAGCGTTTTTTAGAAAAGAGGGTGCAGTTTTGGAATTGTTTCAGCGAAATTGGAATTGGTATTGCTTTTCAAAACACCTTAAGAAATCTGTTTGAAGCTAAGAACCCTAGGAAGGAGTAATTTCATGAATTAGCAAAAATTCCGGGAATCTGCTTACACGGGGATCAAGATCCAACAGAGGAAAAAGTGGAGGGCGATGCTAATCAACCAATTCAAGTGGGGCCAAACGAGGTAAAAAACGGTGACAAAGGCAACAAAACAGGGATAAGGCCGGCTGCATTAACGGGGAAGGCTATGGTAGGGTACGGTAGGTTGTTGAGGGTAAGGACTGGAATAATAAGTGAACTAGAAATTGGAGACGACACGATCCAATGTACAAAAAATGAACGAGGCACGAGCAGGGTAAACTAAGGCTTTGGGGGAAATGAAGGCTGAGCAAATGGGTTTTTGGAGGATTTGATTGGGCAGGTAGCAAGGGTCGATTATTAGGGTACTAACGAGATTCAAAAAATGTTGAAAAAAAAATTACCTGTCCGGGCTTAAAATCCCCATGAAAATCTGGGGCGCCCGTCCAGTTTTACAGGGGTAGTAATCTAGGGACCGGGAAGTACAACACCCGCACTATGGTTTACGCGTAACATGAGATCGCAGACCAGACGAGAAAATCGCTGAAAAAAATCAAATAAAAAGTGGGAATGAGGGTGGGTAGTCGAAAAAACGTCAAAATTAGGCCTGAGGGCTGGGGGGATTAGAAATTTGGATTAAAAGCTTTACACGTAATTTGGGATCAGGGGGAAGGGTTATGCACAAGGGGGCCTTCAAGACAAAAAAAGGAATAAAGGGCAAATCACGAAGCACAGAGATACCACAGCTCCATCTTACATAAATCTACGAAATGGGACTGAAAACGAAGCGAGCTGCGGTACAACAACAACAAGAATACTGTCCTTGCGCCTGAACCCAGGCTGGGAATAAGTAATGGTTTTCACGAAGAGGGAGGAGGACAGTTTGAAGGGGTTGAAAGGGGGGTTTGAAGAATTATAATTTTTGGGTTGCGACGATCAAATCATCGAACGAAGAGAGGCTTGAATACAAAGAGTGTATGTGCCTGTTTGGAGAGGCAGACGATGTGGCCACTGGCAGAGACGCGTAGTTGAGTACAGCGAGACATCTGAAAAACTTCGGGTTTGGTGATCTACGACGAGACTATGGATGGTTCCGTTCCGAATTTTTATTTCCGCAACGCCATGGGGAAAGTTCGGCACGAGCTAAATAAGTGTAGTGAAAATTTACCGACTCACACCACTAACGACACCTACCTTAAATTCTTGATGGGTAAACGATTGTGGGTTCCTTCCAGCGATATCATCAGCCGCGAATACGACAATATGCATATGATTGCCGTGAGTATCGGCAACCAACACGTCGCCGCTCTTGCTGATGTCGATCCCGATCGGATATGGAGTAATAGCCGGCTCGCCCAGTTTTCTGAGATATGTGCCCTCGACGGAGAAGACGTGCACGCAATGGTTGCGGAAGTCGGTGATGTAGACGTTATGATCGTACATGGCAACATCAGTGGCCTGAAAGAATGGATATAGTTCCCGGCGAATTTTTCTTCTATCCTAGTGTTTCAACCTACCTCGCCCATCCGCGGTGCTGTATCGAACCAATGGATCACACGCGGGTTATTGGTGCTGATGTCCAACGAGTAGACAATACCGCCGTGGTCGACCAAAACCAAATGTCCGGCAAGGGTACCGCAAGCTGCCTGCACGTCGAGGCCTAAAAAGTTTGGTAAAAACCGTGGTTATGAACTACATTATGCAAACAATGATGCGCTGAATGTGAAAACTAACATTTGAGATTTGCCGCCTTGCAGAGATCGACGCGGTGTAGGAACTCGCCCTTCGTGGTGAACACCTGGCAGCGAGATTTCGTGTCTGATGACTTGTCTAGCACAATGTAGCGGAGGTGCTCTTTCAACTTCAACGCCACAACCTTGCGTGGGTAACAGAGGCAACCGTCTTCCTAAAGGACAATAAATTAACTAAAATACTTTTGGTCTTCTAACCTGTCCAGCTTTTCCAAAGAACCACGGATGTGGTGGGCCACACACGATGATACGGTGGTTATTGGTGTCGGCGATCAGGATATCATCATTGTCTGCCAGTGAGAAGCCGCCAGGTGTGTTGAGCTCACGTAGGCTGTTTCCGGCAACCCCAGCCCCAAACACCGAATGCATCTTCAGTTCGTTGCCCGAATTCTGATAGTCCTTTCGGGGGGCACTCGGGGTTGAGATTAAGCCATCAAGGCCAGGAGCGCGTCCAATGCCCTGAGACCCAGTGAGTCCACCATCAAGGCCGAGCGCACCAAGTTGGTTCAGTTGCCCGACAATGTCCAGTTGCGAGTTGAGGCCGCGCAACCGTTGTTGAAGCTGAAAAAAAACCATGAAACCGTAGAATTTTAATGCTACGAAAAACAGGCCTGTGGTGGCCCAGTGACTCACCAGTAGATGGTTCTGCAAATTGGGCATGGCTCCACCGACGAGGCTGTTCTGTTGGTACATGAGCGCTGCTTTGAGGTGCATCTGCTACACAGTTAGTCAGGTCGGATCTGTATGAAATACCTGTAGTTGTGCAGAGTTGAGCGAGAGGGCGCCCGGGTTTTGGAAGAGGGCCGGGTTGTTGACCGCGTTTAGAAGCAGGGCAGCGGCATTCGTCGCGGCTGTGGTCGAGGCAGCTCCATTGGCGTTGAATTGAGCGGCAGGATTTTGGTTCCACTAAAAGGTATTGTTAATACGGATCGAAAAGTTCAAAAATATTTATGGATTATGGTTTTACGATACAACCAACCTGCATGTTGTTATAAATATTGCTGGTCGGGGTTCCAATCGGCTGAATCCCAGTCGGTGTATTCGTTCCCGGTGCAACAATCGGGGTCTTGATCGGATCCGTTGGTGGTGAAGGCGAAGGAAGATCTGGGGCATTCGTGTGATTCCAACCGTTCAAGTAGTCCGGACGTGCGATGGGTGGTATCATAGCGGTTGCTGTCTAAAAACAATCGCGATGGTTAAACACTTTGATTGAATCTCACCTTTCTGCGTTCCATTCCAATAATTCCAGGGCCGACAGGCTTCTCGACGACGTGAGGAGGGGCTTTGAATGATTCTTCCATAGGAGGACGCTGCACTTCCGTGGCGGATATGTCTAGAATTTAGCGTAAATACACTATGAATTGATCTACCGTTCCAAGCCTCGCGAGCTCGTTCCATAATAGCTTCAGCGCTCATGGTCTCCTTCGCTGGGCGCTGTTTCTCCAGATAGCTCGAAACGTTGCGACCTGCAATCACAATTCCCGTCTAATAATTTTTAAACTTACATGTGATAGTTCCGTAGGCTGAAGAAAGCTGCGTTTCCATCGCTTTCTTTTCTGGTGGCACAAAGTCAAGCTCATATTCAGAATTGATGCTCGGTAGGGTGTGTTCGAGGTTGGTCAGCTGTTGAATAACCTAAGAGGATGTTAGAGAACACAAGTATTTCTGAACCTTGCGACGAGAGGTCAACAGTTCCATGCCATTGGCCTGATTCACAAGCCGTTCAGCAAATCCGACCGCATCAGCGACACGCGATTGAGTGACATCAACCTTTCTCTCCAGGTCATACAGTTCGTCGTCCATACGGTTACGTTCCGACTCCAATTCCTTTAGCTTGCGGTTACGAGTCTCCTCGAGAAGTTGTTGGATTGTCTAAAAAGGTTTTTTTTTTCTTCCTTGTCTTAATGATTTTCCTTTAATTTTCTAAGTATATGGTTTCATACAAACCTCATAAACCATATCGATTCGCGCACGAGCCACCTCGAACTGCTGCTCCAAGCTGGCATGCTTATCGGACCCTGTTGCCCAACGGTTCATCGAATCTGCCCATTTCTCCTTGACCTTAGTAGCCAATTTTGACAGCTCGTTCTGGATAACGCGTGACACCCGTTCCGAAACTTCGATCAGCTAGAACAAATGATCTCATGAAAAGCCATCGGCCACCTACCTTGTGGTTATTGCGATGGTCTGATTCAAGGCATACACTGCAGACCAGAACTTCGCATGTAGTACATAGCATGATGTAGGGTTGTGCATGAGCGGTGCAGAGTACGATGCGAGCTTCACGGGTACGGCCAGACGACTCGAGCTCCTCGAAGAGCAAGACCTAATAGAGGGACGGTTTTTATGTCTGTGTTTTGCCTACCTGATGTCCGTCAAACATTCTCATATTCTTGTGAGCTTCCAAGCAGGTCGGACAAAGATCGGCCACACAATGTTGGCACACAGCGACGGCAGCCTAAACAGTTTTGCTAGATTGATGCCAAATTAAGTTTTGGTCACGGAATATCCATGTAAAAAACGGATCCCCACCTGTTCACTCTTACAAGCGCGACATTTCCTCTCTATCCCGCGGTGAGTGTCAGCTTCGGTCAAGCGCACGAAGTCCATCAGCATCGAGTGTACGTAGCGGACGTCATTTCCCACATGGCTCTCTTGCATACATGTTGGGCAACGGATGACCCCTGGTGGTGTGGGACGGACCTTTGCGGCGCTCATCTACAACAGAATGGTTAGTTTTGGGATGTCTAACGAAAATTATGCCAAAAAGCACTTTGTAAATATCGTACCTCCAGCTCGACGTCAAAGCCAGTTGATTCGGGTTCGGGCTGTGGCGGGGGCTTGTGGATTCCGTTCTCCCGCCTGCCGTCAAGCTGGGCGATGATACAATCTTCGCACATCGAATGCAAGCAGTCCAGAACGCGGGGCTGAAGGGAGGCTGTTATTGATCATAACCCCCGCTATATAGCAAAATCCCAGTCGCTAGCGATAGATGGAAAATGCTTTTTGAAGTGTTTACAAATGAAACCTAGCAAAAATACATAAACGCTTATTTTCTGTTTTAATTGTGCATTTAGCCGTTTATGCGACTGGAATCTACAAAAAAAAGAAATATTATGAGACGCACCTTCCTGTAATCCTTATGACAATAGGGGCAAATTGTGGCTCCATCAGGCGGCAATTCACAAGCTGCACCTAGCAATGGGCTGCTTGTGTTCGACCTGGGGCTGGTGGATTCCACGCTTGGAAGTGCATCATTCTGAACAATATTTTTGTAACCGTCATTTAAAAATAGAATTTAGGTATCTAATCCATTAATACATAGTTTTCATACCTGACTAGACTTGCTCTCGCTACGCGATGCAGGGGACTGCTGGCGTGGGGATGAGGCTGCTGTATCGCCCATCCCTTCACAACCCTGGCAGAAAGGTCAATGGACCTAGGAGCCCCTGAAAGATTTGCGTAATTTAACAGAATTTTATAATTTACTTAGTGGATATTGAATTTGAATTAGCATTAAAAATCAGTAAATAAGGTAATTATAAGCACCGTCAAAATCAGAGATCGATGGCAGATTTAGCAAATTTAAAGAGTTTAAACTAGGCTCGTAGTTGTATTCTAATTTTTTCTAAGTTTAGCGGGGATCGAAATGATGTAAGGTGGATTTCGATTTTAACTGAATATATGGTAATTAGCATAATTCAAAAAGGGAAATTGTTGAAAAGATTTGGATATTTTATAGAAGTTTAGTGTGTAAAACCTATGCAAATAGTGACTTGGTCGGATATTATGCTAATATAATTGTATCAACTCCTTCCCTAAAAAAAAAAAAATTTAATTCAAAGTGATCACTTTTTGGATAAGGGAATTATTATTTAATTAGCCGTCAACAAGACAAGGGGCTTTTTGGCATAAGTTTTTGCGCATTATATCGTCTAGGCGCCTTAGTTAATGTATTAAAACAAAGTTTATAATGCTTTGAATGAACCAACAGCGGCGAAGGAATTTCAAAATTGTTTGCAAAGATCATATGAGGGTGTCAATGTAGTTTGCTAACCACTTTGATTGTTCGGCTATGCGGTCAGAGGGGGAAATAGAGGGTGTGAGGGTTAAATGAATGCG
The DNA here is from genome assembly GCA_038088335.1 of Mesorhabditis sp. LJ9110. Lineage (NCBI taxonomy): Eukaryota > Metazoa > Nematoda > Chromadorea > Rhabditida > Rhabditidae > Mesorhabditis > Mesorhabditis sp. LJ9110. The sequence goes on from JBBGBA010000091.1 coordinate 314,031, forward strand.
TCACGTGCGCGCGACGGTCTATTGATCTCTATGCGGGGAGGCACATGGGGGGTATGAAGGGAATGCGCCCGGGCTGGAAACGCTTGACGCTCTCCACGGTTGACGCCCTTCGTGCACCATCAGGTCGGTGTCTTCTTCAGCATTCTTTCACTCTCTCTCGAACTACCGTAACCCCTGACTGGCAGATGGATATGGTTTTGGAGGATGGCCAAATGATAAGATGTAAAGTGCAGATGGAAATTGAAATTGGGAAAGGGTCACGTTATCACAGATTCAAACAAGCATCTGCAGCTAGGGGCAAATAAGATACTCAAATGAATTTTAAAAGAGGATTTATAGATCAAAGGCCTGCATGAATTTGGAATGCTCGGAGCAAACGAAGAACACCAGATGAGCGAGGAATATGTCGTTGAAGTGAGTACTCGGAGCCAAACATCGCCTTATCCAGCGCCTGCATTGAACATTATTTGATTTCGGACTAGCGATTTTAATCTTCGTCGTTCGCGTCGAAGAGATCGCAAGTACCGGGTTGGAGCAGATATCGTGCAAAATTTTGTCCTGATTCGAAAAAGTTATGGTCTATATACTAACACAAAAAGCGGCTACACTTTACTTTACCCCTCCCCCCCCAGCCGGACGGCTTTGCCATAACTTTTTTATTTTATATTGCTATGGGCTAAGATTAAAACCCTTAATATATTTTTCGACGCTCTATCGAATAACGTTGCAAAAACCCCGACAAAATAAGCGAAAATACCAAAAACTTTGAGACCTTGGACTGTGGGGGAGTAAAGTCTTACCCAAAAAGCGCATCGTTTTCTCACCCTGATCCAATCTGTGCTTTCTCAAAAATGTCAATATTCTGTAGTTTGACGGGCCTAAAAAAGCTATTAGCGCTGATTCTCAATGCCCGTAAAACATTTTTCAAAGATCCTGTATAAAAAACCTTACTTAGGAAACACTAGAAGAACTTCCACTTGAAAATCAGACCGACTTTCTCGATGAGGAGCCGGAAACCTCGGTAAGGACCTGCAACAAAAACCCTGAATAATAATGCCACAGAGCGATTTTGGGGGTATGGATTCGGCAATGTACAGTGCAATCGTCGAGTTCAAGAAATACGGCACCTACCCAACATTCGCTCGTTCTATGGATACAAGAAGTTTGAGAATTGCCAATTGTCATTGGAGGTATGTAGAAGACTAACCTAGAAATTTCAGCTCTTATTTAGGAAGCACTAGTATAATTGTTTTTAGAACAAAATGCGCTCGTTTCATGCTCTCCGAGTCCGACAACGAAACGTTACTATATTACAACCAAAATAATGTGGGATTACTTTTAAGTTTCAACTTTCATTTCTTTGCAGACTTCAGATGAACCCAAAATCGTGGTGAAAAAAGGTGAAGTAAAAAGAATCATCGAAAGAATTCACGAACTGATTGGTCATCTTGGAATGAAGAGAACGTAAGACTATATTCCACCGCTTTTAGCCACCGTTTTCCAGCCAATATTCTGTGATGCGTAAATTATACTGGCGATCTGTCCGGCAGGATGTTCGAAATATCGTCAATTCCTGCGAATTTTGCGTAAATAAAAAGGTCGAAGGAAAGAAGATTATGAAGGCTCCTGTCGATATTATGGGTAATTGAACAAACCAAAGTTGATTCATTGCTGTTTCAGGCGATGAATTCGATTTAAGTATTATTATTCGGAGTATGGAGGATATTATGCAGCATGGAGGTGATAGGCTGGTGAGAGCAGCTTTTCCGGATGCAAGCGTTTTTTGAGATTTTCTCGCTAAAGGGTATTGATGAGCATGAGGTGCGAATGGCCGCGCAACAAAGGATGACCACTTACACATTTAAAGAAACAGCAACGGATCGACCTGCTCGCTTGCAGCATACGGTAAGTGGAGCGCTTTTCAAAATTATTGATTTTAAAATTTCCAGTCATTTCGTCGACAACCATATATGAAACGATCTCGATTTTCGTCAGCTTCAACTACAGGCTTCCTCCTGCCTTTCAACGGTCCCGGCGAATACTCAAAGGTAAGGCCCCTAACACTTTTTTCGGAACCCACGACCCGTCACCCCTTCTTTTTCCATTGTCCCCTATTACAATGGTGGGTTCAGAAGCAAAACAACTTCATCGAAGTCTTTCACCACGACATTCTACCCGCCAATGACTTTGAAAAGTAAGCTAAAGTATGGAAAAGAAACCCAATTCCGGGGTGCTTTGAAAAACAAGTTTTTGGTTTTCAGCCTTGGTCCGCAAGAAGTGGGTAGCGGAGAATTGATAGAAGAAGTGATTGAAGAGGTCATCGATGATTCAGATTTTGCGCATGACCGGGTGAGATCTTATAATGTCTCCGTTTCCAGGGTGATAGTATGGGTTTCTATTTAAAAATTAACTTTTAGGAGCAATGGAACGTTCCGGGGCCGAGTACAGCTCAGAAGCGGGTTCCTAAACGCGATGCTAGAGATTTGGCAAGAAGGACGTCGGAGACCTCCGAGCCGATTGAAACAGAATATTTGACGATTGATGTCTCTAACAAGTCACCAAGCCCTCCAAGAGTGCCGCCTGTTCATAGAAATAAATTTGGGTATGGAGCTTCTAACAAAACCAACAATATTTTGCATTAGAACCCACTTTGGCGGTGCTGGTGGCAGATTTTGTGGATCTCTTTCAGCGCCGGATAAACTTATTTTTGATGCGGGACAGCTGGTATGTTGGTTTTAGCATCTAAAAAGTTTTTTTAGGTGAACAGTTATGAGGAAGTGGCACAACGACCAGAAATGTGCCCCCTGGCCCCGATTATGTTTCTTCCGAGCACCGATGCTGATGTGGTGATGATGCAGAAAGAAGTATGCAAATTAAAGCAATCCCTATTATTACCTGATTCTAGCTACTGGAGCGACAGCGAAAAATCCAAGTCCTCCAACAGGAACTTCTTCAAGCCCAAATCGACAACCTCCACCGAATAGAAAATCCACAAGATCGCTACGAAGAAGAACCGGCTCACGATAGCAGCTAAAATCCGATTTAGGCGTGCCGAATAAAAATTTGCAAAATTCTAAGCCGCCCCCCAAAACAACCAAGTCACATTTAGTATTCAGGAAACCGAAAAAGGCGGTCTTAAGAACGGAAGTGGAAGCAAGTGGCTTGCCCACACTAAAATACGGGATCGGGTTACAGGAAAGCGGCATTTTGCCATCGCATCCCAATCCGCCCATCTTTCAACCAAAAATCCAAACTTTTCGGGGGGGGGGGGTGTTGCCTTGAGCGAATTGAACGCCCGTCTATCATATTTTGTCTTGTGAACAATTTTCTGGCTGTGGGCACGCGAGAAAATGCTTTATAGGGGTGCATAGCCGAGTGGGGGTTCGTCTGGTCTTTCAGGGTTCAAATCTTGAACACCATTGGTGTCGTTTGGAAGATCTTTTTCTTAGTTTTGGCAAAGTTTTGTTAAAAAGTATCTGCGAATAATTTTAAAAGGAAACAGGCGCAATCATATCTACCGTATTCTTATAATATATAATTCACCTATTAGCTAACGCACCTACTACTCATAAAATCCCCTTCCTAAATAAGTGTGAAAATTTATCAAAAAGTATGGCATTAAAATTTTATTGAAAGTCCCAATAATGCTAATAGGTGAGCTGATGCATCGTCCTGGTTTCATTAGGCTTTTTCGGCATCTGAAAGTCGTAAAAACCAATGGAATTGGCCAAATCCTATCGAGTTTTGCCCTGTATTTTCCATTTCAAGTTTTTTGCCTAATCGAAAAATATGAGAACTACCTTGTTTCACTCTCATAAACATGAGAAGAAAATGGTATAAAACCTAATTTTTACTATAATTTTAAGAAAAACCAGGGTTGCAAAGCCGCGTCGCGACTTTTCAACCCTGGCCCCGTCTAACCCCATAATATTCTTTATACTTCGCCAACCACCCCGGGTGGTACCACCCCCAGGGGTGGTTGGAGGGTGGGGCTGGGGGTGGTTGGGGGGTGGTCGTGGGGGGTGGTTGGGGGGTGGTCTAAGGGGTGGCTGGGGTGGTCAATGCATTAGCCACCCCACCCCTTACAAAATTTTTTCATAATCTAGCAATAAAACTTTTCGGTCTTCCGACTATATTGTCTTTGAGGGACCTTATCTGACTCGCACAAGCTTTATTGCCAGATCATGAAAAATTTTGTAATGAGGTGGGCTCATTGAACCCAACCACCCCCAGCCACCCCAGCCACCCCAACCACCCCAGCCCCACCCTCCACCACCCTGGTAGGTACCAGTGGTTGGCGAAGTATAATATTCTTCCCCCTGCATACGTTTCTTCATTCCGATGAGAAAAATGAAAAAGTCACTCTCTCGCTCATTATATGGGCTACCGCAACTTCCGGCCTATGCTAATTGTTTCCTACCAAAGAGGGTTCCCGGTTTTACAACAAAAACGTAATTTTAATTTTGAAAACTACGGATTTTGTCAAATCTGATATACGTGCAGTCATCTCGTGGCAATTACACACCTAACGACGTATCATACGTAGCCTAATACCGTTCCCTTCTTGAGATATCTTCTGGACACCCTGACGGAAGTTGCATGCAAATGCACACACACACACACAAACACTATTTTTTTATATATAGTAGGATCATATACCATACACTAAAAGACTTGGACCCTTTTTGGCCCGGATGGCATCTGCATAGAAGCTAAATGTTTTTCCTGAAGATACCCACGTCCACTCTAGCCGGGGCTTGCGACCAAGTTGTAAGACCCTGGCAACCGTGGAAAACACTTTGGAATTTGATTGCGCTCGGAACAAGACGCACCCTAACAACTCGTCCACTCAACCAATTTTGTCTCTGAACCCAGCCCGAAAAAGATGGGCGTAGCTTTGATTACTCCGGGGGTGAAAGTCCAGATTTTGGAGGTATTCTGGGGGCCTGATTTACTTACAGATATTCCAGGCGGCTCGCTTAATTTGTCCGGTTATCTGATCGCGCTTTTTGTGCGGGGCGTTCGTTTGCAACATTTTTTTTCTGAATTTTTGTAGAATTCAGGTTTGAAACTATAGACAATTTTCTGAAGCTTATCTTAAAATCAACAAGAAACATTGATTTTTTTGATTTTTTTTGATCTGAGATGGGGAATTGTAGTAAACGCTATAATAAAGAAGCTTTCATTAGAGGTGATAGCTTGTTTTTACGTGTTTCTCTCTAGTTTGCGCTAGGATTCTTGACCGCCAAGCTCAACGGGCTGCTATTGTCTGCCGCCTGGATGGGCCCAAGATTGGATTGCTCTGTTGGGCTAACACATCCCTTTCTTCATGCAAAAAAGAGATGCGTGGGTTTTTGGAAAACATCCAACGTGCGAGCCACCGGGCTACGGTACCCCAGGCATGGGGACTATTTTCGGCACTAGCCTCAGCAAGTTTTAGCAGATTTTTGGCAAAAAAGCTCATGCTCTAAAACAAAGCCTTTCTGACTAATAGAAATATTAACTTCATTAAAGGTTAATGAACAAAATACTATAAATGGAATTTTCTTCAGTGTCTCCTTACAATTCCTAAAGCTGATGTCAAAAATCGTGCCCAGATGAACTTTCCCATTTCACCAGCCTTGTTTTCCACCCGTCTTCCAGTTGAAAACGAAGGGTTCCGAACTAAGAATCGGGTAGAAGAAGGGTTTGGGGGGCGTCGAGTTGATTGCCCCCCGGGTCTTCCGTTCCTTTTACAGCGACATATCCTTACCCTTCCGTTTCTTTCCTTCTTACGTCTACCTCGGCTCGCCCCTCGTCTCCACCCATAATAAACATCGCCATTTCGTGCCAAACCGTCGTTCTTTATTTGGCAATGCCTCTAAATTTGGGCTTTTCGGGCAAATAAGAGGAAGTGTCTTTTAGAGACCACTAGGGTGGAAGTGCACGTCTTGTCTTTTTAACTATATCTTAAAATATCTTTGGTTGCTCTAGTTTTGACCCTTAGTCGAAACTGCAGTGAAGCGGGGAAGGATTGCGCGTGCCAGCGATGACTTTCACGTACGCACACGCTTCAATAACTTCTTAATTAATTAGTTCCCTCTAGTTTTTTTCTATTCTTTCTTTGCTTGCAGCTTCTCGAAGAGTAAGCTTGGGGCCAAAAAACACAAGGCTATTTATTCACAAGCTCCTGCGTCGCATTCGTCAGCTCAATTTTCCATTTACCTTCCATATCCGCCGTTGGTCGGTTCGAGTCATTCTTCTTGTGGCTGTCCGACAAATGACCAAAAGGAGGAGGCGAGGCCTTGGTCGGCAAAATAACGTTAACCAAAAAGGGGGTGTTCCGGCCAAAGAACTGAATTGAATTCTGGGTGAAGAGAAGGTACCACCGTGGCTTCACTAATTATCGGCTTTATCGGATCAGAGGGGAACGGAAGTTTTTAGTTTTTTTTTCAAGTTTTGGGGAGGGGAGTGCAAGAGCATTTGTTTAGGAATTCTGGGAATTTTTTTGTAAAATTGTTCAGGCCAAGTTCATTTCCCGCTTGATTTGAGAATAGGGGTGGCATTCCTGGGAGCAATTAGCTTTCGAAGAAACTGAAGTTCAGAAAACTTCAATGAATTTAGCTACGTGTCAATCACCATAAAAGAATATAAGCACTATGCAATTCTTTAATTCTCAACAATTGTTGCGTGCTTTTTGAAGCCAGGAGCATTTTGAGTTTTTTAGAATTACGGTTTTTCAGTCTTACGGTAACGTCGGAGAGGGGTCAGTTCCGTTTTCCAATTAATTTTTTTAAATTCGAGTTTTCCTTTGGTGTTTTTAGCTTAGTTTTTCTATATAAATAGCCCTGTTATTAAATGGCTTTACCTGTCAATTTTCCATCCAGAGTCCGTGCCCAAATGCCAGTCCAGTTTCCGGCCTCGTCGTAAGGTCGTGCTGCCTTCCCTTCCACCTAAAGAAGTAAGAGAGAATAGGGGCAACTTGGATGGGCAAAGATGCCGATGGGCTTCCTGTTTCTTTTCTAGTTTCCTTTTTCGTTTTCGTTCATTGGGAAGGATTAGTCCACATGCCCCCCCTCCGCAGCCACACATCCCGATGAATCGGCCCCCTTCTTCTCGGTTGGGTCAGTCTTGAAGGAGGGTGGGGGCGCTTTTCAAATACTTCCGCCTTGGGTAAATTTGTGGCAGTTGGGCTTTTTTGGAAGGCGTTATTATCGGGGTTCCTAGGTTGGGCTGCAAGATCTGAAGCTTGCAAGGTTGTAAACTTTGCTGGAGTTGACTGGCCACGATTAATTCAGCTGGAATATACCTCCAACGTTTCTTTAATTTTTGGGACTTACCTTTAGGTTTTACTTATCAAACTTACTACCTAGATGTCGACAATCTGGCTAGGATTTTCTTGGAAATATGATATCATAGCTCAAATGTTCTTGCAAGTCCGAAAGGGGTAATTTAACATCCTAGTTACAATCTCGAATATTTCTCCATTGTTCTTTTTAACTTGTTAGCCTCCGCGTAAAAGAGAGCTTCCGGTTTTGGCGGCCAACAGCGACAACGTCTCATCCTTCCCCTCACCCCGGGGACTTTTTCTTCGCCTCCCAGCTCATCTGATATACATTCACATTTTTTGGGCTTACTTGTCATGTGTCTCTTCCATCTTGGTTATGCTCTTTTTTTCCTTGGTCTGGCCGGTCGATGTAAATAAACGTGGTCTAGGAACTGCTGTTCTTTTTTGCAAACGGCATTAGCGTGGGAGTTATACCTCCAAATCGTCTATTCTTAGAAAAAAGGTCGTAAGTTTAACGCATTGATAATTATGATAGCATCACTAATTTAATTACGCAATGATTCCCAATACTCTAGTCCCCGTGCACTGTTTCGACTCTAACCCCCACCCGTCTGGATCGCGAGCATTAGTCCCGGGGGCAGTAAGCCACCATCGTAAATGTGCGCCAAGTTGTGTCCGGAAGGAAATATTACCGAGCGGGCGGGCGGGGAGGGCCCAGAGCTTGGCCCACGTTCGCGGTCGGTCGGAGGGCCCCCGTTCTGCATCCACATATGCCGGGCAATGGCCCCTTTTTCGATCGCCATCCCCTGCCACGGGCACGCGTCCTGATCACCCCCCAACGTTTTCTCATTGTTCGCTTGCGGGTTATTGTCGACAAATCGGAGGTTTAGGGATCGGGGGAGGGGGTCTTAAAAATTTAGTTACGACTGTAGGGAATTATATCGTAAACTTGGGTTGTTTAGGTTTTAGGTGCTGAAATTTTGTTTGTAGGAGAAGCACCAAAGTTGGTTTTTTAATCAATCTCTCATTAAAGCTAGGACTTTGATTTGGGCGCTTGATGTTAATTTTGCGTGCAAGTGAATCGCACTTTCAAGAATTGAAAAGATCTCTCTCTTTCTCTCTCTCCCCCTTCCTCTACTTTTTATATAAACTTCTTCCACTACTGGACGATACCAATTCATTCCAGACAAAGAGCGTAGCCGCGCTGTTCAAAAGAACTCAGATTTTATATAGAGAGTATTTGATTTTGCAACATCTACTATGTGAGGTCACCTCTAGGCCGGAAGGCACCTAGTAACGTATCATACATCCCTTAAAATTCTCTCCGTTATTCCTTAAAATTCGATTTTTTCGACACGGTGCTGGAAACTGCATGCATATGCGCACCTATAGACACAGAAACTAATTTTAAATGATCCCTCTATTTATCAAGCTCGCCAAAATTTTCTTCCTCCAAAATACCCTCCATGACGCGTTCACAAAGCCTGCAGACGACTTTAGCAGACGCCCGAAAAACGATGCAGTCTCCGTTCGGCCCATTCCCGTGCCGTGGGTTCGCCTTGGTACAGGTGCCGTCGTCAGGAAATGCATAAGGGGTGCCGAATGGAGGGACGGGGCCATAGGCCGCATCCCTTCGCTATGAATTATTCCTCCGACAAACCCCGACCCCGATTTTGATTCCAGAAACACCCCCCAGGGCGTTGGAAACGGGTACGGGCAATATGACGCCGTCTCGATCGGGGTCTGGCTGGCCAAAAAAGCGTATCGTTCCTTACAAATAAATTGCGAAATTTTAGGCATTTTGAAATGGACACAGATTTGTTACATTATAAATAATCTCTAGTAAGTTTCTGATCTAACGTGGTAATTGCATGAACTAATTATGTCTCCCGTTCTTTGAAAAAAATTAACTTACCCCTAAAGGCGTATACCCCCAAATATTTAAAGTCAATAACCTTTAAATTTTTCGTTTTAATGCAAATTTTAGTTCTTGCAATTCAGCAGTTAGTCGGAAGAAGATGACATTTTTGAAGAAGCATAAGTAAGATGAAATTTTTGACAAGCCTGTACGTAACCAAATACTTATCCACATTTTTTCCGGCAACTTTAACTCATATTTATCACTTTATTCACGACAAGAAGACCCGCTAGAATACCCGCAGTCCATTATTACCCTCCTGAACACCCCCAAATACGCTCAGAACCCGTCATCCCCCAAAAACTGGCCCACGTACCGCCGCAACTACCTAATCCGAGAAATCTATTGTTGCCCAAACCAGCCCCAATTGCCGGGTCCACCCTTTAAAAAATTGAATAGCTTTGTCAAACTTCACTCCCTCACAGCAGGGCCCAATTTTCTACCGCCTTTTGTGTGACGAGTGGTTGAAAGGGGAAAGGGGTTCGGTTCGCGGTGGTATTCTCAGATGTTCTTTGCCCGTCTTTCTTTCCCTTAATAGGATTCCCTTCATTAGGCATCGCCAAACAAATCTCCGGCTTTTTTCTGACCCTCAGTGGATTTGAAGCGGGGGGGGGGGGGGGGATGGGCAGAATTTCCATTTCGAGTTGAGGGGGGTCCAACGTGACTTTGAAGAGCGGCGGGTTTTATTTGTGGATTGAAGGAGGTGTCTCCCGAATTGGTTCATTAAGGGTGGGGGATGTGTCTAGGGGCCACTCACCGTGCCAGGAACCTTATAAATTAATAGGAGTCTGGCGGGGGACTTATATTTCTTACGAAGACGACAACTGTGCATCTTAAACAATTTTGATCCAGTTTGATATATGCACATTTTCCTAGTAAAATCAATCAATAGTAGTTATTCTAATTCTGGTAATATTAGTACTTTCAGACAGTTTGGATTGGTAGAACTGATATAATTGGTTAAAATCGATTAATTTTTGATGTATTTTCGACATGCTCCGATCAAGAAAATATTAGTATTTCCTATACTATAAGCCCCTTTTCGGTGTGATTAAAACCATTAAAACTCTAGGTTTAAATTAGTGTAAATACGCCAACCCAAAAGCTTCTAGAACCCGCTTTTTGAAGCTCCCCTAAAACATCGATCCCTAAACGATTTCATCATAATTATTCCGAACACACCAATCCACGTCACCCCAATCAACACCAATTAAACATATCTACCTATCTACCTCTCAGACCTCCAAATTGGGCCCCACCGGCCGTCTGCTTTTTCAACGGGCCCTCCAGTAGAACGATGGACCCCTCCTTTTCCACCCAAAACCTGCAATTGGCGCAACCAAGCACCTCCCCCCTCCCCAACCAACGCCACTTTTATTCCTGAACCCCCATCCCCTTTTCCAAATAGACACGGAAATATGCCCGATTTCCGAGTAATAAGCCCGCATTCGGGGCGGCGCATTTCGGACGGCTAGAAGATTCGCGTTTCGGCGAATTTGAAAAACATCCCCACGTGGCGCGAATGCGGGTCAATAAAAACAATTTATATTGAAATTTTGGCAATGAATGTCGAGGCTTGGAGATGTACTTCGAGGAAAATGGATTCTCTCTTCTCGCTCTCTCTCTCTCACTCTCGCTCTCTCTCACTCGCTTTCTCTCTCGCCCACTTTTTCTTCAATTTTCATTCCATAATTTTGTGAAGTCGCTGTTGAAGCAATTTCTCTATACCGATTCCCAATTCTAGCCAACCTCACGACGGCTTTCCGAACGAATGGGGCCTTGGCCTGAAGTGTTGAGACTGGTGCTGTTCTGGAGGTAACGGAGGAAGCTATTACCCCTTAAAAAGAGTTCCCAAAGTGCGTGCCCAACCACACTTCCGGCCACCGAGAGTTCAGGGCTGACTTGAAATTTAGCGGTGCTGGTTTTTCTAGCGTGAAAGTGGCCAAAAAATAGCATGTTTTCGATCAGAGTTTTGAAAAAGGTGGCAGTAGAGAACCGTTTTTGACAAGAAAATTAAGTAAAAAAAAACGCTATATAATTTCAGTTCTTGTACATTAGCATTGGGAATGCATCCGATTTACGATATTATACAGAAGAAGATGATACCAACGGTGAGTAAATTTTAAACTCGGCTTTCGCGTTGCGGTACTGACCGACGCAACGCACACATAACGCATTAATCCCAAATTTTCAGCCATATCCCGGAAAACCGCTTGAAGTACATGTTGGCTTCTATGTCGAAAGCCTCGGAAACTTCCGGAGTACAGAAATGGTACCCAATTATCAGAATCTACGTAATTTTGGCTTCTTCTGTAGACCTTCGACATGGATCTATACATGTATATGTCTTGGGAAGACCCAACGATGGCCCACAACGGCACCGACTATGTTTTAATAAACGGTAACCATCTCCACCATAGTCAAAAACTCAAATTTCCACATGCACATATCATTCTTCGCTTAACTAACCCAATTTAGGTGCAAGTAAGTATGGCAGCTACCCCCTTGTAGAGTGAGATTTTTAATACTCAAAATTTGAGTGTTGTAAAGTAGTCTATGTTCCTCTCCTCCCTGTATTTGCACGCTGACGGGTGCTTGAGTCCAGGAGCAAAAGTTGAGGACCGGTTTGGGAAAGTACTGTTGTTAATTGGGGGCCTCCTTAAATGGTATATGGGCTTTTTCCCGAAAACTAATTAAATGTGATGCCAAAGATAATTAGAGAGGATTCGCAAGTTGGAGCAATACCTATCAAAATGTAGAATCCTGTACTTCAAAACGTAGGCGATCCGGTCAAACCCAACATTTTTTCCTTATTTTCATATTTGGTGATTTCGTATGCATGGGACTATTCTTGCACGATCTTAAAAATTCCCTAGTAGGTTTCCATAAAAATATCTTCTAACAGGACAAATTGTGAACTGAAACTAGTCCCTTTAAACTTCCACTTTTCCTTAGTTTTCACGATTTAAAAACCCCCTTCGGCAGTTTTCTATCTTTTATTGTGACCATATAAAAATTACGCTTTTATATAATCTGCATAAATATTTTCAACGTTTCAGATAAGGAGGTCTTGGAACGAATGTGGCTGCCCGATCTTTATTTTGCGAATGCTCGGACTGCCTACTTCCACGAGGTCACTGTTCACAATTTTAACATGTTCATCAATCCGCGAGGTGTCATTGCATACGGGACAAGGTATGGGAAACATTATCTTTATCTCAATTTTAATCTGATAGGGTGACTTTGAATGTCGCCTGTACACTGAATTTAATCGACTATCCACTCGACTCACAACAATGCTTTATTAAGATTATTTCTTGTAAGTTTTCATGCAAATTAATTCTTAATTTTGCATTTTCAGATGCTCACGTTCAACACGAAATGAATGCGACATGGTTTGGTGACGGCCCAATCCGGTTCAACCCCGAAATTGGTAAGTGCAACATAAAATGCCGACTATTGCTTCTAGGACTACCCGAGTACCACATTGTCGGCTTGGAGCATACGTATTGTAACGGAACATTCCATTATACCATTACACACAATTCAAGCAGGATTGGTAAGTATTCAAGATTAACTGAAAACTAGCTTGATAGGTAATTTCTCCTGCTTGATGGGAATTATTCAGTTAGATCGGGCGATTGGCTATCATTTAGTGCAGGTAAGTAATCGCTGCGGTACTGTATGAAAGTATCGTTTAGTCCTACATTCCTACCGGTCTTATCGTTGCCATTTCCTGGGTTTCGTTCTGGATCGATCGGCGAGCCGTGAGAAATTCTATGTTTTTGTAATTAAAAAACAATATAGGTTCCCGCCCGAGTCTCACTCTCCTTTACTACTCTATTGACACTATCGACTCAAGGGAATGGTATTCGATATGGACTACCACCAGTTTCATATGCTAAAGCTATTGATTATTTCTATGGAGGTACTTTAAACAAACATTACAGATAATGTGCTTTAGTATGCATGCTGTTCATCTTCGGTGTACTGCTTGAATTTGCGCTCGTCAACTCATATATGAGACGCGCGAACAAGTACAATTATATGGCGGAAAAAATGCAGCAAACGAACGGGACCGCGCCGAGCAAGACGCGGATAAATGATTGTGGGAATGGTGAGGAATTCGAAGATCCCTATTTGAATGAATATTTGACGACAAACGGTACAATTTATTTTGTAGTCTTACATTTACTTAGCTTAGCATTTATAGAAAATAGCCCAACTTTGTACTCGCATTTTTTCAGGGAGCACAGATTTCGACTCGGATTCTAGCCCTCAAAAACCACTCAATCAAATGAACCGTAATGCAGCTCATCTCATCTACAAGGTAACAGTACACTCTACTTTTGTTTCAATACTTTTTTGACCCAAAGCTAATTTATCACATTCCCCATTTTTAAAGAACGCCCTCCACATGAGCGCCGGTCAGCGAAAGAGTTTTGGAGTGACACAGCGCGAGGTAGCGCCTGCTAGTGGCTTACACCCCCGAAAAAAACACATTATAGATCCAATACTACTATGAATTTATGGTAACACCAAAAAAATGCTTTCCCACACACACATATAGCCAAGCTCGCAAGATTTGTTGCGCTTCGGCACTGAGAAAATAATTCTTGCGCATGTTGCTGAAAGGTTACGGACTTTGAAGTGAAATAGAAAAATGGAGAGCTAAAATTTTGGGATCGAGCGGCACATCAATGCATGCGCGTGACTTTTCAAAACCGGATCTAGAGTTCTGCTGTGACCGGGGCTGACCAACATTTAGTAACAATTACGTAGCGCTTCTCAATACCACACAATGGGCAGATGGCACAAAATCATGAAAATACTTTTAATGATGTATGCTTTTCTAGTCAATGAAGTATTCGCGAAAAGCATTGGCCGTCGATCAAATATCAAGATTTGCATTCCCAGGTTTGGCGAATTTGAAAAAGTATAGAGAAACGTAATTTTTAGCGGTTTTCGTCTTTTTCAACATAATCTATTGGATGTACTACCTAAAAGACCGACCGGCAACCGGCGAAGACGTGAAAATTTAGGCTCGATTGGCCCCCCTTTCCTCATATTTCTAAAATGTGCCTTATCACTTGATTGCTGGAACTTGTTTTGGCTGCTTTTGATACATGTATTCCAAAGAAAAACATCTCACCACTATCCCTTCTCCCGATCTGATGATCTCTATTTTGGATGTTGAACACAATCCATCGGGTTTGAATTGTTTTTTTACTATGTATGTGTTTCATTATTTTGACCTTGTCAGTTGGAAATGCTTGTTTTGCGTATGAAAATGAACAGATGGAATGGAGCTTGGAAACAATCACAAAGATTTATCTAGGTTTCGAAACTTACACATTAATGAAGGCTGGTAAAGCGATCGATTTTTTAAACACTCATGGGATCAGCCACCCCTTCGCACCGGCCAAAGAAACCTAAAATCAGTGCTTAATTGTAAAACTACAGCTACATTTGAGCAGAATTGATTTGAAGCGGCAAATGCTGCGGTGCGTCGTGGTAATATCTAAAGAAATTCGTGAATTTAAATAGGTGCATGGCAAATGTAATACCGCATCTATTTCTATAGATTTCCACAGCAAGAATGTCGTAATTTCTCCGAAAACGTAGCTTTTGTTAGGCTCGGGACAGACATCTAAAAGCTTGCATAACGATGACGTCTTGATACGGCAAAACTAACCGGCCAGTAAATGGGGAGAAATATTGATTAGAGAAATGCGTGCAGCAGAGGCAAGAACACCAGTGACATAAACATCTTCTACCTCAACCGTAATGTTTTAATGACCAAAAAATTGGATCTACCTCAAATAAGCGCCATTTCGGAAGTTCTAACATAACCTTCTCTAGCGTAGCCCGCGACATAACATATAACATTCCTTGACAGTATGGTGGTAAAAGCGAATTGTTGGTATATACCTAAAACAACCAATATTCTATTTAATTTATTAATATAATAGTCCGCGATTAATAGGCAAAAATATAATTCGCATCAACCACCATACCATCGATGACATGGACTTCTCCTAACAGGCGTTCTTACAGCAACCCGACAAAATATCACATCGTTCACCATATTATGGATATAATCCCTAAATTAAAAATCCCGAATTCAATAAAAATTATTACGTCAATTTTGTCAAATCAACGACGACATCCCTGCCATCCACTTTGATCACATAGTCAAAACTAGCTGATGATAGCACCCATTGAAATGCTGCCAATTGCTAAACGACGCTCAAAATCCTGTGTATGTCGGGATACCTTATAAACCAAATTCTGGTACGTCTCTTTAATAGCAATCTGTAGAAGATCACGATATTGCGTCATTTCCGCTTCTAGTGCAATCCCATCTACACCATCATCTTCTGAGATCACGAAAATAGCTGCAACCTTTCAAAACGGTAAGCCTAACTAGCCATAAATACCCCATCCAAATTCATCAACCATGTGCTACGAATTTCTGCTCGCAATTTGAAATCGTGCACAGGTACGTTAATCAGCAACAACATTTTTGAATTGATCGGCTTTTTAGGTTCTCTTTTAAAAAGCCTAAACACACGTTTAATAAAGCTTGCGGAACTCCACAGACCCTTCTTGTGCGTCAATGACTCTTTTTGCTAGACTGGGATCATAGCTAGTTTTATTACACATATGATCATGATGAAGTAGTTTTATATCTAGGAAATAGCTCCCTATCAAGCCTGAAAATATATAAAGAGGGCTTCGAAACTTGGACAAACCAAAAAATAGCAACAGAGCGCCAAGAAAAATGGCTTGGATTGTTTTGTTCATGAGGTCTGGCTGTAGGGGAAGATTGGGATCGGGAATGAGGAGAATACTAGCAATCGGCATAGCATGTAAGAAAGATGGGCTAGATAGGATGCCGAAGAAGAACAACGAACGCCTTTGGTGAAATTATACACGTGAAAACGTGTCGCTTGATGTACATTTCCACGTTGGTTGTGATTAAAAGAGTTTTTGAAATCCATATATTTATTAAGCACAAGCTCAACGGCGGAACCTTGGGTTATAATCGTTATTGCCGTCGTACGATCCCTCACTTGGCTGGTATGCCTGTTGCCCATTATAATATCTTGGCCCGTTGTACCCATCATCATCAACGTCGTTCCACCAGTCCTTTGTGTCGTGTACACGATTTTTTACCTAAAACTTATGATATTATACTGATTCATATGTCATTAAGTTGACAAAAGCCCATAGCCTCCCGATCGCGTGCCTGGTTAATTTCGAAAATTAGTAGGTCAATTAATTTTTGGGTGTGTCGTACCCATCGATGAGCGTGATCGAAAGCATCCTGGACCTTTGGAAGCGCTTTATTTCCGACCCAATCAGCTGACTAGAATTTTAATGTTGCATTAAACGCTTCATACACTACATTTTAAACAAAAGTACTCATACGCATTAGAAGTCTTTTAAAAACCCACGTCTCTCGCAGCATTTCCCAACCAATCGAACACATTATCCAACCAATCAGCATCCGCTGTACCAACCAATACAGCCAATACCAAAAATATAATAAGTGCCCGCGGCATCTCGATACTACTGACAACTCACCCAACTGCCCAGTATTTTAAAGGCCTGCTACCTGATAAAAGTCAACATCGGCAGTCTTTTGGTAAACAGAGAAGCCGATACTAAAGGTAAGGAAGAGGCCAACGGCCACGTTTCGCAATCTCCCCACCCGGCGAATCATCGCACCCAACCCAACCTTGACCACTTCAAACCCATTTTATCCAGGAAACCACAAATGATTGGAGTATCATCAAGGTCGAGAGAATATTTCAGCTACGGGGTTTTTAGAGATACAACCGTATAATGGGACCGGGACTAATGAATACTGGGGGTGCGCAGGAATGTCGAATGGCGTGTTCTTTTTTGCGTTTCGGGGATTCGTGGCACTGCCTTTGGTACATCACAAATATGGGGGAGGGGGATCAATAATAGAATTATAATACAAATGGGGTGTAGTAAAGGGCAAGAATCGAAGACCGTTTCGTTAGGAATGGTGCGAAAAATCGATATGTATTGTGGAAAGGGCTAAAGGGAGAGCTACGCATTTTAATTGTCTTCACTGGCTGGTTGACGACGGAGAAGATTCCAGGTTTTCGTTTTGCGATTGTTGGCTGAAAATATTTAAAATAGTATGACAGAGGGTCCGTGATAAGCAAAAATGAATTAGATATCATTAAAAACCTACCGACAAGCATCGGGACTTGATTCATATGAGTGATTTGAATGATGCATGGCGGCTGCATCCATGGTTCGCCATCAATTTGCATTGGGAATGGCTTATGGGTTCTAATAATTTGATTACACAAATTGGAGTATTTTCCTACTGTATGACCACGGTACTGCATTGGGATAGACGCCGTGCCGCAGCTCGCACACCCGCTTTGATTTGCCCGATTTGGGTGGCTGATTCAAGGCCGACCACCTAAATATAAACATATGGTAATTGAATATGAATGATAGTTGATTTGCATGTGTGTAGCGCTTTAAGGCTACCTCAATAAGTCCATCGCCAATATCCTGGACCCGATGTTGCAAGCCACCACCAATTGATCCGGGCGTGAAAATCAACGGCACACGAAGACCCGTGCTTTTCCGGGAACGACCTAGAAATAAAAACTTGATTTGTAGGTTTAAAATTCTAAAGTTCAAGTTTTATTACCCACCCCACAGATTTGACCCTCCATAAATACTAGCAATATTCAACAAAGCAATCCCCTCAAGCGTTGGTCCGTTTCCAAGATCCAGCGTCTCACCATCGCACTAGAATCAAGTTGATCCGATTAAGAGACGGTTTCATACCAAAATATCAATTTGCTCATGTAAATTCTTGCATGTAGCACTCAAGGTCTCTGTGGTTCCAAGTTCAAAGTACCTGAAATATCTAAATTCAGCTCTGAAAGAACTGGAACTTACCATAGCTTGTTGCGCATACGGCTGTTGAACTTTTCTGGGAACTTTTCGCGCATTACGTGGAAGCGATGGGCAATGGAAGCATCCTAAAAGTTATTAACTTAATTGATGATCGCGATAATTCCTGAATCGCGCAAAATATAAAACCTACCACCCCAATACTGAAGTAATTGTTGATGATGTTGTATGGTGGTGGGTCGCCCTTGTCGGTCTTCTTGCGCTGCTCAATCTTGATTTGCCAGCGGTCCATCATCATCTGAAAAATGGTTGCTATTTAAGTATGCAAATTAAAAACATATGAGACGCTGACGACGTACTGGCTGTGCCTTTTCAATGCTGTGCAGAATTTTCTGCAGGCTCTCATTCTCGTAGCCACCTCCCCAACGGAGGCATCTAAACCAAAATCATTTAGAGAAAATTAACTAACAAATTACCTAGCCAAATCATTTCCGGTACCAAGCGGAAGTACCGCAACGGGCGGTCGGCCATGCTCCCATTGAATTTTATCTATATGATCAGATAATCGTTTTCAAAATTTCAAAACCAACCCATAGCTTCCAGAACCCATCCAATCGTTCCATCACCACCACATACCAATACATGACAGCTTTGAATCGTGGAGAACAGTTGGAGACTACCAATTAACAATTAAAATTGCCCAAATTTTTTCCTACCCAGGCTCCGGGCCAGTTTTGGAAATGTCGTAGACCTGTCGGGGGTTGAGCATGAACTCCAGCTTCCGGAGGACCTAAAATTCCCCCCATTAAATTAATCCGTGATTTAATTTTCATTTATTAAGTCATCTATAATTTAAGGACTCTGAAGGTTACGGCGGACCACCGCAGTCTTGGGGCCTGCTACCCACCCGAGCGGCCGGGTGGGTGGCCCTGGGGCAACGGGCCCTAAATCTCTGCTTTCCCCAAAAATCCCCCGGAAACAAAGACCCACTGCCAATGAAAGATGGGAATCACCAGAAGAGGTAACGACATTTTACAGGGGTTTTTCAAGTTTAGGTTTTTGAGTATATGGCCTTAGACGCTACTTAAAAAACCTTAATTACCAGATTTGAATGTTGTTAAGATAAACGCAAATAAATCAGCAAAAAATCTCTTATCTGAACTTCTTGTTTGAAATACGATTATCAGATTTGAAAACAGGAAATCGGTCTCCAGATAAGCTTATCCAAATAACGCTGTCCCAATATTTATTTTTTTAATACGAGTATCTCGAGTATACAACCCCCCATGACCCCGATCAATATTTCAGAAAAGTTTCATTACTCGCCTTCACCCCCTGCTTGCCACCACTTTTTGGATTGATGAGACAGAGCAAGGGTCGACAATGGGATCCCGGCGACACGGCCTGAAACATCAACATTTGTTTAATGAATATTCAGCTGGGGCCGAAGAGATGCCGGGCTCATGCAACGCCTAAGCACCCTTGTCCCTACCACCCCATCCGTATAAACTCAATATTCTGAATAATGAAGGGTGGCGGAAGATGGGGGTGGGGGGAGGTCGAGTCGACGGTATGCCGCGTTTTTTCGGGGACTCCCCGAAGCATGCCGGAGATGATGGAAATTGTGTCGGAAAGTGTTTGAAAGCGAAACCACACACAAGTAATAGATTTTTAATTAGTGGGAATTGTTGGAGCTGTAGATCTGGGGGAAGTTTCCATTTACATATAGAGAAATCGCTACTCTTAATCCATTACGTGTAAACTCATCAGTCAGCATTTCAGTACGCTTAAGACCAAAATTCAGTAATAATCATAAAACCTTCAGGAATTCAAATATACGATTTTTACGGGATTCTCTAACCAATATCTGAATAGCTAAAAAGTAAGAATATCGAAATTACTGAGTGAAAATCTTAAGAATGGTAAAATTTAAGTTGATAAACCTCCCAATCCCCCTCAAGGAGCGACAGACCGTGAAGACGTGTACGACTTATTTTCAGAAAAACAGCGACGAATGTGCATGCGAGGAAGGAGCTCGGACCTGGATAAGCTTGTATCGGTCGAGGGTAGAGGCGCGGGAGCGCAGGGTGGGTCTCCGCGGGGCGCCCGCCACCGCTGGCGGCTCATGCGCCGCGCGGGCCGGAGATGCGTCCTGGACAGAGACAGACTTCTACTTGTCACATTCCTTTTACACTTTAATGCTCGGCTCCCGCCACCCTTCCCGGAAATCAAGCTTGAAAATGCCAACCTGTAGGAGATTGGTGCTGTGTGGTTGTTTGATGGTTTTGCGCTCGAGGAATGCGGGGAAGATATGGGATGGGGGGAGGATGTGATGGTTGAGTACACCGAGGTCGCACACTTCTGGCCATTGGGTAAGGCATTTGGTGTGCACCTGAACCGAAAATTTTTCCGGCGATCTATCACATATTTCTTTATACCATAACTTCCCATCCCGTAAAATTTGCCTACATCGTGCTATGTGAATAAAAATTCTGTTTATATAGTTTAAACTAATATTAGAAATTTTATTAGATATCTAAGCATTCAAAAATTAATTGGAGTTGGTATTTTGAGTTTAATAAATTCCTGACTAATTCATTACCGTATTATGGCACCATCGGCATCGTTTTCCCTGGAACGCCCCAACATTTGCCCGGCACTTTGCGCATTTCTCTGCCGAGTTCGCATCAATCCAATGATGAGGCATTGTATCCGTCTGGCGGTTACTGAAAATTTCACTTTACTCTTTACAGAAAGCACGGCTTCGATTATGCGGAAATATTTCAATCCCTTACCTAAAGGTCCGAATGCAGCATGTCTCCGCGTTTCTCACGCAACGCGAATGAACAGTATATTTGCATACTAAAACACTAGCATAAGTTGAAGCTTCATCGCCAAATCACCTGAGCATGAGAGACCCTGTTTTCCACCCCATCCAACCAGTAATAGCCGGCATACATGACAATAAGTCGGTTTGGAGAAATGGCGCAACTTCCACAGATGTGACCCGTCTTCTTTCATTTCCTGTAAAAAATAAAGCTTATCTAGATTCCTATATTAAAAATCAATATTTCTATAGGACCGCGACAAAACGTTTCTCCTATGACCACCTGTCGATTTTAAAGATTTTATCGTGGGGTCGCTTTCGCAGTCTTTTACACAACGCCTTTATCAAGAGGCAGCCCCATCGCAAAAATCTGGGAAATATTTTCAAAATTTTTCCTCACACCACGTCATGCCATCAGACCATCCAACCCCTAGCTCAGCCCTTAAAATTTCTTCTTTTTTTCGAACCCCTTTTAAGAAATTGTATTGTGCAACGAACCCTCGGCCGCTGCCGCTGGCTTTTTAAGGCATTTCTCCGTTTTATTGTCCGCATCGAGGCTGCAATCAAGTAAGAAGGATCCCAGGAAAAGACGGAAGCCCCAACGAAGGGCCCACACCCACACAGCACCCCCCAAAAAAACGAGGAATCCAATGAGCGAAAGTGAGAAAATCGGAATTTTGGGAAGTGGATGGCTGGTTCCCTTTGATGGGAAAATTGCTGGTTTGCAATTAGCTCAACTTGGGATATGGTGACGGAATTTTACGGGAATATCCCATGCAATTTTTAGAAACTGAGGTAAGGATCAAAAAAATGAAGTGTAGCAAGACCAAATGTCAATGCAGAGAGAGAGAGAGAGTGAGAGAGAGAGAGAGAGTGAGAGAGAATCGAAAAAATGCTCGAAAAAGAGTATGGGTTTCCGGAACGGGGGGACCGGGGCCCGCGATATGTTTTGAAAGTGAATCATCCACCAGTCCCGTGCTCCACTCCGGTTCGGCTTGCTCGCACCACGATCGACGTGGATTTACATAAGCCCTTCCATACACTCGACACAACGAGTTTCGCCCGCATGGTTTTTCCGGTCATACCAATTAGAATAAAAAGAAGGAAAAAAATATCACTAGCTATGTTTCGGAATAATTTTTGACCTGGTATAAACTTTAATACCTTAAAAAATCTTTTTCCGAAGAATTGAACAATTGGAGTTAAACTCTTCAAAATATTTCTTTTTTACGAAAATCTCAATCGGGATTCTCGTGATTCGCTGTCCTGGTATTTTTAAGAGCTTTAAGCAGGTTAGCATAGCAAAATTTAAGCCAATCGCTCATAACCAAACATTTTTTACTCTTGCCTTCGGCATTTTTTAAAAATATTTTTAAAACCCAACTATTATCGCCCTCCTCTAAAAACCCATTCTTCCCCTCGATATGCATTTCATTTTCCACCCATATTACCGTATCAAAGCCGAGAAGTACGAGCAGAGGAATTGTCGTCATCCCTCCGCGCTTCCATTCATCCAGCGACACAATCCCATCATTGTCATAGTCGATTTCCGACATCATTTGCCGAAGGATCTAAGATATCATCACAAATCTATTTTTATTTTATGATACCGGCTCCAGCTCGCTTGTATCCCATTGCAGATGTTTTGCGACATTCATCATTTGCTCGATGATCGCCTCGGTCTCCTGAGATTACCTTTAATGCTTAATTTATACCAATAACGAACCGCTTTATCCAAATACCCATTGCAATCCGAATCATAAACGTGGAAAACGACTAGAAGATATTATTCTCTCTTTCATTATGATTTTTTATACCTTCTAGCTTATTTTCCGGGGAAGCACCTTCGAGCAATTGCAAATAGCAGACCAAAGGCTTCAAAGGGATGCGCTGGCCCTCAAAAGACTAAAAACCTATTAATGTATCACTATGAATTTTTATTACCGCTTTATCATCATGACTACTCGTCAACTTCTCCAGTTTTTCGCCCAAGGTGTACAAGTTCGAGCGCACGGAATTTAGGGTGTCTTCGAAAACCGAGCATCGACGATCTGGAGGGATTATTTACTTTTTCAACAATTATAATAAGGAAACACATTTTGCCGGCATTTCATTTTTGAAAATATAAAGCAGTGACAATTTCCTAGTCCCGAAACTTGTCTGTGAAATTTACAAGTTCCAGTTTCGACAAAATTATTTGCAACAAACTGGATTTCGACATTATGGTAATAAATTAATCAAAATTGATTAGACGAATTTTAGTGACATCTGATGCCGATGGGACAATTTCCAAAACACACCCATTGACGGATTTTTGGTGGGCTTCGCCAAGAAAGAGAGGAACAACTGCTCGACCAGGTCGGCTGGCAGCTCGGCCCCAAAGTATACGGTAAGGAAGTGACGCATCCCTTCGAAGTCGATCGTCTAACATGGCTTTAAATTCGGTAGATGAATTCACCTGAAGGTCGTCCGAAAGGTATTTGTAGAAGATGCCGCATGTCCTTCAGCTGATGGGAGCTGTCTGAAAAGAAATATCGATTGTTGACTTTTGCAAATAGCTTACAGGCCGCATATTCGGTAAGCCGGGTGAACTGCTCGGGGGAGAGCAGCATTGTTCAAGTCCTGAAGTTAAGATGGATGTCTTGTATAAATGATTAAGGAAAAATGAAATTATCTGAGAGATTAGAGAAATTACTAGCTTGAGGCTTAGCATTACTGTATAAAATTGGCAAAACGGGCTGTATTGCATTTCCTATAATGATAGGAAATACAGTCATGACTCCTCGTTGAATATACTCCCCAAGAAAGACATGGACGTGGAGGACGCAAAAGGAATAGTGGAAGAAGACCTAATTGAGACTTGTTGGATGGATCTGGAGCTGCGGAGAGCGAAGGGCCTTCTTCTTTTGACTCTTCACTCCTCCCCTCCATCCCCCCTTTTCACGCCTCGTCGCCCAGATTATAACGACGGCGTCACCGACGGCGCTGCCTCCCCATCGGCATCCCTTCATCTCCCCCTCGTCCAACTTGAACCCCCACCACGGGCTTCGCGCATAAAGGACGCGCATTCAGATCATCTTTTCGACATTGACGCGTCCGAGGGGGTAGCAATTTTACATTTTTATTGTCGGGAAGTTTTTGCTAGTTACTGCTAATAAGGAGTCCTTTTTACGCAAAATAGCCTATTCGATAGAACCTGAAATTCTAAAGAGATCCCATCTTACAAAAATACTTGGTGATCGCGCTTTTTAAGAAAATTTGCCTTAAATAGCCAGGTGTTGCTGAGTAGGTTGGTAAATTGGGAAGAACTGAAATTCTGGCATCACCCTTTGCGGATTCTCGACTTATAATCATGGCGATGACGTCAAGTGCATAACAATAACCGAATCTTAAATGCCCCTGCTAGCCAATCAGAAGCGAAAAGACGTAATGTCGACATCAAAATTGCATTTTGCAGCCCGCAACAACGCGGTTTGGGCAATGCTGCCTTGAATCCTAATCGCCACTGCAAAGTTGCCGCGCTGGATTGTTTTATTAAAACCAAAAGCGTGCAAAAAGCGGATCTGGTGTCTAGATAAAATTAGACGCCTGTACAACATCTTACATGCTTTTACAATTTTCTTAGGTTTTACAGTAGAAAAATGAGGTTACACCCAACCCACACCCAAAATTGCGCCGCATGCAAATTTTATCAGTGTACCGGAAAGCTTTTCAAGCTCTTGATTCTAGGCTTGGGTGGGGGTTAACCCGAATCATCGGGACATCTTCTTTCGATCTCCTCTCTGCCCCAGGAGCAAGAGGCGGCGAGAATGAAGCGGAAGGAATATTGAGGGAATTTGTGTGAGGAGCTGTGGGCCCTCGGGGCGGACAGCGGTGGGATTCATGAAGGGGGGCGAGATGGCGGCTTATCTGTAGCCCGAGTAGCTTCTAGCCGATCGATGTCGAGGGCCGGAGGAGGGCGAGAAGGCCTTCAAATCTTAGAGAGTGGCGAGGCCGAGATTCCCGGATTAGCCCCGGACAGGCATGTGGTCCAATCGGTGTGGCCCAGTCGAGGCCTAGAGGGCCCTCCCTTCATCACCAATCTGCTATTGTATATCAGGAGACCCGGCCACTCGGCTCATCAATCCCATCCCAACCCCCTTTCACACCAGCAGATAATCTCATGCCTGAGGATTTGAGCAGGGGAAACCCGCTGATTGAAAGGGTTATAAAAACAGAGTTCTCGTCCCGATTCTTTAAGATTGCCATCTTAGGAATGAGCTTGGAATAAATGAGCCCTAATGAGCCTAGAGAGCCAACGCAATTACTGCTTTTTCGAAACGTATCCGGCAAGCCCTGGGGAACGCGATTACACAAAAATGGCATCAAACCAGAACGGCTGGATCGGCCGCGCGAGGATATGTGTATTTACCAAAATACGATCGGTGAGGTTCAGGTTTTTTGAACGCCGAAAAAAGTCGGCATTCTAGGAGATAATTTAGACGCTTCTTCTATTCACCGATTATAAAAAGATGTTTATATGCAAAAAAGTATTATGGACAAAAACCATGTTTTCTGGGTTTTCTATGCTTTCAATTCCTGAATAGTGGATCCAAAGAGAAAGAACACAATTACAGATTAGTCATAACGGAACTCAAATTTATATTGCGTTTAAAATTAACATAAATCCGAGTAATAATTTAGCAATAACATTTTAATAATAACCTATTGCTAAAAGCGATCAAAACAATCGAAATCCAAAGAAGTCAGACTACTTGGGTCCTGTAGAGCCGCGCTAAATGATCCCAATATCCGGCAATTATTCAATTTTCGCTAGAAAGCGAGAAGGAGGGGAGGGACCGGGCGAATGGCCGGTGCCTAGCGTCAATTGGGCCCTTGTTCCCACACTCAAAAAAGGATTCCGCGCCGCTCCGCCCGCCCCGCGGGCCAAAACGAAGCCGGATTGTACCGGAGTGGAGGGTGATAGACCTGAAAACGCCTAAGAAATTGTAGGAGGGTTGGTTTTTGTAGTAAGCGACTAGGCATTGAGCTACGGAGATAGTCCTAGCCGGATTGTGCTGGGCAAAGTGCAGTAAGAATCTTATTACCACTAGCGTTTCAGTGCTTTTTAAGAGAAAAATAGAATACTAGCACTTCAATGGTAACAACAATGGCAATATACCAACGGCACTAATAATGTCTAGTAATTTTAGAGGAGAAAGCACGGCACCACCGAGCCTAGCCTCTATGTGCTGGAAATCAGAATGATTTCCGAATGTTTGGGCCTTTCCCTCTCTACCTCAATCAACCAATTAGATGGAAAGTGGCTAGCTGAAGTCCCAATCGGCCTTTCTTTTCACATTCACACGAAAACCCCCCATGTCCCGACGGATCAATGCCCCCAAAAATGTCAGACTTATATTCTTGACCGTCCAGCAACCCCTCCCCCGATGGAATCAAACAGGTCACAGTAAAGAGAGGAGCAACAAACAGGAGAAAAGGCCGTCAACCCATGGCACAGTCTCAGGAACGGGCCTTCAATCGAAAAACGGCAAAAACAAAGCAAAGCGCTGTTCCTCCACCCAGCACCCCCCTATAAATACAACTTCCACCTCCAAGTTCCCTGCTGCCAATATTTTTTCCTAGCCAATCAATTCGCCCCTAGACGCTTTTTTTCTGCCCGCAACCCAATAACCGCCAAGTGCCCGCGGTGGCTACAAGATTGGAAACATACTCGCCGCTGTTCGCACAAGCAGAACACAATGGTGAGTGGAAACATCCAAATTTTGAGTTGAAATTAGGTTTCTAGGCTCTTTTTCCGATGTCTCGCCGTTTGCATCATTACGAAGACCGTGGAATCGGCGTGTTCGGCCAAGTGCAGCCCGCACTTTACATTGCCTTGGTATATATTTCATTGCTATGATTAATTGAAACGTCGCGTTTTTTTGTAGAGTTTCTCCATCAAATTGAGTACGAAATTCAGAGGTCCGAGAAATCTGGCAAAGACTACTTAATGGTGGGGCGGGGGGGAGGCAAATAGTGGGGATGTAAATTAATTTTATTTGCAATCTTTCAATCAACAAAAAGTATAGTTATAATAAGGTAACGATTTTT
Organism: Mesorhabditis sp. LJ9110; assembly: GCA_038088335.1. Lineage (NCBI taxonomy): Eukaryota > Metazoa > Nematoda > Chromadorea > Rhabditida > Rhabditidae > Mesorhabditis > Mesorhabditis sp. LJ9110. The sequence continues at coordinate 341,052 of JBBGBA010000091.1, forward strand.
AATTAAGTATTTTGGGTTCAATGGACCTCTTAGTATACTTTTCGATGCCCTCCTGATGGCACGAAGAGGAAAAACAACCAGGCAAACTGGGTCTAATCTCCTGCTGTATGCCCCCCCCCCGTTAAGCAACCTTTACCAGACTTTTGCGATTGTTTGCCAAGGCCTCAATAGTAAAGATCAACCTGATAAAAAGATGAGAAAAATATTTTAGCAATGTCAAAAAATCTAACGGATGTAGACTTCAGAAGCCATTGAAACCCGAAATACCCCAAAATCCAATCCGAGCTTCCCAAAAAACACACTTAATTTGACGAAAGTGAGATAGATGTTTGTGCATTTCATTTTGACCCGGTCCCCCTCCTTCCCCTCTTCCCGAAATGCTCCCTCATTCATTTCAGTTCATTCGGAGCGTTTGACCGTTGTCTACTGAAAGATTGCGAGGCGGAATGCCGTCGGGACGGAGGGCGAGCGGTTTACGGCTGTTTTTGCCGGTGATTCCGGGTGGCCCAATGGCGGGCGGCCCAATGGAGATGACGGGACTCTTCATTCAGGGGCTCAATCGAAGGGCCAACGCTTCGCTCATGCTTTTGTGGCCCTACCAACCGACACACCGGCGGCAAGCAGCCCACGCACGATGCCGGCAAAAAGTCGAGTAAGCCGGGCAAGAAGCTGAAGAAGCCGTGAAAGACAATGGACCTTTGATTCCAGATCGCTCAGATTTCTGAGAGCTATTTCGATAAATTGAAAGACCTTGGATGAGAGAAAAGACAAAGAAAATGGAAAATAGCTGTTTGTCAGGAATGGGTTCTAGACATCAAAGCAAAAAGTTATTTCCAAAGAGCATCAAAATTAATTCCGCGCCATGCCACGTCTGACTGGTATCACAAAAAAAAGCCCGGCAATCCAAAAAATACCTGTTATTTACAGGCGGCAGATGTTCCGCGTAGAACTGACGGAAAATATACGGAAAATTCTAAATGCCAACTTCAGAAAAAAAAGATTTTCCCGTAAATTTCGTGTCGCTTCGCTTTGAATCCTAATTATCCTGTCACGATTTGGTGTTTAGATGAGCAAAACCTCTTTAATTTCATTAAAATTCTCAAGTTGCACTCGGAAAGAAGAGGCTTGATTCACTCGGGAGAAACCGCGTTTTAAAATGCTATATATAGAAAAACATGCAAATCAGGCCATGAAACGGTAGACCCACTATCTGCAAGTGGTATGTGGTAGATGGGAGCTATCATGAGGTAAAGTCATAAAAATACTGGAATTTTCGATGGATGAAAAGATGCGATACCCGGCCCCTAGTCATCGCATGGCTTCTTTTCCAGGGATATAGGTGAGAAAAGGGAGTAGAAGAGGTTGATCGCAACGACGGCAGCTCACCTTTCCCCTCGGCGTCATTGGAATCCAATTCGACGGCGGCAAATGTGCTCTCTTTTCCGCTGTGTTGCCCCTGAGGGCCGTTCGGGCTTCCGTGGCTGTGTGTCGCGCCAGATTTGATTCTCACCCTCATGCTCTCTCTATCACATTCCTCACATTTACTTTTGATATATATTAGCATGGCCTTGCTGAGAAGCAACACTTGATTGGGTGGAGGGTGAGGGTAGCTAGTCTTGTAAAAAGTCAAAGTTGTTGCTAAAAAATTTTTCCAGTGTTTGCTCGTGCTCCAGAGCTATATTAGGGATTAGCCAGTTTTTTTTGCATAGTTTTACCCTGTTTCGCCAACTGCTTTAAAATTAATTTTTTTTGACGAACTTTAGAGTTTAAAAGCTCTAGTATAGCACAAATAAACATCTAAAAATAAATAAATGTTTTTATTTAGCAAGGCCTTTTCTAGCCAAGCCGTCTTGTTGACTGTTTTTTGTAAGTTCATTAATACTAATCTTAGTTTAATTGTATTAATGTTTTAAAAAGTCATACCTAAAAAATAAGCTTACCTAAATAATTCTTAGCTGATTCCTTTATCTTTTTTTGTATCCTTTTTCTAGCTGCATCTCAATTTTGTATTGTGATGTCTTTACAGTGCAGTTCCATTCCAATATACGATCATCATTTATAAAGATCAACGCGCCCACTACTGCCGCAGCTGCGGGGCTGTTTAGAGGACACCCGTAGCTTGCACAACATAGGAAAATATAGGGGGGAAAGATGGTAAGTTAAAAATATGAAAATGTGTGGATAAAACCGCCCTGTTGTGGAGGGTGGACAAAGGAATTTTGTTGAGAAGAACGTTGGAGACGGAGATCAGAAGTTGAGAGATATTTCCCTCGGCGGGTCGAACTCAAATCCAATCAAAAATTTGCGATTCCGGACTCTGCCCAGCCGTTGAAATACCTCCCCACATTATCACAACTGGGATAATATTCGTTGACGGGTACCATAAGAAACAAGGGGGTTATTTTGAATGGATTACTAGTGCTGAATTTATATCTGGATCCAAATACATATTTGTTGTAAACAGACTTTTCGGCAGCATTAGTTTTCCTACTCAAAATAACAAAATTGTTGTGACTGACTGGAAAAGTTAATATCACTTGTCATCTATTATATATAATGTCGGCAATCTGGGCTGTTGAAGGATTGTGACTGGATGGAGAAAATGGTAAAAATAGCATAGTACTATGGATATACTGTATTGGCGATCAAACGCCATGGTGACGAGATCAATCGGATACCTTGTGAACGGCGGGCTGGGATCCGCTACAACTCTGTGAATTTGACGATGTGAGGATAGGAAAATACGAGGTGTCTTAAGGAAGCGTCCCTTCTAGCGGGTCGGAGAAGCGTCTGATTGTGAAAGTTAGGTATATATTTAAAATTTTCTAAAATGCGAAAAGCGAGTAGTTTTCGGTTTATTAATTTATTTGAATCCTCAAATTTTAAGAGCAAAATTGATGCTTATTACAACTTTTTTACTCGCCGTTTCAAGAGCTTTCGTTATATACCTAAAGCGGTAAAATCAGCGGCTTCTACAGATCGCTAAAAGTATGCTATTTTAACACACCCAGCAGTAGATGTGTTTTGTGACATCAAATTGGACCTATGTGTTGACCCAAATGGGTGACATCCACCATGGTATCGAACCCATGGCATAATGCCATAAACCCTGAAATGTGAGGGGGGAGAAGGAAAAATGGCAGGGGACGGGGGAATTTTTGAGAAAATTGGGCAGAAAGTGCAGAGAGTGACTTGTTATAATTGTTCATCACCGCTTGCAGGCGTCAGCTCGGTGGGCGAAGTACGAACGATGGAGGGTAGGGAGGGACCAGCGGCACCGGTTTCTTCATCCGTCACACCGTTTGGAGGCACACACGAGTTGGGGAACATGCGACGGTGGGCCGCCGGGCATTCGCGGACGTCTGGTGACGACTAGAAATTGTGAATTAAAGCGTATATTCAGCTATATATTATTTGTTTGGTCGGTATTTTTATTCCTAGCGCAAACTTTGTGTTTTTGCATTAAAAAGCTTGCATTTTTGGCTTTGTATTATAGGCTTAAATTTCAATTTCCGGTAGAAGTTAATTTTCGTCCTGTATTTACAAGGGCTCTAAGGGCTCGAATTTTCAACATTTTTAGAAAAATTGGGTTACCCTGTTATCTCAAGTGCTTACCGCAATTTTCAACCAATTTTTCTATATTGCAAAAAATTCTAATGACATTTTCTGGCTGAAATAAAACCTTCTAGGCGTTTGCGAAATCCCACCGTAATTGCAGAAAATAAAAAGGTTATGAATACATAATAATCCCACTGTTATCCTATACATTGCTTAAATAAACCGTACCTTACGGAATCCAAACCATCGTGCCAATCGACCAATGGTACCGGTATGGGCAACCAAATCAACATCAGTCAATGTATGTCGACGACGAGGATCCTTGGAGCCCTTATTACGCATCCGAATCTTTTGCTCGCATTTCGACTCGGCGTTCACCAATAAATCTTTTGGACGTTGCGGTGAGACTTCCTAAAAGTAAAACGTAGCTACGTAGCATGTCAAATAGATTACCTGCTTGTTATACGGAGAAATGGGCGAAATACTGGCATAGTCGCTGCTTGCCGCCCCGGGTTGAATAGAGACCGTCATTGGCATAGAATATGGAATTGATGAATTTGTGGAGAGGGAAGAGGAGAACGAAAGTGCATCTTCGCGGAGCGGGCTTTGCTTTTGGTGCTCGATGAAATGATGCCCGTCGCGCGGTTTGTTAAACCTAAATACAAATTTAAAAACTCTATAAACGATTTAAACTACCTTAATATACTTTCCGTCATCTTGTTTGAGGCAGGGATATGGTTTCCAGATTGGAACATACGGATCTTCTCCCGGGTTGCTTCAGATAGCACCTGAACAACCATATTTCTTTAAGGATTTTTAATACTCTAACACGCGCTAAGGACAGCTTTCCAAAGATACAGCGTTGGCAAAATGATGACACCAAAAAATTATCGAAAAAATTCCAAAATTCATGCTCTCATTTCGCCACACACTGTAAGCCATTAGACGGCGAGAAGATCGACAAACAGAGGGAACAGATTTCTAACGACGATTGGGGGGACGGGAAGAAACACTCCCAAAAAAAGCAGGGGGGAAAAGACAATGATGCTCTATTCTGTTCATCGATCAAAGTTTTTACGGGACAGAAGCCACCCGGTTCAGCGCTGATACCTACGCTACACACCTCGGAAGGAGCGCGGAGCCTGGAGCACACGTTTTTATATAGGGTGGTATCTTTTTTTTGAGGAATGAACATGCTGGACTTATTCAAGTTAAATGTGCTACTTATAAAACGGTTTCCGAAGCTTTGAAACTGGCATACAGGATGCAGAATTTGATTTCAACGGTTTTCAAAATGATATCTTTAAAGTTCTATCAGCAATTTTGGAGGATTATGTGGCACTAGCAAGCAAGTGCATATTAGGTATAGTTTGTTGATTACTTGAACGACGGTAGGCACGGGCTGTTTACCTCGAGTTTCGGGCTCTCGGCGACATGAAGATGTTGAGTATGCGAGACGAGAGCGTCCAACGCTGCATCCGGCAACTTTTCGCTTGGCTCGACATTGCCCAAAATGAACATCCTCCGAGCCGATGACATATCTTCTTGGACTCGCTTGCGGTTTCTGCGCTCTGCTTCCGGATCTTGATCTGAGAAATCTCCTTCCGGTAATGTTCGCGAAGAATCGGGTAGGGAGCCAAGGGAGGACTAAAATATGTATTTTTCGAGGTTCGAATGCAGCCTAACCTCGAGGGATGGTGAATGATCAACGGTTGAAGTGGCCGGAGTCATTTTTTGTCTCGACTCAATTGCCGCATCAATATTCCGCTCTTGGAAACCAGAGGACGTCTCGCCAGACTTGCTCGAATTAGAATTTGCCTCTTCCTTGCGAGACCGCTAAAACGCATGATTGTAAGTATGGTATGTCTCATTATTCCTTACCGTGAATGATGCTTGACTGGAGGTATTCTCTGGTTTGCTCTTGGCCTTGTCCTTCTTCCGCTGGGAATTCCGTCTCAGGTTGATGATGTTGATGATCTTTCCGGTCCGGCTCTCCCGCATCATGTCGGCAGCCTCGGCCTCGTTAACCCGACGGATCATATTGTGCATGTCGTTGAAAGACGAGGATGAGACACCTGAATTCAAGGAGACGGTGTAAATACCAGTTTTTGGTTGCGGATATCTGATTACCGTTTATAATTGGTAAAACATACCTGCTGGGCAGAGTTCGAGGCCTTGAGTGCCGGGTGCGACTAATGGTTCTGTGTGGATCATGGCTGGGACTGGGTCTTCAGAGTCGCCTTTATCATTGAAGATCCAATCATACTAAAAGAAATTAGGTGTTGATTTATAATTTACTTAAAGACTTGCTCTAATATAAGTCCCTATTTTATCCGTATTTCCAAGCAATTTCAGTAATAAAAGCGGATGAAATCGTCCAAAGACGTATCGATTTTCGGTAGTATTTTTTTTGATTTGATCTGTCGAAGAATATAAGCGACTGTCTTTTCGAGAAAAAGAATAATTTTTTTAATTTCTATTCTATATAAAAACACCAACATATATAATAAAGGACTCGATGATTTGACATTGGTCCCCCATATGTGTAACCATCGTCGACATGTTGTCATCCGAAGGGCGCACGATTGAGGGCCCGAACATAAGACCCAAATTCCGGGCCTCCATCTGAAAATCGAGAATTGTGGGAGCACCGCAAACGCAATTAGCCTTTCCGCCCCACCCCGAATTACCCCCCTTAATGCATTCTGCAGGATTATAGACGAAAAAAAGAAAATGGTTCTATTGTATGAAAAGCAGACCTACCCGATTGATATCACTCTTTGTGGTGATGAGCAGAAGATGGGCCATCAGATGCTTTAACGTGTGATAATGGACCGGGTGGAGCTTGCGGAGCTGGAAAAGGAATTCTAGCTTAATTTTTGGGCTCAAAATTACCAGATTGCGAATCTTGTGTAACCGCTGTGTATGGTTAGTGATCCGGTTGGCATCGATGAAATACGGGTAGAGCTTGTCGGTGAGCAGAGGCTCCGGCAGTTTTCGCAAGAACATTTTTAGCAGTGACGATACAACGTTCACGTCCTTCCATCGCGGATCGGACCAATCGATCTAAAATGGGCAATCATAATCGTTTCATGTTACCAAAATTCCCTACATCAAAATGTCTTTACGTCGAAATCCGTATATGTAAATATCTAGCCGTATTTATGAGCTTTTCGGAACGAAATTGGTTTATCTCATTCAAATTCCGGCATATTTCGATTTTAACTACTGTAATTTTTATCAAAAGGATTTAGCGTGATCGATTCCTGCATATTGAAATTTCGGCATAATGTTAATAATAACACAAAGGAACTGTATGTGAATAGAAGTATGACATCTAACTCACAGCTTCATCTCCTTGATTCAGTGTGTCCTTGAGGGCATTGACAGCGGCTGTGTTGCCCGGAATACGATAGATACCCACGGATTCCATGCCATTTTCCTCGACGACCCGTAGGCAATGTCGGACAAGCATTGGAACAGCCTGCAAAATCAGAGATTATAATCTTTTGATCTTCCTTTTTTATTAAGGCGTATAAAAACCTACATCCTCGGGTCCCGACGTCTTGCAGTCAATCAACTTTTGCCCCAGCGCAGAGTTTGGCTTGCCTTTCTCCTAAAATAAATTTATTCTTTCTTGTTGCTAATATTCTATTTTTAACTGTTCTTTTCTAAATTAATGAGCAAAATATTTTTTTAACTAAAAAACCGGAATCCTTCGTACCGGCAGTCCATTGGGTCCCGTGGCGGCTGCTTGGCCTTTGGCCGGCTTTGTCTTGCCCCTCCAATTTTTGCGCGCGTTTTTCGGCGTTGTGCCCACCTCATGGCTTGCAGCTGGAAATAAAAATATATTTTTTATACTTAATTTAAGTTATACCTTTGCCGTCGACGGGAAAGCTTGGACCAGCGGTTGATGGCTCGAGCGCGTCGGAGACCCGTTTTGTCAGCGGGGAACTGATTTGCGAGGTTTTCGCCTTGTACCTAAAACAAAAAAGAATAACTAGTAGATTATAAGAAATATTTTTTGATACCATAAGACACAATATATCCTAAAATAAATTTTTTCAACCAACCTTTGCATAATCAATTGCTGCGTCGCAAAGGAATTATCAGTGAGCGAGCCGCTGGTGCCTAAAATTGAGTTTCATGGAACGTTCGGTGATTATTCAAGGTCAAACTAAAATATCTGCAGCGGAAAATTTTTTTATATATAAATATATAGCCCATAAATTAAGCAAGAAAATGACGTACCACTGGCAACATGCCCTCCCTGTGACTCAACTTCCAGCGACGAGGAACGCGAGGCTAGTGTTTGATCCTGAAAATTATTGTTTAAGATGATATACAAAATTAATGCATACTATGTTTTAACAACGAGACAAAAGAAAATGGCATCTAAAAGGAATGCTAATTTCTTATTTTTTGAGGTTCGGACAAAAATGGGAGAATAGATGGTAGGAGAGAGCGGAGAGAGAGAGAGAGAGAGAGAGATAGAGAGAGCTAAGGGCACAACTTGGTTAGATATCTTCTTCAAAGCCCCGTATAACTCGTATAACTCCACCGTATTTAAAAGCAAAGCTACATTGTCCTTTTAAAAGAACAAGAACAGACAGCGTATCAAATGTGTTCGGGTAGGGTGGATGGAAAGGCTGTGGTTGGGCAGCTCCGAAGCGGGCCGGGGGAAGGAAAGCGAGAAGGATGCCGGGATTGGGGAATGCGGCTCAAATTGAAGTCGGCAGTCTTCTCTCTTGCTCCTCCTCCACCTCCTCCTCCTCCTCCCCTTTTTTCCTTTTATGGCATCGGAGAAGGGGGTGGGGGGGTGCCCGGGACCAGATAGAAAAGAAGCCCGAGCTGTGTGTGTATGTGTGCCCGGACAAGTCGTCGTCGAGAGTCAACTCGCAATTAGGGGTGGCCCGGAGAAGGCCGATGCCCCGGGCCCTCCCCCCTTCGGCTCTGCTGCCTAAACCACACCCCACACAGATAAAAGAGATCTATCTGCACTTTGGCCCCCCGACGCCATGTTGCCGTATCCCTTTTTGTCGTATCCAATTCGTATCAATCGAAAAAGCACACTGGCTGATCTCGCACTCAGCCACCCCTCGGGGATCGCAACTCTACTTATGCTAGTCGCAGCCAAACCCAATCAGTCTCTAGACCTAATAAGGTATTGGGACGGGGGTTTTTAGATGAGAGTGCGACTGATTGGATGGGATAGATAGATTGGGGGAAGAGGAAAGGTATTTTGGGCTTTGAGTGAAGGTATCGGTTCTGGATTCCGGGTTATGGGGGAGTTTAAAGGGCGAGAAAACTTGATCCTTATCCGATTTTTGACTAGGCTCTTAAATTATAACATAAGATGGCAAACTTGAACAATCAGAATATCGGATTGACTCAAATCTCTAGGAGTGGGATCGTTTCTTTCTTAAGGCGTTCTTAAAAATTTAGAATCCGAAAGAACAAGAAATTAATGACCAATATTTTTATATTTTTTAGACAACGATGAGTGGGTGATGGTTGTGAAGAGAACAAGCGCTAAACGATCCTCCCCTTCCCCCCACCCATAGTGTGCCTCGATTCGATCCTTCCTTGTTTGCACACCGGCCCAAACCTGACCCACCCGCGCGGCATCGAACCGTACGGAATCCGTTTTTGGGAAAGCGAACCATTATGAGAGAAAAAGAACCTCTCGCAACCTATAGATATCGCCAAAGAAAAAAAAAGGCTTTCGTTGCGTAAAAATAAAGGGCACTCCGGATCCGAGTAATCATGGGGGATTTGAAAATTGTGATGAGAGGTCCGAAAGAAAATTTCTGAAGAAGCCGAATTGTAGCATGAAAAAGTTGGCCGACGATTCCCAGAAAGCACTTTGTGATTGGGTGTGTTATGAGCGGAGGAGAGGGATTGTATCCGACGAAAATGAGCGGGATAATAGTGCTTGGGACCCGATTCCAGAAGAATTTTTGAAGCTAGTGAATTTCAATTAGAGGGGAATGGAGTGAGGTGGGAGTGGGCATTGTGTCGTTATGAATTATTAGGGAACCAGCGCCCAAATTATTAGGGAATACGCGAAGGTCGTTGTGGTTAAGTGGGGATGGGCAGGGTTGGGTAGGGATGGGAGGGACGGTCTAAAGGGTTGGAAATAAGTAGGTGACACCCGGGAAGTGGGGGCGTGAACGAGGAGCGCGAAATAGGTGGAACCGTCTTCCCAATCCGCAAAAACTCTCCAAAACTACGGTTTCAGGGTAAAGGGGTCGACCTCGAAGAGGGTGACCTTAAAATATACGTTGAATATCGCAGATCTCTATCGAATACAGATTTATAGCCTTTCCAAAATCAGGGGTTCGAGAGTACAAAAGAAAAGCTGTAAAGGAATAGCGTAGCCGTGCCTTGGCCTAGAGATATATACCTGTTTTTAAATAAAAATAATCCGAGGTCAGGAATATTAATCATGTTACTTTTTTTAGACAACAAAATATGGACGGAATATCAATCAAAACGGTGATATGAATTGCCATTTGGGCTAAAGGTTGTCTCGCAAATATTTGATAAAACCACGAGCCCCAACAATGATGTGAGGTCGAAGTGGCGGATCCTCCCAGATCTGAGGTCACGATGGGCGGTCCGCCGACCTTAACATTGCAAAAAGCTTAATTAGGCCTTTGAGGCTCAAAAGAAGTTTCATTTCTAAGTTCAGGATACAGTAGCCGCGTCCTTATTGTCCACGGGATCGCCTCAGGAATGTAGGCAAGAAAAATCTGATTAAACTTTTTGGGCTAGAAAGGGGAGGGAGGCAGAGGGTGGAGCAACGTCGTGGGCGGTCTAGCCGGCGAACCCGGACGAAACGAGTGATGGATGCACAAGATTGATCGAATACACCGAAATCATGCTTGGCGGCCAATCCACCTTTATGATTGAGGTCGGGTCATAGATCGTTTTAGCAAATGTGTGCGAATTTGTCAATAGGAATCCAATTTTATGAGATGTTTGTTAGCACCCCACTGGTTTTGAAACTCGGAGGGGGGATCAAGAGCTGATACCGTAGATAAATTATTTAGGACGGAATCAGTATTGAAGATTTTCACCTTTCGACCAGTGCCACCTAGCCAGGGTATCAGTCAGAAAAATACCAAACATGGAGATTTTTGTGGAAGAATGGCAAGACTTGGGTGTCGACTTCAAGAACCAAAGAAAATTCTAAAAATGCTGTCTCTATAGGGCGGAGTTTTCATGGCAAAGCCGTGGACTGAAATAATAGCAAATATGCAAATTCATGCCTGGTTGGGTTCACGGAACGATTGATGGGTATAACTTTCGAATTCCGCGAAAGTTATTAGTAAAGGAATACCGAAAATATCGAATCTTGAGAGAAAGTATCTGCGACGACTGTCAATGGCAACGCAGATGCAAATTACCTAAGGATTACGGTCACCGAGACGAGGTGTGAAATGTGAATGTCGGGGGTGGATGCTCTATACAGGACTATGACCATACATGGGTATTTGGGTGAAGGGCACAGGATAGAAGGGGTGGTGGACCAGTTGTCTGTGTATGTGTATGTGTCTCTGTGGCCGGGGTTGGTGGTTGAGTAGTGAGTGGAAAAGGGGGGCGCTGGAGGCTCAATGCCACTTCGCAGTCCCGGATGAATGGAGGCACACCGTGGGGTGCCGAGTGCCGGCAAATGGCCGCGCATATTCCCCCCGCGCGCTCCTCTTGCTCCTCATCCTCTTCCTCCGCTCTCTTATCCTCGCTCTCCCCCAACGGTGTGCCCCTCTATACACAACACATACACACACAACCAACACCCTCTAGCCGGGCCCGCCGCTTTGCGCGAAAATAGCCCGCCAAATATGCAGCGCGGGGTGGACAATTGCTCGGTGGACTCCATACTCCGCGTGTGCGCTCGCCTCCACGTCGTTCATCACCCATCTCACCTAACCTCGTTCCGTTTTGCATAGTGTTAGATTTTCGTAAAATTTTTCAAATCTTAAACGAACAGATAAGTAATTCTATCTATGGAATGCTATCACATTTTAAGGAACAATAAGCTAAGCAGAATAAAAGACTTAAATATTTCCGGAAAATATAAAAAGGAAGGTGCTTACCCTTTATACATGAGGGAAAATCGGTTATTTCAGCCATGGCGAATTATTTAAAATTGGCAAAAGAGCCACTGTTTTATCAAAAACCAATAATCTAGGCTTTTAAAGCTTACTTAAATATATAAATTATCAAAATCACACTTGTAAATAAGACTCGTAGAAGTGGCCAGCCACGACTTTCGCATATTTTTTTGTGGTAAGTTTATCAAAATTTCCTCGAGGTCAACCTCTCAAATATTTTCAAGTTTGAAAGTTCTTAAAGTCTGGCACATGACGCGCCGTCTAGAAGGTATTAGCTTTAAATCTGGGTAATAGCGCACTCAACGGCTCGCTACACCATTTTAGCCCCCGCCCCCCATTCGCTTTCAATGGCAATCCGCCCATCATATTCAGGCGCGGTGGGGAGATGCCCTTCTTCTCCCCCCGGTTGATATACTCAAAGCACACATGTGAGCAAATCCGGTGGCCCAGCCGGAAAGGGGGTGGGGTGGGGGGAAGAGGCTCCCCTTTAGAAGCACCACAAAAAGGCGACAATGCCTGCCGCCGTTGAGATGCTCAAAAACAAAGGGCAAAGGCCGGGGCATCGACGGGGGATCGGATTATCTATATGCGGCTGTCTACTACCTGAGTCCCATCCCGGTGAATCGGTACAAAGGAATCGAGTCGCGATATAGAATTCTAGGCCCGGCAACCGGGAGATGGAAACCCAAGAAAATCCCCCCAGGGGGATCTGAACTAATACTTATGGATGAACCGTACTTTCAGTCCGTATGATTCAGACGTTTGGCTTAGCAAAAGATTTTTGGAAATGGCGATCCTCGATTAATCGGTAATTTAAGGTATATTCAAATTATTAAAACCATAACTGTCTTAAGTTCTCGCCGTTGGTGTACTAAATAAAACTTCCAAAACGATGAACCGCTTAAGATGTCGAAAAACACTGGATAAATTTCGAAATATATTATTCGGAATATATAATTATATTATTGGGGCGTCGTGCAAGTATGTTCGTTTTAGTACAGTACGTTGGACTGCGATTGAGTAACGCTGTTCCAAGCGTCTCCCGAAAACCATTTTCGACAAATTCACGAAACTTCTTGACCCGCCACCCCCACCCCCACCCCCCAATCAAAGGATACCGTCCAGCCCACCAAAAAAAAAAACAGAACAAAAGCCCAACAACCCATGTCGGGGACGAAAATCGATGTTTGGAAAAGAGGGGGAACCCATTTGGAGAAGGGGGGGAAGGGTGGGTGGGTGGTCGGGTGGCTGTTTCTCTCTCAGAGTGTCTCGATTTTTTGGTGGGTTTGAAGGGGGGAAATGGCTGTGTGTATGTGTGTGTATGTGTCGACACACTTAAAGAAGTTTCAGCCTTTTGAAGGAAGGGGGGAAGGTGTTGCTGTGGCTGTGGGACCGACAGACAGACACATGGATGTGGCCCTTCTGCTCGCCTTCCCAATTCTGGGCCACACGACCCACCGCGGCACGCGGGGGGCCCTGCCAGGGAACCGCCAAATTAGGGTCGAATCTTTGGGATTGGGCAGGGTAGAGGGGAGAAATGATCAAGGAACGTTGAATTCATGCTTCTGGGCTGTATAAGGCGTTGAATGGCCGGTTTGGTAATGTTTCAAAAAATCGAAAATCAACGACTGGCTGGCAGGATCGCTAAAAACTTACCTTCAAAAAGCTCAATTAAATCCGAAAGCAAGCGCGTTGACGAAAAGGGACAGAGCCTCCGAGCTATGCATATGATAAAGGGATTATCGAAAACCCAGCATAATCTATTTTCTAGTAGTAAGTTCGATATTTAGTGTAATATTCTCGTGGAATGTAATCAGAAAGCCATATAATTACGAAGGCTCGAAATCCAATAATAGTAATTGATCCATTAAAAGGCGTTGATTTTGAGTTTGAAATTGATTTCTTGAAAACTCAAGTTGCTATTTTTATCTAATACAATTTATATAAATTAAAGTAAGCTGTCGGCGAAAAAAAACCGTATCGCGATATACGCAATTAAACCCTTCCGAATTGAAAACACCGCACCTGCGCTAAATTTTTCCGCAAGATCTTCCCAAGGAGCGCCACTCCAGAAGCAACCAGTATCGGAATATGGTATGATGAGAGTCGCGCCCCCAGCGACTCCCAATTATGCCCCCCTAGAGTCTAAAAGAAAAGGGGGACGTGGGGCGTTCATCCATGCTTTCAATAGCCAAGGAGGGACTTCTTTAAGGGTCCCCTCTTCCTATTCAATGTTGCGTTCCGGGGGAGGTGGTTGGCAAAAAGGCAAAAAAGTTGCGTCTGATTAGGGTCATGGGATCGTGCGCTACGGTAGCTGGCTTTAGAATTTGTTCGAGTGTAAATTAGGGCCGCGTGAGATATGGGGGTATATGTCGAGATTGGGTGGAAGTTTTGCAATCATGATGATTCAGATGGCAACATTTTGGATTTAGAAGCTTAAATATTTCATAAAATAAAGCGAGGATTTCAGTTTGTTGGTGCCTGCGTTGCTAACATTTTGGATTTAGCGCAATAAGTGATCAACGAGATTTCATAAGCCAAGGTGGATAAGCTAACATTTTGATTCGGAGCAAAGATTCGGCTTTTAAAGATTTCATAAAATAAACTAAGAATTCTGGCTTTCCGGTGCTTCGATTGTCTGTAGCAACGCGTAGAAACATAGGATTTCAGCTGAAACTAGCTGAAAAATGCGTTAGCAAAGACCGTTCAAAAATCATGGTAGTGGTATTTATGAGACTAATCCGGTAATGCTAGCCACTAATGGTCAACAATCACGCGTGGCTGAAGTAGTTAGCTCCATTAACTAATGCGATTTCCGGGAGCGACCCCGGGCGGCGCCTATTAGGTGCTTCAATTAGGTGTCTATTAGGGGGGACCCGCCGATTTCGGGGGCTAATCAGCTGGCCCGGCATGCGGGCTGCAAAGGCGCCGGAAGGCAACAAAAAAAAAACCCGACCGCACACGAGCCCTGGGACTCATTTGATGGGCCCGCTGTGGGAGGAGGTAAAAAATGGAAGGGCCCGGGGGCGCATAGGGCCCAGAGGAAGGGCGCGCGCGCCCGCACGCCACACCGATCGACGACATTAGGAAGGAGCAGAAAAAAGTGAGGCGAGGGGGGCTGAGGCGGTTTTGAGGAGGGGGACGCCTAAGGGGAGAAGCCTGGCCGAGGCGGCTCGAAATGTGGCCTCGGGAAAACGATCGATGAGGAGACACGGGCCCTGAGGACAGGGCCACACTGAGAAGGGGGCTCTGGTTGGTTGGGCACAACGGCGGGAAGAGGCGGCAGATATGGGCACAGAACGGACGGACGGAAGGAAGGAGGAGGAGGGGGATCCCCCTCCATTGCACTCCTCCTCCTTTCTTCTTCTTCTTCTTCTTCTTCCTCTATCTTTCTTCTGTTCCTTCTTCTCGTCCTCGTTCTCTGTGACACTTCCGGTGGTGGATGTCCATGGATGGGCCACTACTACCACCACCACTCCAACCACCCGGAGGACGAGAGCTATCCGATCCGGGTGCCTCGGGCGCTACGATAAATAATCCATGGCCTGGGGGTTCCAGTAGGTTTTTACCTTGAGACTATCCTAATTTTTTCTCTATATTATAAGTTAAAAGTAACGGCAAATTCTTACAACCCGAGGCGCTTAGGCATTTTTTACCAAGTATGAATAAAAATTCTTCGAGGGCGTAAAAAATCAGGCTAAATCGTGGGTACAAAGTTAGAATAGGTACTGCTAGCGATCCATTCCTGTCGGACTAACCCAGCAAGCTTTATAATCTGCTTAAGCTATCCCTTAGTCCTGGTAATTCACAGGCATGCGTTACGTTAACGCTGAATTGCAAAGAGAGATAAGGTAGAGTCAGAGAGAGAGAGAGAGAGAGAGAGCGAGTGAGTGAGAGAGGGAATGCATAAAAAGACGGTTATTCGTAAAAGCTGCTGACCATATGATCCTAGAATTCTGGAAGCCTATTCTTAAAGCCATTAACAAAATTAGAGCTAGCTCCGGGGCCCGGAAAAGAAGATATAAGAACGGCTGCTACGGTAGCCTGGATAATACCTAATTGCCATTTAATAGTCGTGGGCATGAATTTCCAATTTTCGGGGCTGAATGTGAAGCAAATAGGATTGGGGGAAGCGGAGGGGCACTATGGTGGGTGGCTATTGGATGGTTGCTTGGGCAGTCATGGAAATGTATGGACCTAGAGACACGACGACGACGACGAGAAGGGCACAATAGACCCGTCGTCGCCGTCGTCGTCGTCGTCCAGGGCTAGCTGGGCCCCAGCCCCCCGGCCCCCACCCAGCTCAAAGCAGACTTTTTGCGTGGGTCCGATGGAGGGGCCCAACCCCCCGGAATGCCCGAAGGGGCGCACCCGAACCACCTAGGGACGCACCACCCCTCTAGAGGAGGCAATTTACCCTTTAGGAGGGCGTAAAAAGGCATCCATGGTAGATTGGATCCAAAAAAAACAGGGCAATTCAAAAGAAAATCGACAGCAGCCCCCGGAGGGCTGGGGCCGCGGTCCCCCCAAATAACGCTAATTTGAAGAGTGGCCCGGGGGTGGAACTTGGAAAAGCTTGGGTTGATTAGCCGACTGGAGGGCTAGGGGCGTGGGAGAATTTTTGTCGCGCCCCAGACAATTTTTGGTAGTTATAGGCCTGAGACGGGAGGAAGTGCATGACATGATTTGAGGTGGGAAATGGGAGGGGACTACTATACTTGAAAGGTGATTTTGGTAATGGCAGAATGCAAAGAATTTGACCGATAGTAAAAAGTCGAAAAAAGCGAGGTATCACCAGAGCGAGATATAGAAATAGAGATGGCGACAGAAAGGTAACTAGGGAGGGAGCTAGAAAGTGAGAGAAAGAAAGAGTGAGAGAGAGGAATGAGACAGAAGGAGCCATGAAAAATATCAAATACTAACAATAAAACAACCCGATTTCGATTGAGGTTGCGGTGTTGGCGACATTTTAAAATCAGTATATGGTAAAAACGAGCAATCAAGGGAACGAGATGGGTTAAGGATATAAAACATAATCAAAAAATCAGAAATTGAAAAATAAAACCAACCGATGCAACAGTGGTAGTCGAAGCCGGATCCGGTGAAGCCGAAATACAAAGTGTGGCTGCTTTCTGCAGCATCGCGATCCAGGATAGCATGTCCTCCTCGCTAAATCGAGAAAGTTGGGAGCCCAATTAGCAT
Source organism: Mesorhabditis sp. LJ9110 (assembly GCA_038088335.1). Taxonomy (NCBI): domain Eukaryota; kingdom Metazoa; phylum Nematoda; class Chromadorea; order Rhabditida; family Rhabditidae; genus Mesorhabditis; species Mesorhabditis sp. LJ9110. The sequence goes on from JBBGBA010000091.1 coordinate 357,932, forward strand.
ACGAACCTCTGGGTTTGTAACAAATGCTCGCGATGCTGTTGAGTGACCACACGTACGACATGCTTTTGGCCCTCCCTTTTCAACGCATCGTAGGCAATATCAATAATAGCTGAGGAGAGCTCGATCTCCACCGAGTCGGCGGGTACCGAATAAACCTAGAAACGGTAGCTTTTGAATTGTTTAGGATTATTAATGCTATTAAAATGTGTATTACTGGGTCCCTGGAGACTGGATAAAACAAACCTGTCCCCTGGTGACGTCACAGACATAACTGCTCAACTGCTTGCACAGGTATAGACTTTTCCCAGCGAGCACGGCCCAACGTTGCTCCCATTGAGAAGGACGAACCCGCCGTGAGGCCACACCAATGGGGTGCTCCTGAAAATTGCAGTAGATTTTTTACAATATTGAAAGAATTAGTGAAAGTCAACTTATATTTTGACAAAGCCTACCTGATGCTGTAGCAGGCCTTGCCGTTGGACTGATGCGGCTTGAACGGGCGTTGGTTTGAGGAGAGCATTCCGCTCGGCAGGAGGGCCCGCCGTCCGCGACCTATGCATAAACCATTGTCAGGTCGGGATTCGGATAAATGCTCGCTTCTAGCAAAAGGATGCAGAGTCTACGGTGAAAATCGCAAAAAACGCCCTCGGCCTCTGACCTCCCCCTGCCAAAATTGGTAAAACGGTACGATCGTACCCTAAATAACAAAAATCCTGCCTTAAAGCCCAAACACCACGTTAATGCGCAAAACATCACAAAAACTTTATGACTTTATTTGGGGTCCGTTACACATAGTCCAATTTTGCGTCAATTTTGATTTAAAGTGACCAAATCCGAGACAGTACTTCTTGAGATATCGTTAAAAAATTTGGATCCTTACCGTTTCAACGTGGCATGCCCTTTGGTCGTGGTTGACGTCTTCTGAAGGGTCATTAATTTAGAGAAAAGTCTCAGATTATACCTGAGGGTCATTTTGGGAAAAGCGCTGTATGAAACGCGTAATGCGCTCCGTGGCTGGTTGATGGGGCGCGCCTGAATGTGGGCGCCGTTCAATTGACTCCACTGACGGGAACGAAGAGACGCCTCTGGAAAAAAATGATAATTAGTTGGTTCTAATAATTTTTATGCTAATTTGCATATAACACGTATCGGGCCCAAAACCGTAAATAACGGTTTTTTCATAAATAAGGGATTTAATTATAATTTAATCGAATTCCCGTGAAACATAGGAAAAAATAGACTATAAAATCCACGTTTCTAGAAATTTTTATCCTAATTAAAACCTTATCATATTCAATACTTTAATTTATTCTATGAATTAATAGATGCTTGTAGCTTCTACAATCCAGCTAAGCTTTTTATTTAGACTATCTTATAAAGAAAATCCATCAATAAACCGACTCCACCGTCGTCAACAATTTGATGAACACGCGAGAAGAGCAAGGCGACAAATAGAACGCGTGGGTGCCCGACTAATTAATCAGGGGTATGTGCCGCAACTTCCCCTCCATTCCATTCATATCTCTAACTCTTCAGCAACCCCCTCCCTCTTCTCAGTTTCTCCATACCACCCAGGTTTTTACTGATAAGCCCGAAAAAACGGCTTAAAGAGTACTAGCCCTGCAAAGTTTCAAGTAGAAACTTTACGCAGACATGCGCCGTCGTAATAACACGCTAATTGGTATGCAAAAAAATTTAAGCCTAATATTTTCATCCTAATTAACCGGTTTTTAGCGTTTACATACCTAACAGCGTAATTTTCGAGACAAACTGAACGCTATGGCTTGTTTCTCCACAGTTTTTTTGTCAAGAGCAATTTTGCAAAACGGCGAAAAGATCCCTCGGTAACATCAATGGCACACGAAAGTTTAATGGGGGAAAAGAGGCGTAAATGGCCTATTTTGGGGGGTTGTGGAAGGATGGGATGGGATAGAATGGATGGATGGAAAGAGAGAATCGATGAATCGCTCCGATCGGGACACCGGGATGAACGGATGGCAACGGCAATTGGCGAGATCCAGCAAACATAACGAACGGGAAAACAGCTTTTTTTGTTGATTTGGAGAATTTTTCTAGGGGCCGTATAATTTTTCGCGCAACAGAAATACGAAAATTTTTGGGTGAAACTGAATGATTTAGAGCGATTTCATCGGGGATAAACTCAAAAAAACTGCTTATAATTGAACTTTAAGCTTCTTATAATCGGAATAATAACAGGGCTTTTTTTATATTTTTTAGGTCCACATACCGGGAAACAAAATTTAGAGTAATCTACCGGGACATAAAATTAGAATTAGAAGCTTTTAGAAGAAACGCGATTTTCGTCGGCCTAAACCCTTCTTAATGTTTGCCATTAAACTAACAACTCGGCAGACTAGCTAACCACAAAATTCTATTTTTGCCCCCATTAAACCAACCCTCAAAACCAACGCCATTCTTAGAGTTCATTCAAAAAAACCTAGCCCCCCTTGGCCCAACAAAACCCCCTTCTATTGGCCGCCGCGGCGGCTTTGTGAGTAAGAAAAGTGAAGCGGAGACACACAGCCCATTGCCGCATGAGGTGCCCCAGGTTTGCTCTTGCCATTTTTGTCACTCATTCTCGGGGTGGCCAGTCGAATATGGATGTTTAACCACCCACCCACCACGCCCGAGACGCGGGCCCACCCCTTTTTTTGCTGAAAAAGGCTTGAAAAACGGACAATGGCGGAGTAGGCTTGGGAATGAGACCGTGTCGACCATCGACCAGGTGGCCGGCCCCTCTAAAATTTTTTAGGGAAGTTTTTCTGTAACCCTCGACCGTTTAAAATTATCCGCTAGTAATAGATGCAGGTGGCACCGATGTTTCTTTGAAAACTTCTTGCAGGGTGGGTCTAAAAACCTCTCCTCTGGCGGGTCGGAGGAAGCTCAGATTAAGACGATTGCTACACAATTCAAAAGCTTTTAACAAAGCAAAAAAAGCAAGCCGTTTTCCGGTTATAAAATAATTTTCTTTTCAGGAGTTTTTTTTCGAGCAAATGGCTTTTCAATAAAAACTCGATAATCAAGATATATCTCCAAATTTTTCGGAATCAAGACTAAAATTGAACTACTACATATCGAAAACTACAACAGCTTCTTTTCCCGCTTTTCTGAGCTGTCGATAGCGCCCTGAACCATAAAACTTCAAGAGCTTGCATTTTTGGACTGGATGAAGGTGGTTCCTATCTTCCAAAAAACCCCCATACTCAAATTCATACAAAGAAGGTGATGCTCAAACTCGCGATTTTCCCCTTGGCAGATGGGCACTAGGTCCATCTTATTCCTTTTTTCCGGCGGGCCCACCAAAGGCATACAGACCTCAGAATACGCGCAGAACACCGCCACAGAGTTTACGCTCACTATTTTCTGGCGATGCCACAATAATGGCACGGGGTATGCACAACGTAAAGTAGTTGTGGCTTGGAAGAGAGAGAGAGAGGGAGAGAGAGAGAGAGAGAGAGAGAGAGACGCGAAGAAGAGGACTACGGGGTAGCCATGACAATAAATCGTTGGAAGCGTTTCCAATCGTAAATGTCCTGGGGTGAATGAATGGGGGAAGAGGGGGAACGGCCACAAAACGGCCGCTAGGGCAGGGGAAATCCTTTGCAGGGGGTTAGGGGAAGATATTGAAGATCTTAATGGGAGATCTTGTTGTCAACGACTAAAATGTGGGTGGATGCAGGTCGATGTCAAATTAGCGCGTCGGCTGATAGGGCGGCGTAAAAGTCTTACTTTGTGTAGGGGTCACCGGGGCCGGCGATTTTTGTGTATAAAAAACAAGTGCAGAACTTCATGTCATGGGTAGGGCTGGGAGTAGGTTCCCAGCAAAGAGGGTTATTCTGAAAAAAAAGAAAAAATGTCGAAGATAATAAGGAAAACATGATAAAATATGAGAAGTGGAGCTGTTACTTATATATAGCAGAAATCGGGATCACATGCTAATTAGAAAGACGGGAATTTCAGCTTTTTGTACAGTTTGTATTTGCATCCTATTAATCCTGATCCAGAGAGCAACTTGGGAAGCTGAACATTTCGAAAACGCTTAATTCAAAGCATAGAAAAGGATGAAGGCCGTTTAAAAAAAAATCCTATTTCCTATTCCTAAATTTAAAAAGAAGAAATCTTTCAGAAAATCTTTTTTATTACCTATTCCTAGCTAATTTCACGCATGAAATGCCAACAAAAATTTCCTACGAAGGTCAGACCAATTAGCCGCGAGCCCAACCTATCCCCAAACCCCAAAAGTGAAGACGAGCAACCCCCATTCCAGATAGATAAGAATCAACAAGAAATGACACGAATTTCCGATGGCTGGAGACATTTGGGAACAGCTCTCTCCCCTGCATCAACCGGTCTACCCCCCGCAGAACACGACGCTATGCTATCTCTGAGAGAACATTGGGTCAAATTTGCGCGGTGGCTTAACGGAGGAAATGATTCCCAACCAAACGTCGCGCGCGCGACCCGATACTTCAAGAAAACGGGACTGCTCTGCTCACTTTCAAAACGATTCTGCGACTTCGGGAGCGCCGTTGGATGGGGGGAAGAGGGGAAACTGTTTTGTTAAAAGGGGGAGGAGCAAATAGAGGCCATGGATGGGAGGGCGGCCGATAAATGTGGACACGACGCACCATGTATGGAGAGAGAGGTTATGAAATGTAAAAATACTGTAGGGCAGCTAGATTCCTTGCTAACAGGCTGAATTGTTAAATTATCGCGCATTATAAAAAGCCTAGCCTTAGTGGTAAATTTGGTTAAATTTACCTCCCTCTTGCCTATTTATTTAATGATATTTTGGCAACGGCGTGCGATAAAACTAGAAAAATATACTACAGCTTTTCATTGCTAGGCGAAATAATTTAATATAAAAGTCATAACACAAAAAAATGTCCATCAGGGAACCAGCTACTGCTCATCCGAACTCATCCTATAATAGTGACCTGCACAAAACCTTACTGGCTACTCGAACCCCAGAAAATCCACACCGCCAAACAGCTTATGCAAATTCAAAATGATAGTTGAGGGTTTGTAGGTAGGCGGGTGGAGCACGACTGGAATGTTAGTCGATGAGACAAGAGCAACCCGGCCGCGCCGCCAATTTTCCTATTGGAGCGCCCAATTTGGGGGCGGAAATCGGAGCGACGTAGTTTACCATAAAAAGCCGTTTCGAGGGCCTTTTTGTAATGGGATTGGGTAGGTGGGAGAAGGGAAGTGATGGAAGGGGGCTTGGCTTAGGTTTGTCATGTTTTGGTTTAAAGGAGTCAGGAAGTCGGGGGTTCCCTTAGTAAATGTGGTGCCTAGTAACTGTCCCTTAGTAAATGCCCCGAAAAAAGGCTTCAGGTTTCAACGCCTATTTTGTAAATGAATATGGAGCAAACTATAGAAAAAACTACAATTTCTGTGTGTCGAAATTTTTGTTATAATCTTTAAGCCCGGGGAAACTACTTAGATTATTGCGATCTACGACAACAAAACTGAGGTTCCGATTTTAGCATAACTACTGACTGGTAGAGGTTAATAAGCCCTGAGCTGGGACAGCTGAATGGCCTACCCGGGGACCCTCGACAGGTGCCAGCATTAGTGGGGAATCAGGTGGGAGGAGGGGGTGGTAGGTGTGGAAGCAATATATTGGTAGCATGGAGGGTAGGGAATGTTAGGACCCGTCCATGCATGGGGGGCCCATCCCATCCCTGCGCATTGGACCTCCCAGATTGTGCATCGGCGATGAGGAAGAGCAGGAGCTGGAGGAGGAACTCGTCTAACCCCATCCCATTTCGCTAATAAACTCCACCGAGCTACACGTCGGGCTTATTAGGAATTTATCAGGCGTGGGTTGATTTTTGGGGTTAATTTTGTTGAGAGGTGTTGGAGAGGAGCACGAGATACAAAATTTTACGTCAATGTTCTAAATAAAAATATGAAACTTTTACCGTAAGCCGAGAAGTTCTATTCTTTTTTTCCATAAGCAACTCTAATGGGAAAATATCCTATCGTTTCGCTGAAGAATACTAAGAGAATGTTTAAGCAGAACTGCTTTTAACTTTACTTAAAATGTTAAATACAGTTTCGGAAAGGAGGAGGACGCTGCGTCTTTAAAACATTAAACTACAAAATATTAAACCATGCGCTAGCTCTCAAAACAAAACCCCTTCTAACTTATATAGTGGATTCCATGATCTCAGATCTTATCCAAACCCCCAAAACGAGTTTTAATCCTATCCCCAAACGTTGCCACTTGCAACAAAGCCATAAATATTCGTCTCGCACACGTTCCAAGAAGGCGCGCGCCGCGAATATGCTGATGAAATGATGCGATAAGTGGAGCGTCGGGCCTCGTGCTCTTGCTCTTGCTCGCCCTTCCCATCCTCCAAAATATGGGCTGACATGTTCGCGCACCGGAAATGCCTTTTTTTCGGGATTGCGATCGGCCCCGAAGATAGGAGGGGGTTGGTCGTTCGAAAACCGGGGCAAGGGTAGTTGGGTGAAGAAGAAAAAGAGGAAGAAAATTTTGGGAGCATACTACATGGGTCTGGGCCTTTTTGTCAATGTCTGGAGATTTTGGCCCCCGATCATAAGGCAGGCGCACCAGAACACGCAAATTTTTGTGATGATTTTATGGAAAATCGTGGGAAAATCAGCTGTCAGCGTTCTCACCGGAAAGCGCTTTTTGGGTCAAACCTTGCGGGTTTGATTTCCGGAAGTAGAAGCCGTTAATTCTCTTACGGTAATCAAAGAAAAACCGGGAAACATAGTTCTCCAGGAAATTGGTAGTTTCAAATGTCCCACGACGAAAAGGTGCCCAAAAATCGTAGAGTTTGTGGTGGGGTTAGGGCCCAGTTTGGTGGAATAGGAGGGTTTCGAGGGTTGACAAAGTAATCCTAAGGCATTGCCAAGAAAGGGTTGGGTGGTCAAATGCCTTCTTGGCCCTGGGCCCCTGTTCCCTTAATCGGGGTTCAAGTGTCCGTTCGGATGCGTAATAGAGGGCCATCAGCCACATTTCGGACAAATAGCCCCCAGACGATGGGGGGATCGGGAGGGTGAGTGGAAAATGGAGGGGGCGAAGATGTCTTGCCAGATAACCAAGTAGATCTAACCCAGATATATCTTCTACGGGCTCGTCGTTTCGCACCACCCGCCGGAAAGACAGGGGAACCACTTGTTGAATTTGGGGGACAGCCTAATTCATCTCTCCCAACACCATTTTCCTAAAAATCAGCTTTCTAAACCCGATTATTACTAACCTTTATTTTACTTAAAACCGGAGGCAGATGCATAACCTTTGATCTTTCAAAGCTAAGTTCTGTTAAATTTTTGAGCACCATCTAGAACAAACTCAAGGAATTTTGATAACGTTCTTCAAAAAATCCTTGGTCATAATTAATAATTAGCTGCGAAAAATAGGTAAGGTAAACATTTCCGTTTTCATTTGTGTCTTGAAAAGTCATCCAGGCAAGCTAAATTTGAATATGGCTCATAGAAAACGATTATAGCACATCCTGTTTAAAAAACAGCTGCTAGGAATAACGGATTTTGCGTTTATGGGCAGGAATTAAATTTTAGAGCGTTTCCAGATATTTCTTAAGGGACAAGCAAAGTCAAACACCTTGCGGTATATTTTTAGAAGCTATTTAGAATCGCGGGCCGCAACAAGAGGGAAGAGTCCCGGACGACTAGGAGCCCCGAGCCCTGATGAAACCGGAGCATCTACATGGAAGGGGGCGAGACAAAATGCGCATGCAACCCGAGAGGTCCGCAACCACCCCACCGGCGACATTGTGAGGGGGCTGCTTGCCGTGGTGAACAACCAACACCATGTGCTCCGCTACCAAACAATCACTTTAGCAGTGTCATCGAATTATTGACGACGGTGGTTTTTTTAGTATAAATAGGGTGATGGTAGAGGAATAAATAGGCCTCTAGCTTGCTATTTTCCATACTTTATCCTTTAACTGAATACAGCAAATACGGGTGAGTTAGCCGTTTTCCACAATTTGCTTTAAGTTTTGGCTTTTACTTCAAAAACCGTCCCTTCTTAGTCAAAATAGACTTACTTATTTTCGATATCGTGGTCGGCCAATGGGAACGAGGACGAGGTGGCGAGAACGTAGGACTTGGGCCTGGGACGCCGCATCGGTGATGCCGGCACCCAATGTGCCTCGCCTGCAAAGAACTTGATAAAATTTGCATTTTATGTAGATATAGTAAAATGCACAAGAACTGCTATTACGCACCGACAAATTAAAATCGTCTATGTACACAGAAAAATTAAAACGTTGAAACTTTTCGATAAGCCATCGCGGCGCTTTGACGAAAATGGGGGAACGCAGGACAAGCCCAGCGGATCGTTTAACAAATTAGCGACCGGCGTAATGAAATGATATGAGGAGTGGGGAACGCGGTGTCCGTTTCAAAAGCGTCAGTTTGCACAATATAGAACAGCGCAGGTTTAAACTGCCGGACGAAAAGTTCAACAAAAATTCAAAATTTGATAAATGGGTATTACATAATATATACCACTCTATTTTTAACCAAAGTTGAAACAAGGATTGCATATAGCCGAGTGGAACATAGAAGTTGTATGTGTGTGGGAGGCTAAAGCGGAAACCCCCCGGCAGCCCTCTCGGGCCAACAAGACAAATCAGACCCGAGGGACGGGTCAATCTGCGACAATCCTTGCCCACCCCTTCTAGCCTCTCTTTCAACCTTCATTATTAATTGAATTTCGGTATCTGGATTTCTATTCTAAGCCCAAAATTTATCGAGGCTTTATGCTATCCGGACATTATAAATAACGAGGTCTTTAAACTGTGAGACCCCCCAAAAAAGAAGTGTCTATAATTTCATAACATAAACAGTCGGCAGGAAAACGGGGCGCAATGCCCGTTCCTGGTGATGAAACACTGCTAAATTTCTAGGCCATTTTTGGGGTGAAACGTGAGATGGATGGGATTCGAGACTTTTGTGCAGCCGCGGAACTGTCAGTGCAGTCACAGGGCAAGAAGACCCTTCTGGCATAGGGGCAGAGAGAGAGAGAGAGAGAAAGAGAGAAGAGAGAAAGAGTGAGAGCGGAAGAGTAAGTAAGTGAGAGACCAAAAAAAGAGAGTGACAGTCGGCCGACGTGACTAATGTGGGAGCGTAGGGAGACCGTACGAACAAAAGCCGGTGTGCCGTTCGAAATGGCACCCGGGGAGCTATCAATGGCGTCGAGGGCCGGCTTTGGGAAGTAAGCGTCAAAAGTGAAACATCGTATACTTTTAGCTTATCATTTTGGTAAATGCTAATGAAAGCTGATTTCGCCGGTTTTTGTAAAATTTGCATGAAAATAATCACAGCGGGGTGTGTTTTCAGCGCAGAGCCATCTCTTAAAAGCAAATTTTCATCTTTTGCGCAAAAAATGGGGGATAATAAACTGAATAAGATCAGCTTTAAATCAAAGCATCTCAGCAAAAGCGACCTCTGACAGGATTATGAGCTGTGGTTGGTGGCTCGACCCCCCTGCCGGGTGGACGGAATGGTTGGCACGATTGGTGGTTGAGGTGTCGCCTTTCCGATCGCGCCCTCTGGGTCAAGCCCGCGCAGCTGTCCCAACCATTCACCTCATAGTACCACAAGCCACCCCCCTTAACCACAAGCCCATTCAACCCATAAAATAACAATCATGGGTGACCAGGGCCGTAGCGATCCCCGATTTTTGGGGCAACTCCAAAAAAAAATTTTTCCCAACGTATCAAAACTATCAAAAACAGCGCCGCAGGCGAAAATTTTTGAAAAACTTAGGGCCTAGACAGTAAAAACAGTCTTAAAAACAACTATAAAAAGCGCCGCAGGCAAAAAAATTTTCAGGAAAAAATCATAAGGGTCCCCTTATGAATATTTCGGCCTTCGGCCGATTTTGGGGGGGGCAACTTGCCCCAGTTGCCCTCCCCCCTTCCTACGGGCCTGTGGGTGACCGTCAAAGATTGGATTCACGCCTGGGGTGGGTGGAAATTTAATCGAAGATATTTTCTCGAAAACAACAAAGGAGAGTATGTCGGTTTTAGAAGTTTTCAATTTGCGTACTGTATCTGATTTGGATAAAAATTATTATTTATTATTAATTAGGGAGAGAGAGGGAGGTAGAAGGAGAAATATAAAAAGAAAATATTTAAGTGACGTCTTGTTCTTTCGATCAACCAAAATACCGAACATTGGCAATGAAATTGATGCAAAACATGCATGATAACAATTTGTAATTTTATTGATTTGGATTAAAGCAAAAACCTATTCGCGGGGAGTCTAAAAATGCACTGTAATCACATCACTCAAGGTATCCTCCTTACCTGAAGTCTCGTCCAAATTCAGAGCAATATAACTACCAATGACGCGCAAAGCCATCGCCCGGAACAATGGAACTATAGCCATCTACTACCCTAGTTTGACGCGGAATTTGCATGAATTTCCATAATCTTTGGACGTGGTGGCCGATAAAGAGCAGTGGTTCGACGCTACGTTGGAATTACAGAAGGATGCAAAGGGAGAAAGACAAGAAATTTTGATTACGAGACAAACACGTTTTTGAGGCTAAATTTTACATGTTAATTAACATATTATTCGGGTGGCGCGTCTATATGCGTAAAATTTTTAGGTTGCACTAGTCAGTGTCGGTTTGCACCAAGTGGCTAGCTGGAACCTAGCTACGAGGGGGCCCTTGACAATTATGTAAAGGAGCACTTTGAAAAGGAGCTGAGAGCGGTGAAGCATGAATTCGTACGGAGCGAGGGGGAGTAGCCGAATGGACAATGGGATAAGCTGTCACCTGGGGTGGAAAGCCAGGGGAGGGGTAGAGACAGGGGGGTAGGACGACTGTCGGCTAATAGAGTCCCGGGCACCGGTAATTAGCCAAAATTGAGGGGCGGTGACAGGGGGGCAGAGGTCGTGCTTGATCGAGCCCCAAATACCGCTTGCACCTGCTCACCCACCATATCCCATATAGGGGGACTAATGTCGGGCTTCATGGGCACAAAAAGGCCCATCATATGATTTATATGGTTTCAGATGGTGGTTTTGGTTCTTTGGTATTTAGCCATATAGGTTTAATGGCTACACGTTTAATGGAAGTTTAATTTTTGGTATAAGAATTTGTGATCAAGGTGTTTGATAGCTTTACATTACACAGAGCTCGCAAGACCTTTCTAAAGTTATCGGCCATAGACGAAGAAAAACATGTGATTGCCTTTCGCCTTTTTTCTAAATTGTTATTTTAGGGGTTCAATATCTTAATTTCAGTTTTTAGATCCGGTACCGGCGTTTGAGTTGCCGTTTCGCAGCTAAGAACACGTTTTTGAGCTAACGTTTCATATCAAAAATGCTACACAATTTAATGAAACAGGTTCCATTTGTTTGCCGTTAATTTTCTTGAAATTTCCGACCTTTCAAATCTGAAACCAACCCAATTAGAGCTAATGAAAAGTAACTTTTTCCGATACCTTGCATTGCTACATTTCCGAACTACTCCAACCTACATCCACCTCAAATGATATTAGCATTGTTATCCCCTCCCCCCGCAAAATCCTCGATCATTATCCCTCGGCTGATTAGGCAGATCGGGGTCCAAAGTGGGGCGCGCCAGTGGTATGATGAGGGCTGCAATGAGTACTCTCGACCATATGGCGCAATTTCCAGCCGGCGGCCCAAACACCTCGCAATTTGGGTAGGACATCCAACCACCCATGCGCGCCCGCCAGACTAAGAATCCAATTTCCCCGCACACAATAGGCGGATGGGTCGGTGGGGGAGATGGATACCATAAACTTTGGACAATACAATTGGGGATGTAATAGGCAGATCACAAATTGAGGCGGAGGATGTTGGGCTGAAAGGGGAAATTTGCATAACGGAAAGTGGCGGAGAGAGGGAACCTCTTGTAAAATAATTCCACTTAAAAATGTCAATAGGAGACGTATCTATGCATTGTCTTAATATTAATGCGGTTTTTAAGCATATTTAACTGCGAAAAATCGACAAAATTTGGCAGGCCTTCAATTGCACCAGCAAATTGCGATATTCCGGTCGATCCAAAAACCTAATATCCTTTTAGGGTAATCAAAAAATAGGAGGCTGGACCTGTATTCGAGGAAATACGAGTGGTGGTTTTTGCATAAATGCTAAAGACAATAAAAAAGTCCTAATAAAAGAACAAATATATAATGCAGGTTACGATGTTTTGGCATAGATCCAGAAAGAGTTGGTAGGAATATAGTTAATACATTTAACAACCATTTATACAATAAATATTTGTTTAGATTTAATCAAATCCTCGAAGAGTTCCGAGATCTTAATTCAATACACCCAACCCCCCTTAACCCCCACCGGCCCCCAGACCTTTGTTTTCGGTGCCGGCAAAGCAAGAGAATGGATTTTTGGGACCGCCAAAAAGAAGGCTGGTTGAAAAGCGAGCCTGAGGTGAGGCTGCGGATCAATCGATAGCCTGATAGAGCATGGGTAAAGGGCCAACAAACGACAGCTGTCTGTGGGCATGCAATACATCCTCCTAACCCCCCTTTCTCTTGCTCCCGCCTTTTCGATGGGTCACCCACTAACAAATTCTATGCCTTAAAATATCTCGACAATGATTGGATCTTATTTTTGCAAAAAAAAAATTAATAATAAAGAGAAAGTTTAGGTGAATTAAAAATTAAAGACATAGAATACCGCTGGACCGAAAAAAAATCAAAGAAAATAATGAAAGATTGCTCCAAAATAGATAGCAATTCAAGCCATTGAAGCAACTTAAAAAATCAAAAACTAACCATTCGTTGGCATCCCGGTCCTCTTTGGCTCAAGGAGAGACCGCGGCGAAAGCTGGGCTTGTCCGGAGGCTGCTGAAAGCAAAATAAATTTATATTTTTCTGTGAACGTTTCGTCGACGCGACGCCAGAGATAATAACACATCGTCGAAGACATATTTAAGGCTTTTATTGCTCAACAATACGCTGTATGTCATCGGCGTTTATGGGTCGCCACGCAACAGCAACGGCAGTTATGGAAATGGATAAAAAGGGTTTAAATGGGTTTGATTGTGTGTTTCTTGGAAAATTGTTAAATAGGGGTATAGTATCGACCCGGATTGAAAAAGCATGGTCATAAATATTCGTTGAAAGGAGTTTACATGCTGGGCAATTGAACATCAAAAAGTAACGAAGAAAATCCTGATCTCTCTCAAGTCCCTAAAATCAATCCATGCATCTCGGGAACGTTTCGCCTTTCGGCAATAGCTATAAACCGATCAAAATCCTGAGCAGCCCGGGCTCACATGTGCTCCCTCTCTTCCTCTGTCCCTATCCTATGGTGTAAGTGAACGAAAAATGGTTGGGTACCCGAAAATTGGGTCCCCCCCCTTGCAAGAAGCGCCCATTTCGGCTTTGTGCCCCGGACTGCAGGCTGTAATTCGTGACGTCAAAAGGAATGGGAAAGGGAGATCGAGATGATCGGGTGAATCGCGAAATGGGGCAAAAGCCCTGGGGCGAGTTGAGATGGGGGGTGCTGGATCTCTGGGCATTTCGACCCATCCTCCCAATGCCACAGGGAAGCGCCGCATTTCAAGCCTGCGGGTCATCGGCTCCAATTTCCGACTCCCCGCTTCTTCGGCTTCTTGGAAGAATGGAGGTTTGGGCGTGGAATTAGGGGGTTTGATTGGAGGAAAATAGCGTACGCTTTTACTGGCACTTGGCTAGATTGATCTTTACCTGTTGAAGTCGAATGAATAAGCGGACTTTAAAAACCGTAAGAGGCCAGCCGGAAGCTCTGAAAAAAATTTATAAGCCAGGACTGGGTCTCAGATTACGTCCTCCTGACGAGAATTGCGAAAAAAAGTAGCAAATTGTAGCCTTAAATTAGCGTTCAGGGGTTTTAACGATTTTCCGGTGTTTTTCGATAAATAATTTGTTTTTTAACGTACTATCAAATGGCATTCAAGAAATTATGCCAGAAAATGTTAAGATATCGACCCAGGGCTAAAATTTTCGGAACTGCTAGGAAGGGGATGCGCATACACCAAAAATTAAGCGATCGAAAGTTCGAAGCAGATCGACTGTGTATTTAGGTATATATCGGACCATGTGGTTCCCGGTTTAAGAGAATTTGCCGGCTGTAATTCCAGATTTTACCCCCATAAAAATTCGATCAAACCACCAATCCATAAAATTGAGTAAGCCACACCACATACAGTCCCGACGCGTGTCACCGCAAACCCTTTTTTGGGTGGCTGGGTTGCGGGATAGAAGGGGTCGGTTTGTAAGGACCTTCCTTCGTTTTTCTCCATAGCACCCACACTCCGTTGAGTCGCCTTCCTTCCGAGACAAGGTGAGCGGGACTTTGGCGCCAAACAAAGCTCTTTCTGCCTCCACTTCCCTCCACACACAGATCGACAGACAGACAGAAACCCCACAACCTTCTGTCAGCATCCAACAAGTCGAAAGACAGACAGATAGATAGATAGATAGACAGAGAGAGACATTGGTCCTTCCGAAGGACATCGATCAACACCGGGGGTTCCTTAGATCTAGACTAGTCTTCGAAAAAATGTGGCCACAGTTATTTCTTCGTGAATAAACACAAAATACGGACCAATAAAAAAAATGTTTTGGACGGGCAGGGCTTGCATGTCGTAATTCTTTTTGTGCAGCCAATGTCACGAATTCCTTGAATGAAGGCTCCCGGGAATGAAGGCAGAATTAGCAAATTACACGTTTTTACACAAAAAAAAGCTATGGAAGTACCGTTACTTTACGGCTTTTGCTTCGGATCAATGCGGAATAGGTGCACCAAATCTCATAGTTCCTTATTTGGATTATTAATTTAATTTTTATCAACTGCAAGTAAAAACATTTCATGCAAAAAGACGAAATTAATTAGTTTTTCACAAAGCATTCCGACCACTTTTTTTCACATGCAACATCCAAATATCACTAACCAGCAAATCTGCGATGGCGCCGACTCCTGGCCTGTGGGCTACGAAGCACAACCCGCACGATCTGCCCTCCTCCTTCTACTGAATCCACGTCAAGATGGTGCTGTTCCCCGTCTGGTTCATCTTCGGCAAACTTCTTGGACTCAATCTCCTTCTCCTCGAGGGCAGCTCGTAGACTGTCTCTCCTCCAGACTCTTGGCTGTTGATTATGATGTGGAGGGGCTAAAGAAGACATGCTGTAAGGGACAGATAAAAGGTAGGAGGATCAAAAATGTGAGGAGAAAATAAAAAAGTAAAGGGGTTTAAGATATTGTAAAAATAATACACAAACCGCAGAGAAGAGTAGGACCGACCTTTATTTTCTTCAGCCACTTGGCGGGCAATTTTCAGCTTGGAGCCGCTGGCGATCGCAGCCATAAAAGAAGCCTGTCGGGTCCCACGACGTTCGAATGTTGCCGATGGGGGTTGCTTTGGTGACCGGGTCAGGTATTGACTGAAATTATCTACAGTATTATTTATATTGATTTCATTTTCATTTTTAATAGAGGGCCACCGATGTAATAAGTACCTTCCATTTTTCGATCAACCAAATTACCGAAAATCAAATAAAATTTTCAATTTTCAATTAAGTTTGAAAAGATTTGACGATGTTTATTTTTTGCTCGCTTAGATATGTGCCTATGTTAGAGGAATTTATATATGAAAAGTTTGGGCGGGGTTCGTTTTGAAGAACCGGTTTTCAAAAATAACACTGCTTAATTTCAAACAAATTACCTTTGAGAAACAATATCATTGCCTTGAGATCGACTAGATGTAAGTAGCTGTCCTGTTTGATTATAGGCTGCTACCGTATCCCTGGATTGACTAAAAGGATCGAGTACATTGCGCAACAGTTCCGACTTACCCAAACGATCGGGGGACGGTCGCGTACGATGGGTCAATCTGCAGAAGATTTCCATTTAGTTCACGCGGCCGATTATCGTATTTCTAAATTAAAAAAAAGTGAATATCATACTTTTCAAAAATGAAATAAACTCTTTAAGCAAGAAATGCTTTTTGATTCAGCCCCCAACACCAACTTTTAAAATTCGTGAATTTTTCGGATAAGAATAAAATTAGGTCTAGTCATATGCTATTTAATACGCCTTAAATAAATTAACGAAAAATTAAATCTGAAACCCAAATCCAAAACTAACCACGTTCTCACTAGTGGTTGGAATCGGGGAATGAGCGAGTTTTAGGAAAGTCGGCGGCCCCTCTCCAACATGAGCGGCTTCTAAGGAACGGAAGCGGGAAGCTGGCGAGTGGGGAGCCTTCTAAATATTAAAATAATTATTATAATAGATTTGTGATTTGCAAGGAAGATGCCGTGGACGATAGCGTACCGATAGTGGGCGTGGATTTTTGGTCCATCCGGGGCTATGCCGCACCGGTCTGGTTGTAGACGTTGCTAACCATTCAGGAGTGCCTGAAAATTGGTCAATGAATTGCATGTAAATATATTTCTGAAAGCAATTGTTATTAGTGTGATAATTTGCATCAAAAGAGAGCCTACTCGAATGCTATCGACTTTTTCACAAACGGCCCAGAATCAAAATTCCTAAAATCTACCTGTCAACTGACTCCTCGGTCTTTCTGTCCATTCATATGCTGGCGGAGAATCGTATGCCGGCGGAACAACCTGCAAATTTTCGAATCAAATCTAGAAAATAGATACTATTACTCACCTGGACCGGCTGGCGAGGCGCCGCGTCAACGTGGCGCATCGCTTTTCTCGTCTTGACTGCTTTATTCCCGCCAGATGAATTTCTACAAATGTCATAATTGAAAATCACTGCAAAACTGTTTAGAACAAGAAAATAATCTAAAAAAAATTGCGCGATATATGAATTATTTGTCAACAAATTAGATTTGCAAACAGCGCTTAAAAAGAGCAAGAAATCCCGCTTCAAAGCCCCCTTGTAATAGTGCAACGGAAAACATGGCGAGAAGCTAGCCGCATGCCGTGATAAGACACCCAAGAAGATGGCAAATAGCATTTTTAAAGCCGACGATTTAACGACCAATTAATTCATGAAGGGGTGGTTAGAACGGTAGCAATTTGAAAGACATCATTTTTGAATCCAAAAGTTTAAAACATTTACAAATTTATGGCCAATTGAAAATCATTTTTCCTCATTTTTTAAATTCACTTAGGGCTCTTCAACGATGAATTTTGATATTTTAAGTGCTAGTGTGTATGATAAGCACCTTATTCGATTAATTTTAATAACTCTTAAAATTTTTCTTAATAAATACAGCATAGCCCACTTCATGCTTCCGTGGAATCTACCGGGCCATAAGCCCTCTTTCAATAGAACTGAAAAAGAGTGGATGACCTTGGCGAGCATGGGGAAGTGTCGAGAAATGAGCACCTTTTGGGTGTGAGGTAATGGAGCCCCTCGAGGGGCTGGCGGGGAGCAGCAGTTTGAGAGGATGGGTGAAGCGTTTCGGGGTCAATTTCGGGCCGTGGAGATGGGTGGGAACAGTTATTTAAAAGGGGGTTAAGGATGGAATAGGGGCTGTGGAGGGGAATTCGATTACCACGTCCTTCAAAACTCATCGTTCTGAAACGGTTATTAACTTGAAATGGGCTTAGAATTTGGGATGAGATAATTACGTGCATTCTCATGTGTTGATACTGTATACCCCATCAAAAACCGTAAAAAACCGTAAAAACCGTGAAAATTATATTCAGAGCTAAAAAATGTGCTAAGACCTGTGTTTTTGCTTTCCCTTGTGTGGCCTTAACCAGGTTACATGGTAAATACCCTTGGAATTGGGAGAATCTATCAATTTTGTCTTCTGTTTCGGAGCAAAAATATGCAACCCTAGCATCCGAGACATTCAGGATAACTTACAATACGATAAAATAAAATCAAAATTGAAATGAAGATAATTAAAAAAATCATATTAATATAGAATATACATGATTCAAAAACCATAATCAAAGAAAATGCGATATGCACGCTTTTTTACAAAATTATTGATTGGAACAGGTAGCTGCAAAGTTGGTGCCATTAGTGTGGTGGAATGATCAGGCAGATGCTTTGGAAAAAGAGAGGATAATAATCACCAATAATCAAAGCGGCAGATTCAAATGCCAATGAGATTTTTGAGAACATTTCTCTGCATCCCCTGGAGGGGAGCAACAGCTGGAACAAAAAAAAATGGAACCGCAATGACTGGGGGTGTCGATGAGAATGGGTGAGCAAAACGGTATGTGTGTGGAGGGTGGGATTGAGTGGATGTGCGGGGGAGTATTGGTGGTGGTGGGTCGAGCTGTTTGAGTGTGGGCTGCTGGGATGACCCGAGGGCCGATCACTCATCGATTCCTCCTTCTCTCCCCGGAAGGCATGCCCTTACTCTCTCTGTTCATATATATGCCCTAAGGCTATTCGCTAAACAATAGAGGAGGCCTCGATTGGGGCCGCCACTTTGTAGCCAGTGCAACGGTTATAAGAAGTTACAGGGTCGTCGATTTTTTTTGCAGCTATTCAAACAATAGTCTACTTTCTTCGGTTCTCAAGATTTCGAAAGTTTTGAGTGGCTTTCCTCGAGAGGTCGAGGGTTTTGAACAGAGATCTATTGAATTTCAGGTCTAGGAGAACGCCTACCCCTTGAATTTACAATTAAATTTGTCCAAAATAGTCAAATAGTAATAGTCAAAAATTACTCCAAATTCTTGCACTTTTTTACAATTTTGAGTTATAGTGCTCATTCGATAGCGAAAAATTTTCTGAATGAAACGGCGATACTCATTTTGGCGAAATCTGCCGGAAAGATCAAAATAACTGAGCTTAAAGTTGCATGGTTTTCGGTAAAAAAGGGGCTAAAAGCTCCATAATTTCTAAAACAAAACTATTCTGCAATTTTTGAACATGTTTTCGGAAACAGCGATAAATTCTGCACAAGATAGGCTGGGTCCTGTCCAGAATTTCCATCTTGACAAAAGCACCTTATTGTAAGTCAGTCCAAAGCAGAATTTTGTTAAATTACGATTAAAATTAAAATCATCAGAAAACTTTAATTTCTTGATCTTACGTTTCAAGTAATTTTGAGCCTGTCGGGGCAAATTTATTTAAATTTCCCCGAACATACAAAAATTCTAGGGCACACACCCCGATTCGGCCGCGTTAGCAAACAATATTCCCGGCGTCGACGCAAACACAGACCAAGCAAAATAGCCTAAGAAAACGGCGGCCGAAGCCTGTAGGAGGCTAAGGAAAGAGCTGTGTTCCCCTGGTAGAGAGGTGCTCGATATCCCGAAAGGATGGAGACCCCCGTAGGCTCTCCAAACAAGACCCACATCGATCCGATTGGAAGGCCACACAAGATCTGCTGACAGTGCTAGGAGATCAGAGCAGAGCCTTCGATCAGAAATCTTGGATCAGATTCTCGACAACACGGCCGGGTGGGTCCTTATCAGAATGGGGGAAAAAGGAAGGAGGAGATGGCAGGAGAGGGAGAAAAGGGGGCAGCAAAACGGACTGTGTAAGCCCGGCGATTATTCATCGAAACCTCTTTGCCAACCGAAAAGAAGCTATCTGGAGGAGGGTGGTCAACAGAGACGTTAGTTTTTGGGGGAATTTTGAAGGGTTCTCGCAATTTTCTATCGACAAAATGGTTCCTTTGCACGTTACCGTAAATTTTGATGGGTAAATTCAATTTTCGAATTTGCAGTAACGACATTACTATTTTTCAATCACCAAACGGGGTTTCTGTCGGATTTAAAGATGGGATTTTCGACATCGATAAAGTACGCCCTGATTTTCGGCACTAAAGTACCTAAACACGAACTATCGGCGTAAGGACATTTCGACAAAATGATAGCCGGACAAATTGAATCGTCAAATTCTCCAATTTTTGAAATTCTGGACAAATTCGATAAAATCAGCTCCAAATTTTGTTCATTCAAAATTTCTGAAATTTTATCCCTCAACTTAGCTACTGTGGCGTTGCGCTTGTTGAAAACACGTTTCTCTGAAGAAAAACCTCATAATCAAGATTTTTGTTTTCAAATACTGGCGATGATCACCCGCGAATCGCAACAAGTCGCCCCGGCCCAAATTTGCGGTGGTGTGAAAGTATACAAGCGCTTAGACACGGAAAGCTGTCAAAAACAACAAGGTGTAAGATGAGAGGGGCCTGGCTGAGTGTGCGGGTACAGGCCCGCCGAAAACGTGTGGTGGAAATTCCGCGAAGACAGGGAAGGAGATGGCCGACGGGGAAGAAGCGAGTCGGGTCATTTCGAGTGGATCCACAAACATCTGAAGCCTTTGCGGGGGGGGGGATGGGGCTAAAGGGATGGTGGTGGATGGATGGGGGATGGGACGGGAGATCGGTTGGTGGTTGGCTTTCCACGATATAACCCGGCTCAATCCCTTTCCTAATCTATGATAAGCCATTTCGCTTGTTCGTGTATGTGATAGCACATAAGTGAAAGGAAAAGCGCAATCTGGCGTGCCAAAAGGGACCGATAAAAACATGTAGGAAGCGCTAGTAGGAGTAAAATATTTTTTTTATTTTTCTGAATAGCATTTTTCTAAGCTATCTTTCTTAGATGCTTCATGCAAATTTTTAGACCAAAAATGGACTATTTACGGAATTTTGGGGTCGTTTGTAGGTTGCTATGCTATGATGTTTTGTAATTTTCCATTAGAAACCGAAAAAAAATGATCTGGGAGAAGGAGGAGATGCAGTTTAGAAGAGGGTTTCGGAAAAAAAGGAGATTTAATAAATGCCATCGGAATTCACGGCTAGGCACGTGCAGCCTTAAATCTTTGGAAAATTCGACACGCGCTGCCACATAGCTTCGACGACCGGAATGCTAGGCCACATGTCCCCAACTAGAATTCCCTATAGGGGCTAGGTAGAGCGGCAGCCTGTATGCTGTAAGGAGCCAGCAAAAGGAGGACGAGTTGTATGGGGGCGACGAGTGGATAAATGCGTCTCAATCACCCTCCTTCTCCTCCTCCTCCTCCTCTACCCATAGAGCAATGGAAAAGCAGGCTGCCGACGTCCTCTCACGGCCCCCTCTTCTACTACATCAAGGTTGCTACTACCTCATGTCAACGAGGTAGTAGTACAGTAGTACTGAACAATTGACAGATTCTAGTCTTCCGGTTGAGGGTATTGATGTGGAAAGCGTGGAAATGGGCAGGGGCAGCTTTTGTAGGGTTGGCGAGTTATAACTTAGATTTTTGTGATTGTGATTTAGCCTGGGAACTTCGTGCATCCGACAACTTGGGCGTCTGGGCCAAAAATCCGTTGGATTTAATCGTTCGAAAATTTTAATAAATAATGTCGACAGTAGAGCCACAAAAACAGCTTATGTCATCCCTAATCATTAGTTGTTGCTAAAAACCGCAAAATCCGGGGGTATATTGAAATAAAGAATTGCATATAGATACATCGAAGCGACAGACCAAAATAAATGCTCAAAATGAGGATGTGCATAGCCGAGGGCCGGGGCGCGCGGATCTATTCGAGGACAACTCAAACAGCAAAAACTGGCTGTAGGCTGTGTGTGGAGGTCGAGCCCCCGACCGTCCATCCTTTCCACCCAAATTCAGCCTAAAAACGCCCTCCGCGCGGCCAGATTCCCGGAGGAGAGCCAACCAACCATCGATCGGCTTACCGGGTTCGGCGTTGAGAACTGCCCGGAACGGAAAAGGCGTGAGAAATGATCAATTGCTACTCCTATCCTTTTTGAAATGTTTGCAAAAAGAGGGCACGCACTGGCAGATAGGGCAAAGTGTGATGGTGACATTTGCACTTGTGCTAAAAACATCAAAAACCACTGGATTCCAGGAGTCGGAAAAATGAATTGAAATAACCGTTATGCAAATTTTAGGATTCGAATAACATGTGATTAATTAAGATTTTGCTCGTCATCAGTGGCAAATGATTAAATCTAAGTAAAATCATTTCAAATCCGGTTCAAACATCATTCAGGAAACCATGAAATTTAAATCTTAGTAAAATATTATTCCATACCATGTGAAAAAAGCAATAGAATTGACTTGAAATCGAATATTCTAAAGAATTTTTAAATCCAACGAAAAATTTCTAAAAACTCTCTGTGTCAATAATGTCAGCAATATTTTCAAAAACGTGTGACCTTCCAAAATAGCGTTTACGAAGCGCTGTGGTTAGATGGTTGGTTGAGCTGAGGTGGTGGGGTGGGCGTGAGATGACCCAGATTGTTTATTTCGTCCGCCAGGCGGCCACTTTCTCAAAACTAAATTCGACGCTAGCGTAAGCGCACGCGGGCTGAAAGTCCGACGGGGGAAAAGGAAAGAGAGATTTGGAAGGTCTGGGACATAGTTTACAAGTCCTATGAAAATATTTTTATAAAAACTGATATTGTTCGGTTCTTTCGCCTTATCGGGGGGAGGGGTGTCCACTGGATCCAGTTTTACTGCTGACTCGAGAAATTCCTAGTGACGTAATAGTAACTATCTCAATATCCAAATTAGATAAAGTTCAGGTGAAAACTACTTCAAAATTCAGAAAAAAAGCAGAAAATTGCGGTCGAGAAATGTCGAATCGAAAATGGGAGGTAGATCTAGAAAAAACGTGTAGAGCCGTGGCCTAAGATGATTCACCCACACTCAGATTTTAATATCCGTCTGTTTATAGTTTTTAATAATGCTAAAACCCCGTTCCACCGACCAAAATCGTACCGATCTCCTATCTCTACCAAAAAATCTGAATGTCACCGATGTTTCTATTCCCCCCGAGGCGTTGGCGCTATCACAACAGAAAAATTGCTGACGGAGAAGGTTCAGCTCGGGGGAAGCGAAAGAAGCGAAATGGAAGAAAAGGTGATGGTCGCCAGGGATGGCTAGGCGACAGGTGAAACTCGTTCCAAAAATGCGGCGCTTTGTGTGTGAATGGCAGTGATCCAGGCGACGGCTCCAAACACAAACACGGCCTTCTCTTCGCATTTCGACCGACAAACCGACAAAAATAGCGGCGATTGGTTGGGGCAGACGCATGGAGATGGATTATTTGTTGGAACACGCCATTCCGGACAGTAAAAGCGCGGCCGGGATGGCATTCGATATGGCAATATATGTTTCTATCCGGTGAACCTGGAAAAATTGGGTATACTTGTAATATATAGGGGAAAAAATGGGAAATGAAGCGCCATTGGGGCGACCATAGGTTCGTCATGCGACAGGTAAGTTCATTGAAAAGCCGGCAAAAAGAGTGATTCATTCGCCTACGACCATACCACGTTGAAAGCACGGCATCCCGTCTGATCTGCCAAGTTAAGCAACGTTGGGCTCGGTTAGTACTTGGATCGGAGACGGCCTGGGAATTCCGAGTGTCGTAGGCTATTTTGCCTTTTTGGCTACTGCATTTATTGGAAAAGCGCCAGTTTACATCTCTGCAGCCCTCCGAATGTCATAAGACCAAGTTGGTTTGCTCATTTGTTTTTCATCACTTGATTGCCGCGATAGGGGTGGTCAAAAATATATGAAGAAGAAAAGGGATCTTGTAATTTACCAAGACTAACAAGGGAACCACCCGAGGTCGAGGTGGCGTTTCGTTATGGGACCCAGCCCATTTTGTGCAGAATTTTTCGCTGATTCCGAATCCGCTGCTCATTTTTGCCAAATAGCTCGTTTTAAAAAGTTATAGCGCTTCAAAGTTCCATTTTTTCCCAAATTTGTCAACTTCAAAGCCATTTATTTTGCACTTCCCGGATGATTCATCAAAAACGAATATCGCCATCATATTCAGAAAATTTTGCTCTATCGAATGAGCTATTTAACTCAAAATTGTTGGAAATCGAAAAATCGACGATACTTGGTATGGACTTCGTTTTTGTATGGGAAATGGTTAAAACAGACTATTTCACCTCCCATAAGTGATTATCGATAGTCAGTAGCGCAGTAACCAAATATACCATTCGAATCAGAAAAAAATTCTCTACAAGATAGGCTATTTAAAATGGATCGGCGTATTAAAACAAAAAAGTTGGGCATCGTGACGGATGACCGCCCGCGGGCTCAAATATGATCTTAAAATCGCCGTAACTTTTTAAATCTGGCTATTTGGCAAAAATTGAAAGCGGGTTGGGCAGGAATCAGCAAAACATTCTGCACAAAATGGGCTGGGTCCCATAACGAAACGTCACCTCGACCTTAGGTGGTTCCCTTGTAAGGGTTTCGAAAGCACAAAAGGATGCAAAATAGAGGTGTCCTTCTAAAAGACAAAAAGCCAACGACACTCGGAATTCCCAGGCCGTCGCCGATCCAAGTACTAACCGAGCCCAACGTTGCTTAACTTGGCAGATCAGACGGGATGCCGTGCTTTCAACGTGGTTTGGTCGTAGGCGAGCGTTAGGGCTTTCAGCGTAATTTTGAAGATAACACAGTCACTCCTTACCATGCTCCCATGAACCCTTTCGAAGAGTTGTAAACGCTGCTGGTTGAAAAATAGAGTACTGCAACGTAACAAAATGTGTCTAATATCTTATGGATAGTTATTAAAGCCATATGCTACTGCTTAGCCAACATATTGACTTAAGCAAAAATGAAGTGCTTTCCCGGAAATGATGTATGCATTTCTGATGTATGCGCGGAGCCGATAATCTGGGGGCCCATCGGGTGTCATCAAGGAATAAATTCTTCGAGCAAACAATGTCCTGCAACGGGAGCGTGCTTTGGTTCAATCACATTCCTAGCTCCGCCAATATCGATGGCCAATTACCATGCTTTGATTATTCTATTACCATTATTATTTCTAAAGATACATGGGAGCAGTGATGAATACCGTTTGATTAAAGATTTATTGAACAACTACAAGTATCTACACCTTTATACTTTTATATGTTAAGTATAGCCCAATGGAACGGCCAGTAAAGAATCATAGCGAAGCGCTGAATGTGAAAATGCGAACGATTTTGCAGCAATTAGTTGATGTGGTAGGGTACTCGTTCCCAAAATCTTGTGGTTTTTAGGACGAGAAAAATCAATTGGTGCAGCTTGTGCTCTGGGTGAAACTGGTATGCAAGACAAATAATTACACCGATTATCGATTGTTTTCTTATCGGAATGGTATTCGCTATGCGTTTATTTAGACTTGGATCGATTATAAAATGAAATGGGATCCAACCGAATACGGTGGAATTAAAGATGTCCAATTACCACCAAATACCTTATGGAAACCTGATATTCTGCTTTTCAACTCGTTAGTTCTAGGGGAATATAATTAAATTATAATTTTTTTCAGGGCCGATGAGCATTTTGATGCTTTATTCCCTGTTAATTTTGTTGTGGATCACGAGGGTCGTGTACTCCTTGCTCCACCATCGATCGTCAAAATTTCCTGCAACGTTGATTTGACCCATTTCCCATTTGATGATCAGATTTGTTACTTAAAAGTAAGTAATAATCATAGATAGAAAATTAATCACGTTTTAAGTATGGTAGTTGGACCTACACCGGCAACAAAGTTGATATCGACATCGACCTCGAGGATTTGGTAGCACCACATAATATGGATCTTCAATATTACGTCCCAAATGGAGAATGGGATCTTTTGAGTAATTTTTCAACCGTCACTCTTTTAAGGCTTTTAAGGCACGCCAGCTCGAGTGGATACAAAAGAATTTGTTGGTGAAAAGTACATTGAGGTCTACTTTTACGTCCACCTGAAACGCCGCACATTATACTATGGTATCAAAGCATTAAGCCTTTCAAAAACTTTTAGGTTTGAATTGGATCATTCCTTCTCTTCTCATTTCGCTTTCCAACGTGCTTGGCTTTGCCTTGCCGCCAGAGTGTGGTGAAAAGATTACCGTTCGTAAGTTTATACTGGACTTGTTTACGTTTTTTTTAAATTAATTTTTTTTTAGAAATCACAAATCTACTGTCCGTGTTGGTGTTTCTCGGCATGGTATCAAATGTGACACCGCCAACCTCGGAATCGATACCAGTAATTGGTAAATTTATTGATATGACCTTTACCAATAATGAAACATTTAAGTGGCCTTCTTCACGGCTTCATTGCTGATCCTTGGTCTATCTGTAATTACAACCACCCTCACAATTACCATCCATTTCCGTCACCCAAAAACGAGACCCCCGATGGGACCTGTGGTAACGACAACCAAACAGAACGTAGCAAAATTACGAATTTTCAGATGGGTCTGATTTTCCTGGAATGGCTCCCATGGTTGCTGCTAATGACCAGACCGGGAAAGAAATTTGTGCGGCCAAAGCAGGTGCAATCATGTGTGGATTGCGTGGAATCCAAGGTATATTTGCGAACTGAAGCCTAAAAAAATATAGATGATGGAAGCAAGGCGCAGTAAGCCTTCACGCCATTCCTTAGAGGATGAAGGTGGACCTGAACGGGATGAGAGCCTATTGCATTGTGCACGACTCGACGATTTCTCATCTGGAAATAGCCTGGATGGTATTTTGGATTTCGAGATATCCCAGATTTTTTAGATTCAATCCCATTTGCCGTTCCTCAATATCCTTTGGACGAATGCACGCCGATGGAAGCGTCATTAAGAGACATTTCTGCGAGCCTACAGTTTATCAAAGTGGGACTTGCTGAATACCACTTTGATAAAGACTTTTAGGAAAAGTTCAAAGAGGAAGAAGAGGAAGAAGATCAGCAAACGGATTGGCGTTTTATGGCAATGGCCCTCGATCGCTTCTTCTTATTTTTATTCACTGGAGCTTACATTTTCATCTCATTCTCAATGGTTATTGCCACACCTCGAATTTTTGATAACTCGATTATTACTGTTGATTGAGTATTAGGCATAAACTGTTTGGTCCGGCACATCAACATTTTATAATTTCAACATCTGAAAATAGCGACATTTTTGGCATAGCATTTTAGGGATTTCCCAAAAGATTTTGACGATTTTAAAATTCGGCATAAAGTTGTTTCGACATTCCGAAAGCTAGGCATTGTGTAATTGGCATTATGGTTTTTGATCTTAAGCATTTCACCATAATTTGGATGGTATGAATTTCGCCCACATGCGGGCCGCCATTTCGAAAATTTCGAAATTCTGAAGATCGACATTTTAATAGCAAAACAAAATAAAGCTGCAGACTATAACACGGTAAGTACGCAACAAGCCAAATTCCGTAGAACAAGAATATCCTCCCAAAAACTGGACCCTGCTGCAACAACTGGCAGCAGAACAGCCGGACCACCCGCGATCGGTGCTTGAACCCCGGGTCTAAGCATTGCGGGATCAGTGTCGGGGCACTCAACTATTGAATAGATAGCGCAGACAGACAGTTAGAAGGACTGTATGGACACATTGACAGAGAGAAAGAGACGACCCCTATGCCCCCCGTTGCACCCTTTTGCCACTTGGGTCTCTTCTGGGACTGTTGCCCGGGCCCCTTCTCTTCTCTGCCGTTTGAGGGGGTCCGGTTGGGACAGCGTCATGCCAGGGCAAGGGGCAGCCCTTTCCAAGCTCCCAACAATCTCACATCTAGAAGCCGTTTTCAATACAAGTTATTTGATAACTCATGCTCACCCTGTGAGGTTCATGATCCTCGATTTCAAGCTCCTCTTCGGAAAATCCCAAGGTTCAGAATTTTCGTTTCTAATCCTATTGTAAATGATTGTACACTCCGCGATTCCCGCGATCGCGATTCATGATTCTCTGAAGACGAGCCCTGCGATTTAATACAAAAGAGGCTATCATAGGTGCCCTTTCCAAACAGAACGAAATTTTGAGGTTTCTTTTCCAGGTTTCTTTTTGGCGGGTGCCTTTCCAGGCAGCCCGTTTTACCCCAGTTCTTGTTAGTAGAATTTCATAGAATTTAAAGTAGTGTTTTTGCACGCCCTAGGGATATAGAGGTCTTAGGACGAAGCCGTTGATATGCAAAGTTTGTTTTTTATGCAAAGCTATGCAAAAATGCTTTTTGTAGCTGTACTTTTTTGGCTTCCACCGGCTGGCAATTAGATAATCGCTTTTATGCCTATCCGTTTGGGCCATTTTTCGCAAGTCTGCAATTCGAGTCTAAAATTCGTCATTAATTAAAGCCGCTTTACGGTAAAAGTTGCGTCAATAACCCGGTAAATGCTTTAAAAGTTATTAGCGCCCTTAGCGCATGCAAATTAAGCTTTATCCGAGTAAAATCTTTTTGACTTTTGAAGG
Source organism: Mesorhabditis sp. LJ9110 (assembly GCA_038088335.1). Lineage (NCBI taxonomy): Eukaryota > Metazoa > Nematoda > Chromadorea > Rhabditida > Rhabditidae > Mesorhabditis > Mesorhabditis sp. LJ9110. The sequence continues at coordinate 386,092 of JBBGBA010000091.1, forward strand.
TTGTTGTTCGAATTTGTCTGTGCAGTTTGTAAACAATAAGAAATGTTGGTTCTCCGGACGACGATCCAAAAGGTCGCACACACTTCAAAATTGATCAGTATCTTTATCCAATTTGATAAGTTACTACGTTTTTACTAAGCCGATCTGGCCACCCCGTTTTACTCTTTGCAAAAGACAGACGAGTGCCGATCGAGACCGGGTGAGAACTCGTTTTTCATTTATGTATATTTGGGGGGAGGGGGCGGATGCGGAGAGCAAACAGCAACAGGGCCAGCTGCTTCGAAGAACTCTCTGTCAATACGAGGCTCAGTCAAGGGGGGGGGGGGCACATTTACTCGGCTGCCAAATGGCAAAACTTGATCAGTTGATGGTTGGAGCTGAGTTGTACGTTCGGCTCAATTCATTCTGCTTCTGGCGGACAATTTCTTGGAAGACCTCTGTGATTTAGGTGGTTCTGCCCGTTCCTCAATGCTTGTCGTACCTTATAGTGCTTCTTTGGAGTTATTGGAGTTTTTCTGTAGCTCTAATTGTGGATCCAGGGATTTTCTGGTTTTCCCTTTTGCAAAATTAAACTTTTCTTGAACTTAAACTTTGCTTAATTACAAAACCTTTACTTTTTACGTTCTAAACCATCACGCATAACCTACCTTCTTAACTGCCTTTATTTATGGAGCCACTTCACACCAATTTTTGTAAAATCTCACAAAAACCTTAATAACTCTTCTGGTTCCAGATGGGGTCGATGGCACGGTGGGGATTGTCTCTATGCGGGTTGGCATCAATTTTCGTCTTGGTCCAATGCCAAGAACCGGGATTCACCTACTTGACAGCCCAGGACTTTTTTAATGCCCAGGTTTGTGGTCTAAGAACCTAATTAGAACGCTAACCAAATTCTAAAAGGGAATCATTAAATGTTGGAAGCCCTTCCTTTTTAAAGAAATCTAATTCATTTATTTCAGTTTGTAAATACCAACACACCGATGCGAATGCGACCCCTGAACGATATTCGATTAAGATACCGGGTATCGATATAAAAAATCCTTCAGTAAACGCTAAAATCTAGAGAGGCCTTTCAAAACGAGGGATCGCCGTCTCACTCGAAAAAGACAAATGGCCGATGGGACGGGTCCCATACGTCATCTCCAGTTCATATAGTAAAACACGCATCGTATAATTATATTAAGCCACTCTGTACCAAAACTTGACGGCGAAGAGAAGCCCACTTTTCTAGCGAGCGCTCAAAAAGCGGTGTTGGCGCGGTCATTTGCTGCATATCAGCAGAAGACATGCATCACTTTTGTCCCAAAGAGATCCACCGATAAGGATTATGTCGTGATTTCAAAGCTTGATGGGTTAGTTTATTAATTCTTGTCAGCGAGAGTTCATTTGTAGTTGTTACGCTGATTTTGCGCGAGTGGGCGGACGTCAACAGGTGTCGTTGGCTGACGAATGCGTGGATTACGCTACCGTAATTCATGAGCTGATGCATGTTATCGGATTCATCCACGAACATCAGCGGTAGTTTCATTGTAACTCAATTTAAATTTTTATTTAGGGAAGACCGTGACCAATATGTTAAGATTGTATGGCAAAATATTATCCCAGGTGGGTCAGCAATCTTAACTTAATTTAACGAGCGTTAATTTGGGCCCCTAGCTAGGTAGTGGCGTCAATTTTCAGGAGCAAACGGCGATTTCGATAAGCTGACAAATTTGGGACTTTCTTACTACAACGAAGGATATGATTATACATCCATTATGCACTACGAAAGCAATGAAGGCAGTAAGAATGGGAAGAATACCATTGAGGTGGGTGAAATTGACATTAAACGGGATCCATTACTATTTTTGTTAACTAATATTACTTATTTCTAAGCCATCAACGATTTTCTCATTATAGGCAAAGCAACAACAATTCACGAATATCATGGGCAAAGCTACCGATTTCTCCGTGTCGGACCTCCGACGAGTCAACCGAATGTACGGATGCTGGTCGAAACTCGGTTAAAGCAATATTCGCCATTCCTACCCACCCGCCACACCCTGCCCCATCGACCCCTAATATATTGGGTACTGTAACAGGTTTACGTCAAACCAAATAGTATTTTCCGCAACTCCGAGTGGCCTTGCTACCCCGGTTACCTGCCACCTCGCATCACTCCGGTTTCGATCAAACCCCGGTTATTTGTAAATATTGAATTATATATGCCTTTGGTGATTTATCTTTCCGGTGAAACGAATAAAGACTGTGTTAATCGATGCGAGGCCTTTCCTTTTGCCCTCCAAAACACTGAAATCGCAGCAACACGCTTGCTCAATCGCCTACGACCATACCACGTTGAAAGCACGGCATCCCGTCTGATCTGCCAAGTTAAAAGGCCGTTTGCGAGAGGACCGAACAATGCTTGGCACAGTTTTTTTGGACCCTGTTTTTTTGACGGCATCGGAAAGAGCATAGTCGAATTAGTAGAGCTGCATAGTTTTGAAAGTTTAAAAGTTAATTTTAGGGTTTAAATTGGAGTCAAAGTTGCCGACCCTCAAAAATTATCTCGAAAGTTGCTGAACCAAATTGGTCGAAAATTTGTCACAATACCTAATTTGGGATGCTAATCATTTCTCTAATACATCGAAAAGCACGAAAATGAGCGGAACATGGTTAAATCGCGTACCCAAAACAGTTTTCAGGGTTTTGTATTTTACGGGTTCTTGGCGGTCCGTTGTAAATAACCTTAAAAGATGCGCAAAAAAATTCTACATCGAATGAGGTATTTTATACCGGGCCGACAGAAACCCTACTCTTGCTATAAAGCATTTACTGCGCGCAAAACAGCCCCCAAAATGGGTCAAAAACCTCAAAAATGACCAATTTTGAAATCGGATATATGAAACCATATCTAGAGACGAGCTGAGTCCATTGCAAAAGAGCAAAGAAATATTGCTTTTGAAGGGGGCTGGGATCGAACTGGCGCGACCCTTGGATTGGTAGGCGAGCACTCATGCAATCCACCACGGCCCCAGGGAGGGCTTCCAGGCAGAAGGTCGAGTTCGATTCCTCCCCGGATCTCAGCCTATATTCAGAAGCCAAATTTCTTTTTGCTCTTTTTTGCAATGGACTCAGCTCGTTCTCTAGATATGGTTTCATATATCCGATTTCAAAATTGGTCATTTTTGAGGGTTTTGACCCATTTTGGGGGCTGTTTTGCGCAGTAAATGCTTTATAGCAAGAGAGGGTTTCTGTCGGCCCGGTATAAAATACCTCTTCGATGTAGAATTTTTCGCATCTTTAAGGTTATTTACAACGGACCGCCAAGAACCCTAAAATACAAAACCCTGAAAAACTGTTTTGGGTACGCGATTTAACCATGTTCCGCTCATTTTCGTGCTTTTCGATGTATTAGAGAAATGATTAGCATCCCAAATTAGGTATTGTGACAAATTTTCGACCAATTTGGTTCAGTAACTTTCGAGATAATTTTTGAGGGTCGGCAACTTTGACTCCAATTTAAACCCTAAAAATTAACTTTTTAAACTTTCAAAACTATGCAGCTCTACTAATTCGACTATGCTCTTTCCGATGCCGTCAAAAAAACAGGGTCCAAAAAAACTGTGCCAAGCCATATTAGGGTCTGTTCGGGTGGCTCGCGGACGGCCTTTTAAGCAACGTTGGGCTCGGTTAGTACTTGGATCGGAGACGGCCTGGGAATACCGAGTGTCGTAGGCATTTTGCCTTTTTGTGGCGTTTATGCAATTCTTGGTTATCATACCTACTACCTTACTGACCTACCTATCGCCATTTTTCACCATAATAACAATTTATTGCTGGCCGGCCAGAACCTAAAATCAAAATTAGTTTTTGCATTCGTCTCAAAATCTGCCTCAATCTCGCCTGCAAATCCGTTCCACCCTACAGTACCCCTGGTGGTCATCGCCGAAAAACCCGCAGTCCTTAAATACCGGTCTGAAGACGGAACGTTTTTATATGCGCTGAGCTCAGGATTTACTGTCCGGCCCCCAAGGATATGATGCCCGCAAAAAGTTAAGCCGTTCCCTGGCTATTAAAGTGGCCGCTGAGGATTATGACATCCGGTAGTTCCCATATAGGACCGGAAGGCGGTTCGAACACCGTTCCGGATTATCTGCAAAGTGCTTCTGGAACAGATTCGGAGTTCTCTCAGCCGGAAAGACATCGCTTCCTGAAATTGTCGTGGTCTTCAGGGAAGTGGATTTATACGGAAAGAGGTGAAGAGGTGGGTTTGAGATTTTTCTGGGTTACTCGGGAGTTCATTGCGTTTAAGTTGAAAAATGCGTTGTTAAATTGTTAACAGTACCACGTGGCGGTCTTCATCTCGTATTTTTTCCAATATTTGTCCCTTGACCCTGATAAAAACCGACAAAATTGTATTAGGTATTCCCAAACACTTATTTGACTAGCTATGCCTTATCACGGGCGTTTAACCCGGTTTAAAGTGATAAATTTTAATAAAGTTGGTCAAACCCCTTAAATGAAATTTAGTGTCATCGCAAAAAGAATTTGGAGGAGAGAAAATAATTTTTATATTGGAGGAACTATGGTGGTTGTTTCCCCCAGGAGGCAATATTGAGAAATAACTAAATACCTAACCATAACCACGATCACTCATAGCACCCTTCTCCACCCAATTTCTTGAAGCGATTCTCGACAGCCAGCTAGTCTTCCAGTTTATGATAGTTCTAGCAAAAGCCTCATTCACCCCTCTCGGCCTCCATCAATTCATCGTTTTTATGCCGTCGAACCGGAAAGCCCGAACCTTTATCTGGCAGAACCGTCGGACGCTCCTGCCCCTACCAGCCCCTCGCAAGACTTCTTTTTTTAATGTTTAGCAAAAAATGGGCGCCGCCACTGTCTACCCGACGCTCCGTTCTCCATCGGTTCTTGCCATGCACTGCATAGTTTTATTTTCAGCCCTCCCTTAGTCTGTTCGCTGACTTCTTCTTTTCCCCCTTCCATCTCTAGCAAACCCCCTTCAACCCCGTGCTACCCGCTTTCTTTTTTGGATGGTAGCTTTGGACCGAATCGTCATTCGGCAACCCACTCACTCACTCACTCACTCATTCGCTAGCCTCTCAAGGTTCGTCTCGCTCATATGACTGTCGTTCACCTTTTTTTTCTAAAGAACGCTTTTTTGGATATTTATAAATCGTATCTGCTCTATTATAAGCCCCTATAATATAAACCCTTACTTGTAAAAGCGAAAGTTGTATTTATAGTTTAAACGATGAGCCTAAAAGTTATGTTTATGCGTTGTTAGGATTTTTTGGGACTTTTAGGCAGAACCAAGATTGATATATTTTTTTTGATGATTTTTGATATTTTGGTAAATCCGGAACCTATAAAATGACTATGCGATGATTTCTAAGAAATGTAATTTTTATTCGTCTTTAAGACCTTGCAAGTAGCACTCCACAATTCTTTTTTTGCAGCAACGTGGAAAATAATTTTTTGGGTGTTTTACTATATTCACAAATTTTTCTTTTGGCCGGTAATGGTCAGGACCGCCACTCAACTTTATTAGTACCTCTTATCAGGTACGAAATTGACAAAAAACGTCATGACGCTTTGGGTTGGAGGGGTTATGAGGTTTCTATTGAATCGCGGATAGGATATTTATTTGGATTAATTAACGATTCAGTTAATGGCATGTCAATTAGTATTTTAGATCTACAAATATTTATGTAAACGAGTTGAATGTCCAAAATCTCCAATCCAAATTCTCCTAATCTAATTCTATACTTTTGCGGCCTTCTCTGGTTGACGAGGATGGCTATTGCGATGAACGGGGGGCCCGGTGGGCCGCCTGGCTCGGAAAATGCGTAATAAACGATATCGTGGTGCCATCGGGCCGGGAAGGGTTTTTGTCGAGGCACGGGCGGGGACGGGGGCCAGCAAAAACGAAATACGCCCCAATACACGACGGCCACTGGGCCCAGCGGCTTATTTCACCCCTATGAAATTGGTTGTTTTTGATTTTGTCTTGTTATCAGTATTAGAAACCCAGCTTTTGATCAAGTCGCGGTGTTTCAAAAGTTATGGGGAGAGTTCCTCATATTTAACACCATCATAAGTTGATGCGGTTTTGATTTTCTAAGCAGCTAATTGATGGCGCCTAATTTTTGTAAGGGACATGCCAGCAGAACAAAATTGTGTCCTGATAAAGTCTTTTCTGCCCAGGAACGAGTGTTCCTTAACCTACAATTTTCATATCTATTTATGCTAAAAAAAAAAACTAAAATATGCCGGTTTTGCCTTCCGATTGTCTTCAAATGTTTAGCGTAAACTAATATGTCGATATTTCGCATTACTGAGCCCTAGTATCCTACGGAAACCACCGTTTCCTCTTTTTAAAGCTATTTTTTTCACCCACCCGACGATAGCTCGACGACCTTAATTTGCATGGGAAACGGAACCCAAGAGAACGTAGGGGTTGACCCGAGGGCTAGTAGTGAGACTGGTCGGTTTCAAGGAGACGTGGATAAATACTCGGTCGCGTCCGGGGGCCGCCGACTCGGCGAGCCCTGCAAAAAAAAGCTGGGGATGGTCGTTTTTTGGGTGTCACGGGGTGGCCCTCGCCCCTGTGATTTTTTTTTTGGGGTTTGCGGCGCCTCTACGCGCCCATTTTTTGGCTGAGGGGTAGGAAGGGGAAGAAGCGGGGAGTAGAGGGGGGAGTAGACGACGAACGGAGGAGCAACGGAAGGGGGGATACGAGGTCGGACACCCCCAACCATTCCGTCATCCAACAACCACTTCCACCACCGCGTATCCGGATTATACCGCCCCGGGGGCATCAATTGTTCGTGTGTTTTTGTTCCTTGCATTTTTCTGCTTTCCGCAATTTGCATATGCTTCTCCTTTTTGATAGCAATGTTCTTTATCTATTTTTGTCAAAAACGGCCGCTTTTGAAAAATCCTATACTTGTTCAGTCATCTCGAAACCATTACGCACCGAAATGACGTACTGCTCATACCTTTAAAGTGTTTCCCTATCAACATGCTAATGTGGTATAGCGACGGAACTTCTTGTAAATCTTTACACAAACTATTATTTTACAAGGCGCGCAAAATTCTATCTGCATTTTTTTCTGAATCGCTCCCTTTCCTAAAACTCTAATTTTCATAAGCCACAAAACTGTAATCCCCAACAAACCCCCACCCTTTCCTCGTCGTCAAACCTCCACTTTCACTTTCGTTCACCAAAACACAGCTGACGGACTTCCCAAAGACAATACCATTTTCTCTATCACATATTCCTCTTCAATGTTCTTTCAGTCATTAGCAAACATCTAACGCTTTTTTAGAATGTCTAGGAAGCATCCAATGTTTCCGCAAAAATTTTCCATGACGATTGAAGAAAATGAATTAAATGCAGCGGGGATCGGGGAGTTAAATAATGAACCGGGTAGATTTTTCGTGAATTAGTTAGTGGCATATGTAGATGAAAATTTATTAACTTTGAAAAACCCTAAAACAACTTTTTACAGAAGACGAGGAAGGAACGATGTCAGGTGGAGATGATAATGGACTTTTCCCCTTTGACCTGGCGACGGCAGTCGGTTTTGTAGGTTTTTAAAAAACTTGTTTTCCTAAATTGTACCGTGGGAAACACCAGGCTCGTGGTAGTTTGATTTCGTTTTGTTTTATTAGTGATTTTTCGGGCCCACGTGGGGATACTGCAAAAACGTTAACTGATTTTTCGCCGTATGGTCGAGCGCAAATTTTGTTTTTTTTTGGGACCGGAAGTTGCTCTACCAATAAATACCCTTAGGTGTTTTAAAATAGCTGGGAAATCGTTTGTAAACTAAAATCTTTAGTTACAAGCAGCGTCTGCAAATCGATTCCTTGAGCTTGGCTCCCCGAATTCAGATGGAGCAAGGAAGAGGCCGCGCAGTACGGCAGCGTCTCGTTGTCTCAAGAAATCGGCGGTGCTGAATCAACCAATGTATTAAATTTTTCCATTAGAAATTGGTTGAACGTTTCTAGGTTTTCATTCACTGTCCGTGGCCCAAATTCCCTGCAGCGTCCAGACAAATCGGCATGGTTTACGATTGGAGGTGTCTACGAGTTGAAGTGTGGTGTCACAAGCCCGTTGCGGGAAAATTATATAAGTCGGGTTGGTTTTTACGTCTAGCTATCTTGCTTTGTTTTATAAGTTTTATACTACTTATTATTTTGCTATTTTAGACATTGTTGACTTTAACAAGCGATGATCCTTTGGAATGGGCCAAGATCGAAGCCACCTTTCGCTCCGGGACCCTACTCTCCGGCAATGCCGCCCCAAAGCATATTTTTACCATGGGTATGCTTCGTAAAGGAAAAGAAAAAGATTTTTATTTAATTTCAGATCGACCATCTCCGAGAACCCATCGCAATGTCCAAGCCGGAAGACATTCGATTGAATTTACATGGGATGCATCGGGAAACATTTTTGTATATTTGAGGGTTTGTTCATAGCTCCGTCTTTAAAAATATATTTAGTTCCTCTGTGCCCTCTCCGATTTAATATCAAATCCAAAGAGCCCACTGCGTCTAATCATCCAGACGTATTTCCTGGACTCCCCTTCCGTCGTGTATACAAAATCGATCCTGATCAACACTGTCGGAGTTAGTAAAACTCATACTTTTAGAAAGTTTAAATATTTTAGCACCCATCGATGCTTGACAACGTCTTGAGTCTTGGTGTCGCCGGCCCAATCGACATTCCAAGCGATTTTGAGCTCCGATTTATCCCCGAAGATGATCCTGTGGTAGGTTTTCCTATGGTTTTTAAATTGCCGTTTCCCATTTCAGCCCCTTTTCTCCGATATTCCTAACGAACAGCCCTCTTTTGATCCGTTAATGAAAGACGTTGATGGTACGCTTCCGATTCATTTAAGTTTATTCATTTAAGGCAATCTTTCAAATCTGGAAAAGGTCCTACAAGATACCTTACATCAGCCGGAAGAAGTAGGTCTCCCATTGTTTTTTCAATATATGGTTTCTCCTTTAGCAAACTCTGATGAATCAAGGAAACATCGTCGATGCTTTATCAATGCTAACCAAAAATAGCTATTCGACGGTACAAACACCGAGACCTAGAGGGCGACCAAGGAAATTTCATTACCCAGAATACTGCTATTCAAAAAGTATGCTAATTTTTGCTTTTCCTTGATTTGATAATTTTCCAGCAGCGTTAGAAAGGGGTCCAGCACATGCCGGAGAGTTCAGTGGCCCTGCCGCCGAGATGATAGCTATTCAACAAATGCAAAAGCAATATGAGGTAGATTCTCCCGGATTCGTAATTTTTCTTGACTATTGTAAACAACTAAATATGCTGTTTGCATTTTAGGCGAATGCTGCCCAACCAGCCCTGAATTTTACTGATGAGAAACCGATTACGGTGGCGAGCATCCTGGCGATGCAAAGCAATCTGGAAGAAACCGACAAGTAAAATATTTAAACCTTTTTAACGTCTTTGTTTTAGACCATCCTCTTCCATGGAAGAAATTGAACCAAATACTGAAGTTAAACAATTTTTATGTGAAATTAATATGGAAGATTCTATAGGATTTTTTTCCAAGTAAGCAACTAGCTCCAGCATTGCAACATTTTTAGATATACTATCTCAGAGATGCGAATGCTTTCTTCTGAAGAAATAAGGATAATTCTGGGGAATGCTGCTGAAGCCTTCCGGCTTTATCATGCATTAAGAAAGAGGTAGCAATCAAATATAATAATATTAAAAGAATTTTAGAAGAAAGCCCGCGGAAAGAATATCAATATTTATTGCACCAAAATGCAACGAAGGGGAGGAACCATGTTACGAGATGCTAAAGTTGTCACCACCTTGTGTATCTGAGTTAATTCATTGTATAAGGTAGTTTAATTAGTATAATTATGAGACTGCGTTTAGACATATCATACCACAAAATATCAAGAAAATATGCGTCCCAGGACCTCGTGGGATACAGGTCCATCTGGGTGATGAGGTAAGGAGGAAAAAGAGGCTTAATAAGATCAAAATTTCAGATGGTAGAAGCATGGGCGGACAATTCTGTTTACCGATACACCATCACTGGAGACGTGTTGCTCCTATGGCCTTTGCCATAAACGCCAGCTAAAATCCAAATCGAATTGCGCTAATCAGACCAAAAATTGCATTGTGTATAAATATTTATTCTGCAAGTAATATGTTTAATAACAGAATGAAACGCCAAAATCAAACAAATAACGAATTGACGTAAACTTAGCAGAAGGAATAAGGGTATACCTTGTATATTTAGCCCAAAAGTGGGACAAAAAGTATTTCCGGTACATATGTTTTCGTGTTCCATTTCTGGCAGATCGGGAAGCACCAAGAAAGGAGCCTGAAACAGAAAGTGTCCGCTTACGAATCCTCTCCAGAACTGGTTACTCGAAGCGGAAGCCCCAGGACAACGCTATTTTCGACATATATACGTTTCCAAGCCCATCCCCCTTCTTCCTTGCTTTGTATTTAACCGCCCTACGCCTCAAAGGTATTCCAACGTTCCGATGTTCGCTCTACTTACCTTCACATTATCTCTTTATGTTTTGAGAGCTAGAGCTGATCTCGTACAACATGATCCCTATCATACATGCACAACTGATGAGGTTTGCTTTTTCTGTTTTGAAAATTCATCACCTTTAGGAATGCGGAAAACGCATGGAAAAACTTTATCCAGATATAAAATTTGTTTGCTGTGCAACGGTGGTATGCGGTTACGGTACGCCAGTGTCCATCATGGCTAAAGTCTCAAACACTTTAGAAAACCCATATTTCTTGGAAAGCTCCAGCTGCTCAGCCGCAGACGATTGTACAGAAGTTGCATTCAATGGAACGTCGCGTTTTGCCGGTACCGGATTTTGAATTTAAAGCAATCAGCATCAATGCATGAATAGGTCGAGCGCATGCCGTTAATTGGAAGGCCGTGGAAAACACTCGGGCTGTAAAGGATTGTCGAGAAACTGCGGAGGTTTTTATGAAAATGCCAGGAGTACAGGTACGGAATAACAGCACAGATTGTTAAATGACGTACAATTTTAGCATTCGACGGATCGCACTAAAGCATTCCCCATTAAACGTACAGCCGAACACTTGAAGAAACGGAACCAAACCCAGACAACATCGGTAAATCAACCTCTACTCTCATTCTCATTATTTTTTAGAAATCTGACTGCACCCTAAAATGCGCCAAAGACGAAGACTGCTGTACGACGATTGAATGTGATGAAACAGCGGATGGAAAAGGGCTTTATACCTTGGAGCAAAGATGTTCTCGCGAATGCCCAACAATCACGTATAATCTGGCCAATAATGCATACTGTAGGTTAAGAAAGACAATAGTCCTTAGCAGACGCTTAAAAATATTATAATGGAAATTATTATATGTGTTACAGACCAGTTCTCATCTGATGACTGGACAAGTCGTGGTTCATACCAACGATCAAAAAGCACCGGTTCGGTAGAGCAAAACTGCCAAGAAACTCGCTATTTTCAACGATGGCTGGGCGAGAAGAAAGCGGGCGCTAATGAGGCTCTTTGATTCGAATCAGACATGAAATTCGCTTATAAACGGAATTTACCATTGCCATGAATCCAGTCGTTTTCGGCTGAACCCTTTCCTTAATGCGAGTTCCCAGATATTGCCTGCTCCCTCCACATAATCCCCCCTCTACCAGCTGCTAGGCCTTTGGCGCGAAGGTCATGCGTTTGAAAGAGAACAAGGGCCGGTTTGAATTGTGCTATCCAGCTGTCCGCTTTTGAAATAGCAGATTCTGCTTTTCCTAGTTACTTGCATTTACCCGATCACCATAACATGTACATATTTGCATAAATTCGTGGCCCTGTAAACCTCATATCACACGTAGATTTGATCAAAGTTCGCCCAAAAAACATAAGCTGAAAATTTCTTAACGATAGCTACATTCAGTATGCTTCTGCAAATTTCGAAATTTCCATAAAAATTCCGGGCGACGAATTCTGGGAACGCGCTGACTTTTGCTTTGTCTACGAAGTGACAGTGCAGGCCGACTTTTGTCAAACTGCTCGATCAATGCCTCTCACATTCCCAAAAAGTTTTCATTAAAGAATGATTATTGCACCCAGCTAACTTCATAAAATTGATTTTTATTTTTTCCATTGTCGATCGGCGCCTAACATCTTTATTTTTAGGAGCGAACGATGACCGATGTGTTACGCAAACCGCCAATGGTAAGTGTACCTTCAATTTCTTAAAAATGAATCAGGAACCGCAAGAACTCACATTAGACGAGAGAGTCCCGGATGTTGAAATCCTAATCGATAAAAAAGCAATCGACGCGAAAACCCTCTTACAAGAAACGCTCGATAAATTGGCAAGCCATTGCTCGCGCTTCTTGTTTTTTTTGTTGCCGCTAATTTTCGATTGCCAAGCCAAATTTTCGCTGCGAAATTGAGGACACATTAGGAAAATTTTATTTAGGAGCCGCCACAGCCGCCACCGCTCGATGAAGTGACTGCGGAAAATCCCCGAGTTGTGACACTAAATGGACATGTTGGTTTTGATGCACTGCCGCATCAGCTTGTACGAAAGGCTATCGAACAGGGGTAAGTAAAAAGCCGACTAAAATGTGTAATTTCGGTCACTCATTTTGGCACCTGGCCATTTTACTAAAAAGGAGTGCTGAGGAACCTAGATTTAAATGAAAATTTGCATTTCAGTTAAAAAGTCGAGTAGAAGCTTATGGTTTCCTTGTTTCTAGAAAACATTTTGTGGTCGAAATTCGTGAAAAACGAATTTTTTTGGGCACTTTGTCATGCAAAGTAAAAAAATTCGAATTCTTTTAAACTAACAGGGTACCAAAAATTTATTTAGGTTCCATTTCAATCTAATGTGCGTCGGTGAGACCGGGCTTGGCAAATCCACTCTGCTCGAGTCACTCTTCAACATGAAACTCGACTTCGATGCCTGTGGAGAAGAGCTGACTACAGTCGAAATCAGAAGCAAGGTCTACGGTAGTATTCTTCCATATAACTATAATTATTATTTCAGAGGTAATTGAAGGTGGCATCCGCCTAAAAATGCGGATCGTTGAAACGGCAGGTTTTGGCGATCAACTCGACAAAGATAAAAGGTAATCGTAACAACAATTAAGACAGTATAACAAAATTTTAGTAGCGGACCTTTAGCTGCCAGGCATGTATCGCTTTTTATAGCTCATTAAGCCCAGTTTTCGGTTTGTACGTCTAATTTTAGTGCCAACGTCATTGTCAGCTATATCAACGAGCAATTTGAGAAGTATTTGAAGGAGGAATTGAAGGTCAGTGCAAAAAAAAACCCAGAAAATTTAGGAACATTTTTAGGTGAGAAGGATGTTGTCGTGCTATGAAGACACGAGGATCCATGCTTGTTTGTATTTCATCTCGCCAACAGGGCTTGGGTAAGTTCCTTAAATCTACAATATCTTACTGTATCAAGTTATGCAAGTTTGAATTCAACCTTTAAATGAAACCGCTTTTAGTCTAAAAGCCCTCGATCTGGTGACCCTCAAGGAATTGAGCAAGCGCGTCAATGTCATCCCGGTCATCGCAAAAAGTGATACGATCAGTAAAGATGAATTGATCCGCTTCAAAACCAAGGTATTTCAAGTAATGCTGATAAATCAAAGAAACAATTTTAGATCTTGGCCGAATTGACCCAACACAAAATCGATATTTTCAATTTCCCGACTGACGACGAAACGGTGGCAGCTGTAAATGCTGAAATGAACAAACTGCTGCCGTTCGCGGTAGTTGGAAGCACAGATTTTGTGAAGAAAGAGAATGGAAAGGTAAGGAGGAAAACCGAATATTGCTAAAGCCTGAATTTTCTAAGATGGTGCGCGCTCGACGGTACCCATGGGGTATGGTGGAAGTTGAGAATGAGGAGCATTGTGATTTTGTGAAACTCCGGGAAGCTCTTTTGCGGACGAATGTGGATTCACTGCGCGATCAAACGCATACGGTATTTTTTAAATGGCCAACTTTAAACGGTATCATAAAATCGGATCTAAATTCATTATTGACCAACTTGGATCGTTAGGTACTGTACGAGAGATATCGCCGAGACCGTCTCCGTGGTATGCGTATGGGTGATGGCGATACTGGTCCAGGTTTTGCCAATGCGTATGCACAGGTTTTACCCGATAATTTAATATACAACCCATCATAAATACAGAAAAAAGAAGAATGCGCCTCGGAGATGGCGAGGCGGGAAACAGAGATGCGAGATGATTTCAGACAGCTGCTTGGTGAACGCGAAGAAGAACTTCGCCGCGAGGAGGAGGCGGTAAAATCATTTCGTGGCCCATTACAGTACTTTTTAGCTTAACATTCGCACTCGAGACGTTGAACATGCTCATGAAAAGGAAATGCAGGTAGTTAAAATCCAATTATTACTTCACGATTTTTATTTAGTTGTTGGAAGCTGAGCTAAAATTGCTGCAAGAAGAAAAGACGCGCCTTGAAAACAAAGCCAAGAAGGGGAAGAAGTGAGACTGCACGTTTCGCTGCTTGCATTTGCATGATTAGACTCGTATATCTCTGTATTCTATTTTGCCGATCAATTCTATATATTTTGTACTATAATGCATGATGGTTCCAGAACTGCAAATTGTGTGCTGAGTTGAAAATGTGCATGCTGCATGGGATGTTCTGAATGTGAAATTGTTTGAATAAAGTATTGCCTTGTAAGTACTTATTTTTCAGGGTTGGAAGGACGTTCTCGTTCAAAGAACGCTTTGGACTCGTCTCCAGTACTGATCTTCAGGCCCCGCTGGGCAAGGCCGAAGATTCTGCGTTTATCTGATTTTCTTTGAGAGCCATTTATTTTCCCAAAGACGGTGAATTCAACATGTGAATAAAATATCATGGATTTTATTGGAGCTTTTACTCGGATGGGTAGTGGAAATCCATCGATGAGACTTCGACCTTAAAACCGATCATATATTTCCTACGTATTTTCACCCACTAACGCATTTCTTTTACTATAAACTACAACTAAAGTGATAAATTTACCTCTCCGTCCACACGGAATCCAATGTAGTCTTCCAACGGGTTATTAGCCCGATGCTTGAAGGTACAGGTCGGCTTTCCATTGATTTCCACCTGGTTAATACAATTAAATAATTTATTTTCGATTACCTGGAACACCTCCGGCTCCATCAAAAATGAAATTGCGGCTCCCTGTCCGATCTAAGGCAGAATTGTCTTGCAATAAATTCTAAAAACCTGGAACGGAAAATCCCCTTCGAACGGCAATTCTTCCTTCATCCAGAATCCTCCCTTGTGCGCGTTGCGGACCAACTGATTTTGATCTCGAATTGCCGTGTAATGTGTCCCACCTTTTGATCCTTCATCCTCGGGTTGAAATGGAATAGAATATCTTGGTTTCGAGCGATGAAATCGATATTCCAGCGATCGCCGCGTGGGACGACATATAGTTGGATTTTGCTGCCTACAAAGAACAAAAAATTCGCTAAAAGGCGCTAAATTACCCGGCTTCAATGGCTTCTGCTCCTTGAATGCCGTCACCCACGGGAGCTTAAAAACCGTTATATATCCAGCAATTGCTCTCTCAAATACCTTATACTGCTTGCCGCCCCAGTGGACACCATCGAGCGTGCAGTCACCCTTGACCTAAAAATGATCCTTAAAATGATACGGGTTATCGGGGACATCGTAGCTGTAGAAACGATACCTGCAAAAATTCGGTTTCCTCGAAAGGGCAGCGGTACTTGAACTCGTGCACTTTCTCGCCGTTCAAACGGAGCTCAAAATGATCTTCCATGCACCTGAAATAATCGATGATCCCAATTATGATTATTGAACTTACCGAATGCGCAGATCAAATGGCTCGCCCGCAACGAACGGGTTGCCAACGCGCTCTTCATTTTGCCACTTTCCATCCAGGAACGAGTTGAGCACAACGGCCTTTTCGTCGATGCGAATGTTGGCGTGAAGGCAGGCCTGTATATTTAATGATTATTTTCATAATATGTGTGAATTGACAAATTGATTAAAACAATTTTTACAAACCTGCCCTTGTCCTGGAGCGATCTTCGAATCACCCTTCAACAAGTTGAGCTCGAGCCTGAAATTACAGACGGTTTCAAAACAAACATCGATATACCTCTTCCCATCTGGCAGAATTTTTCCTTGCATTTGGATGGTTTGCCCCAGCTAAACGGTACGAAATAAAAATTATTTCGTAGGACACACCTGCAGGGGTTGGGCCAGCCGGCTGGTAAATGGTACCGCAATTCCTTGACCATCGTTTTGAGCCTAGAATTATTTTAGGACACTTCCGTTTTTTGAGCCACCATGCGGAGTGCCTTTTTTATATATTTTGCGATGGGCGAAATACCAACAAAGAAGCTAAAATTTTATTATTTTAAAAATTTAATCGAAGGATTTTTATTTATCTGAGAGAAAATACGCTAGATCATAAAATAACTCACCGCCATTTTGGCTGCAGCAAATCGAACTTCGGGTTGTTTTTTGCGAGTGGCAAGCCCGGGCGAACGGGCGGAGAGGAGGTGGACAACAACTGGTGGCTGGCGGGTAGTCAACGCTCAGGGCCACAACCCAGAAAAAGGCCCCCTCCTGCCCCTCTCACCATCAAAAAGTAAAATCCCCCTTCTCCCTTTCCACATGTGCCTCCATTTCGGCCAGTCAAACGCTGTACACAAAGGACACGGCTAACCGCCGGAAAAAGGCCCGAAATTTGAAAAGACCTTGATCGATGGCTGATGGTAGAAGCTGGTTGGGCAGGAACAGGAATTTGCTGATAGGAAATGGGTTTATGGCTTTTGTTATATGTAGAGCCGGACCTTCAAAGCGTTTCGGAGCTACATTGATGGGCCGGACTGGAAGTTAAGGGGCTTAGAAAGGCAAAACCTTGCTGAATCGAAAAAGCAGCCCTGTAGCGAGCCGGCGTTATCCGATTTTGACAATTTGGATTTTCGTTATCAGCCCGCCGTTTCCTTTTCCAGAAGAAGCATTTTAAATCTCGGATTTTCGAAAACATACAATATTGTGCGATATTCCCATCTCTCTTTAATTTACCAACTATCCTTCAACAAAGCTTCTCATTTTTCACAGCATCCCAACCGACGAGCTGCTCCATCAATAACCTGAACAGGTCCTGTCCCGAACGCTATCAATCAATCGCAACGGGTAATAAACGGCATTTTGGCTCCTAAAAACTGCCGGGGATGCTTTGTTGATGTCAAAGCCTAGAGAACCTAGACAACACTCGCCTACGACCAAACCACGTTGAAAGCACGGCATCCCGTCTGATCTGCCAAGTTAAGCAACGTTGGGCTCGGTTAGTACTTGGATCGGAGACGGCCTGGGAATACCGAGTGTCGTAGGCTTTTTGTTTTAATTTATCGTTTGTAATTAGTAATTAGTACCTTGTAGTCGTTTCTAATAGGTTCTAACAGGCAGTCTTTTTTAGATGCTTCTGCGATTCGACAAAGCTGGTTCGAAAGCGATTTCCATTCTGAAACACTCCATGGTTCAAAATAAAATTGACCACGACTTCGGGATTCAGAATTTCAAGCTAATTTGTGGAAGCTAAGTTATATCCCATTGCAAAACCACAACCAATACCACCAAAAACCCGTTCACCGAATTATTCCCGGAAGATTTTCCCACCCAGTTTTTAAAGTGTTCCCGCTGAAACAATATGGACCTGGCCATGCTGTCGGGAATGTTTCAATTTGGCGCGTGAGCCATTTTGACGATCAATCGGGTGTCGGGCTCAGAGCAGGTTGACTGACCAAAGGGAGAGCACGAAGGGTGGAGAAACGACCTTGAGGCAAGGTCCCCCCCACAGCCTCACCTCAACCATCCTACCCCCCACCAAAAGCGGGCAAAAGGCCGCCAAGGCCATTCAGAGCCAAGGTCGAACCAAAAGGGGGGCGAATCGACGAGCAGCTCTTACATTCATCTACACTCACATCGACACAGTCACGACTCGAATATGATCGACCCAGAAACGCCTTCAACAAGTACCACGCATCAACCGGCTGGCGCCACAGCTCATTTTTCAATTATATCGAGCAGCTCGTCATCAACCTCTGATCGCCCTTTTTCCCTGGATCAACTTTTGAGGGTTGGAACGAAACGGTTAGTTCTCTATGCCTCGTGTAAAATCTTTCACAATCTCTGCAAAAAAATTTGCATGAAAAATGCTTTTTAATTTAATTTGTTTTTTAAAAAATATTTTAATTATATATTTTTAAAACGTATCTTTGCGTTTCTAAGTTAGAAGCCGCTGCAATTAACCCCTAGGTCCACGATTTAGAAAACCGTAATTTGCAAATTAGAATTTTTTTAATTGAAATTTAAGATCTTGCTGGTAAATACTCTAGCCATCCCTAAGACCAACAACATTTTTGAAAGATTAAATTTTAATTCAGATCTGCCTCTCCACCACCACAAACAGTCATCTCCAGCCTACAAAAACAGCTATTAGCATCTGCCCAGGTAAGTAACCCACTACTGCTTGATATTTTTTATATTGATAGCAGCCAACGTCCTCCTCCCAACGACGGGTAATTATGAAACCAACAAGCGAGGATAAGACATTGGTAGGTTACCTCAACTCATAAAAACAAAAAGCTGCAGATTCTATCCCTCTTCAAGAAGATTGAATCTCAGGAGCGAATAATTCAAGAATTGACTAATGAAGTAAGCGGCTGGTTCGAAATTAATTTAATACCTGCTTTTAGCTGAAAAGCGCCCGGGCCGAGAGGGAAACATTTCGGACTCTATATGAAGGGGCGAAGACGGAAAATAGGTTGCTAAAAGGTGGGTTAGAATCTGCAATAGAAACAATTGTTTTTGGAGGAGAAATAAAATCACTTTACATTTCAGGGAGCTCCGTGGGCTTTACTGCACTTTGTCCACTATCTAGTGCCAGTGAAGAATTGGACGTGAAGCCGACAATTATACATAAACCGCTTTGAAAGAATTTTGGTTTATATATTTTCATATAGTAGCTATAAAAATTTTTATTTTCAATTGATTAAATTAAATTGAATACGAATATGACTATAAACATTATTATTCAGACTATCTACAGAGAAACCTATTTCTATAGCCTTTTGTTATGTGGAAATTTCACACTAATTCGATGTTGCAGAACAAAAACAATCAGGATTGGACCCTCTATTACAATGATCTCCAGACGGGCTATCTCTGAACATGGCCCAAAAGCTTGAAATGCCCATCCATGGTCTGGTAGTAGTTGTGAAAAGGAGGGTGTTTGTCGAGACGAAACGCCCGAATATAAGTGCCGACCTATCGATCCTCGATTCGCGCCCCCGAGAAGACGTCATCCATACAAAAAACTCTCATCGCTATCCCACAAACATCTTCTGGACCCTCGGATGCTACCCTTTAATTATAATACCGGGATGAGGATGTCGATCCTTGGCGATATTTCCCCGACCAGTGGATTTGAACCTCCTGATGATAATCCAGACATGCCAGATTATTGCCTTTCACTGAATAATATTATGAAAACAAAACGGTTTGTGATTGTTGATATAGTTCACGCCGGTCTTTATAGAATTTTTGACATGGCTGCTTCATCAATAGGGATAATCCTGAATTCGGTGCACATCGGGATACTGGTGTACATCAAATTTATGCGAAAAGCGCGGAGCTATGAGCTACTGTTTGGACAGGTTACAGTGGCCGATTTGCTGAGGATATACCACTTTAGGGTGTGCTAGCATTTCTCACCCATTTGTTTCTGTTCATTGGGTGTTTGGTGGATTTGTGTATGGTTGGTACAAATTGGAGTGCGACATGGTTTCGAGCACATGTATGGTTATTTTTGGTGAGCGGGTTTGGTTATTTCATAAAAACGAAGGCATTGGGTGCTTATACGACGCTTTAGGATGTTGATCCAAAATCTCTCGATGTTTAGGTAAACACTTTCATGGCATCCTATGGCTTCTTGATCATTGCATTATGCATAGATCGATATGTTGCCTTAAATCGACCAATATACTACAGACATACTTTTGTTCGAAGAAGGGTAAGTCTCACATAATAACAATACTTTTATTAAATCTACAGACACGCTGGGGGTTGATTTGTGGCAGCTGCCTACTTGGCACACTCTTCTGCTTACGCTGGATCCCTTTTAATCGAGTGACCGACGATAACGATATTGAGGAAAATGTCAAGGTATACAAATTCCTTTCATATTTCTAATCTAATTATCAGGTCACACGAACTTGGTATTACACCGTATGGCGTATTATCGTCTATTTGGAACAATATATTTTTGCTGGAGCTGCAATGCTGGTGCTCAGGTTGCAATTTTAATAGCATTTCGTTTACTTGTAATTTTCAGTTACTCCAACATCAAAAAATTAAAAGAGATCAAGAAATCTTACAAAGAAGAATCGCTGGGGATGACTGGAGAAATCAAGGCGGAGTGGATCCGAAACCATACGGTACCAGCAAACCATACATTTTTACTTTTAGACGTTGTTTAGACCATTTCCAAAATCTGTGTCGTTCTGGCTATTTCATACGTGATGTTCAATTGGCCCTATTGCGTGGTTGATTACCTTTACACCGATGATGTAAGTTTTGAAAACGGCTCCTCGACACTTGCGCCGCGGACACTTGCGCCGCGACACTTGCGCCGCGACACTTGCGCCGCGACACATGCGCTGCGACACTTGCGCCCGACACTTGCGCCGCGGACACTTGCGCCGCGACATTTGCGCCGCGACACTTGCGCCCGACACTTGCGCCGCGGATCGTATATTGATTTAAACTGTAGTGAATTTGGTATTTCGCGCGAATTTTGTATGTAATTACTGTATTTTGCATTAAAAGCTAACAGAAAGTGAGTAACGCCAATTCGGAGCGTTCCTGAAGCGTCAGGCAAGGTGGGCCGTCGCTTCGGATGGGCTGCCGCTCCACTCTTTCGAAATCGGGGCGCCTGGCCGCTACGCGCGCCTCGGGCGCCCCGATCTTGAAACCCTGTACGAGCTCGCACCCATCCGAAGCGACTAGGCCCGGTGGCACGAAGCCTTTTTCTAGTCGCAGAGCGGAGGAAGTAGTAATTACCTTCCCTCCAAATCGAGTGACTCCTAGCGCAAAACATCTTTCTATCGTTTCTTTAACCAGAATACTCCGCGCGAAAAATTGCATCTTCAAGTAGCTGAAACTCGGTATCGCGGCGCAAGTGTCGCGGCGCAAATGTCGGCGAGTGCGCGGCGCAAGTGTCGCGGCGCAAGTGTCGCGGCGCATGTGTCGCGTCGCAAGTGTCGCGGCGCAAATGTCGCGGCGAAGTGTCGCGGCGCAAGGTCGCGGCGCAAGTGTCCGCGGCGCAAGTGTCCGCGGCGCAAGTGTCGCGGTACCTTGAAAACAATACCTTTAAAAATATTTTTGCAGTTAAATGAAACCGAATGGTACGGCTTCGTGACCTTGATTATCAACCTACTTCAAGTGGTTTACATCCAGCTGAATTTGTTTTTCTTTGCCTACTGTAGTCGAATGTACCGTAGCACTTTGGTGTATCTTTTTCGTTGGCCTTATGTTTCATTGCTCCATCTTATCAGTCGATTACGTGCTAGAACATCGATGGGGAAAATTATGGATTCAAGAGAGTCCACAACCACCCAGAATACGGTATTTACGGTATGCTAGATGGCATGGGAAATTGGAATTAATTGGAAATCGATCGGTATCTCAGGCAGGTTCAGGAAGGCTATAACTGCAGGAAAGCATGTTTGAATTTTTGTAGCCTTCAGTTTTGCATATGTTGCTGTTGAAGGTGAATCTGTATAAAAATATTTGCCGGAAAATTAATCCTTGAAATACACCTGAACGTGTGGCAAAGTTTCAAAACCCTTGTACTCTCGCGTCACTTCCAAATTATAATTTAATTTCAGCTTGCTCTACTTGCAATTATGGACGCTGAGGAGGCGAAGGAGCGCCTTTCCGCGCTATTTTCAACGGGTAAGCATTGATAGATGTACGATATGCTAATTATTTCTTTGATACACCTTTGGTGATAAAATAGTTTACTAAAGCATTCGCTCTAGAGTTTGAATATTTCCCCTAAGCTTATCGATCAGAAACATCTCATTAAGTCTAAATACATTATTCCACATTAACAAAATCCTTTCAGACATCATGCCCCAATCGGAAAATTGGGTGGACACTGAGGTCTTCCTCAAGGAGGTTGTCCGTGTGCTGCTCAAGTGGGTCATTTGTGGTCCTACGTAAGGGGGCCCGCGGCTGTTTTCGAAGAGCATGGAAACAAATCCCAATTTAGGTACATCCATGATGAGAATAAGCGCGATACCAAAATTCTCGAATTCCACCATCCTACGGAGATGAAGAAAATGATTGATTTGACGATACCCGAAAATCCGCAGCCCTTGTCGGAGCTTGTCAAGGTAGTTCAATGCTAAACGCTACGCTATGCATACCTTAAAATCATGCCTGTGAAGCTCTATGTGCGGAATTTACTTACGGAAGTGTTCCGAAAAAAGGAGACCCAGACAATATTTTTATATGTAATCGGAATTTCTTAGATATCCTTAAACTTTCAAATCTTGCCGTAAGCAAATATATACACGTTTCCTCTTTTTCCGCATTACTAATCCCAAAATGAAAACCACATCCGATGGGACCCAATGCGGACCCACATATTGGGCAATGCGATGGGCCCTGAGGCTGCAATTTTGTCGGGGCCGCGGGATGCTCGAACCAGACCCCGAAGATGAAGGGAACCTCATCTCAGGGAATCCGGTTCTAATGGAGTGCAAAAAAAAAGATAAAATGATGCGTACTTTGAAAGGTATTATCAAATTTAGGCATGCGAACAAGTGCTTCAACTTGGAGTGCGTACCGGGCATCCACGCTTTTTTAACCAGATCAGGTAAGCTGAGAAAACGGTATATTTTATTTTTGAAGCTGTGGCCTCGATTTGGTGTCCATGGCTGGAGAATGGCTGACTGCTACGGCAAACACTAATATGTGAGTTTCTGCTAATGGCGTTGCAGAATATCCTCCAAAAAAACGCCCTCGCCGCCTTGAATTTTTCTAAAACGGTTATGAATTCCGTTGTTTAAATAAAAAACGAAATATGAAAATTCTCGTAAACTTTTTCTTCTCTGACGTATCGAAAAGTTATAACTTTTAAGTTCGGGTCCGGCCCTTCTCCATCGTTTTCCAGGGGCGGGTTTTTGCTGGAGACCCGTATTTGTAACAAAATTTTTGAGGTTCACCTACGAAATCGCGCCCGTTTTCATTTTGATGGAAAAAGAAATTTTCCGCAAAATGTGGGAAGCCGTCGGCTGGGACCCTGAGCGCTCGGATGGCATTTTTGCTCCAGGTATGCAAATGTTGGATGCTAACTGATGGATTCGTTCTTTCCGCTATTTCGTGCCGGTTGGGTTCTAGGCGGGCATCATTCGAGTTTTGCTTGGTTTTGTTTCAGACGAGTTTGAGCCCCCCTCTCCCGTCCAAAGGCTTTCGGGATTATGAGCGGGGCGCCGTTTTGGGGCTGGCTGGAGGGGGATGGTAGTAATGGGTGTCATCTGCCGCACCCATCCTAGGCGGGGGTAGACCCTAAAAAGCATAAAGATGATATATAAAAATATGTTATAAGTATGTTACAGGGCTTTGACATCTAAAATATATCGTACCGAGCAGGGACTGATTTTCAAAACGTCGATAACGCCAAAATTTGAGATGTCGACAGTTTTGGCTTTTAATCCAGGGCCTTCCATGAGATTTCTTCATGGCAAATTTCTACAAAAGGAAATGTAGAGATTCGAAAATCGCGACATTTAGAGATTTCAACACTGTAAATCTGGATACCCTGATAAAAATTTAGCAAATGGGATGGTCAGTTAAATAATTGTTCAAGAAATACGGGTAACTTCATTACAGATCTAACTTAGAAAATTATAAGAAATTTTTATGAAGCTCACATCAATTATCATATGATGATTTAGGAGGCGCCATTGCGAATCTCTATGCAATGAACGCGGCTCGCCATCATATGTATCCTCGCAGCAAACACCTGGGAAATGGCGAAATCCCGATCCTTTGCGCCTTCACCTCAATGGACGTAAGGAACGTATTAATGAATTAATTGATCGCTTTTAAGTGCCACTACTCTATCAAATCGGCGGCTTCGGTTACAGGGATCGGATCGGATCACTGTTTTTATATCAAAACCGACAACGTCGGTCGCATGATCCCGGAGTCACTCGAGCAACAGATTTTGCGCGCGAAGGCGGAAGGTATGGCGGCATATTAACATGCTTAATTTTATCTAGGACTTCACCCTTTCTTCGTCTGCGCTACCGCTGGGACTACTGTATATGGTGCTTGGGATCCAATTGACAAAATTGCCGATATATGTGAGCGCCATCGTGTTTGGCTGCACGTTGATGTAAGCGTTTTTTTATATTTCTAACTAACAGTGTTGCATTCTGAAAACATGAAAAAAACCTGGCATAAAAGCCTCAAAAAAATCAATATTTGTAGGCGGCTTGGGGTGGCGGTCTACTCCTTTCACCCGAGCACCGCCACAAGCTCGCAGGTATCTTTTTTCATAACCTTATATGATAATTAGGACGTTACTATGTTTTTCTTTCAGGAATTGAGCGCGCCAATTCGGTTACCTGGAATCCCCACAAGCTGATGGGTGCCCTGCTGCAATGCTCGGCTTGTCTTTTCCGTCAGGATGTAAGTTAAAGTCGCCCGTATCCAATCTTGATCTTTTTTAGGGCCTTCTCTTCCAATGCAATCAAATGTCGGCGGACTATCTTTTCCAGCAAGACAAGCCCTACGATGTCAATTTTGATACCGGTTTGATTTTAGACGCTTTCCGGAATATTTTCCTTAGGTGACAAAGCCATCCAATGTGGCCGCCACAACGATATCTTCAAGCTGTGGTTGATGTGGAAGGGAAAGGTGAGAAAATTCAGACAAAATTCATACAACTCTTGCTTTTTAGGGAATGGAGGGTTACCGCCAGCAAATTAACAAATTGATGGACCTTGCCGAATACTTTACGGAGCGACTACGCGTTACCGAAGGCTATGAGCTTGTCGTGGACCCGGTATCAATTTTTTTAATCCATTAATGGAATTTAATTCAGCCCGAGTACCTTAATATCTGCTTCTGGTATATCCCGAAACGGATGCGTCTGCTTGACCTTGCCGAAAAGATGGCTCGCTTGGAAAAGGTGGGTCACACTTTCATTTAAAACCAATTTTTTTTTTATAGATTGCTCCTAAGATCAAGGCAAAAATGATGGAACGCGGAACGACAATGGTTGGATATCAACCGGACAAGAAACGCCCCAACTTCTTCCGCATGATCATCTCCAACCAGGTTTGTCGGCTCAACGAGATTTGCCGAACTCAAATTGTTAACCAAAATTCAATTAACATTTCATTTAGGCAATCACCAAAGATGATCTCGACTTCCTCATCAACGAGATTATTGAAATCGGTGAATCGCTCTACGAATAGATGCCGCTAATCCTAACGCCCTCTGTTTTTCAACGTCTCCCGCTTTCCTTTGCATCTCATGTCAACGCTTTTAAAAGACATTTTATGGCTCGCAACTGTCCGATCGGTTTTTTGTAGAAT
Organism: Mesorhabditis sp. LJ9110; assembly: GCA_038088335.1. Lineage (NCBI taxonomy): Eukaryota > Metazoa > Nematoda > Chromadorea > Rhabditida > Rhabditidae > Mesorhabditis > Mesorhabditis sp. LJ9110. Next base: position 411,796 of record JBBGBA010000091.1, read on the forward strand.
AAATACCTAGCCGGCAATTGTTGGAATGTACTTCGTGGAAAAGCATAAACACAGAGATCAAGCAAAAATTGAAAGAATCCAAAGAGCGAGGATCACGGCGGTTTGGCCGGGGCGGGAGGAAGAGTCTGGCTGTAGGGTCAATGCATCGTAGAAGGATTTTTGTGGGCCGCGAATTAGGGTGACTTGCGGGTAATCGGGCTAAAAGTAAAATTGGGATCGAAAATACAAGTATCACCTTGGGTTGAATACGTCCCGTTTGTGTGCGGCAGCAGAAACGACTATTACCACGAAGGAGAATGCGATGTCTAACACGTTATCAGCTTTTATATGTAAATTCAGTCTATACCTTTCGTCATCATATTTCGTGATATTCTTTGAGTTTGCGCGTGCGGTTTTTTCTTCTGGATCATATGTCCATAAACGGATTAATTCCTGCCCTGAAAAACAAACTTTTTTGCTTGCCATTTAGCGTAAATCTTCTTGCCTAAACTGGCCTACCTGTATTGCTTAATTGATTATAGCTCCTGCAACCATCATATGTATAAGCAGCAATCATTTGACATATTCGTTCCTAAAAAAATAGTTGAACATTGCAAAAATTCACCTCATGACACTGACAACTCTTCAACGTCCGATCGGCGCCACTATTTGGCTCGACAAACCGAATAAAGCGTGCCTCACATGCTCCATCGCATGCGTAAGGATCGCAATCTCCGCCTCTAAAATTATTCTATAGAAAAATCGAAAAACGGCTCTGGGTAAAAAGAAATTACCTTCTCGCATTGCAGCTACGTTCAAAATCCGGAGGATCCACTCTGCGTTCCAGGGAATAGATGATAAATGTGGAAAGGAGTAACACTTTTTCAGTGTAATACATCTGAAAATTTAGATTTAACGTTTTGGTTCCTAACATTCAGGTTTCAAATAGTTGAGGCAAATAACTAAAATTTTGGTGATATTTGTTTCAGCTAGGCACTAGGACCAGAAACTGTGAAGAATGGAGAGCAATAGCCCCACCTCCATCCGGATCGCGGACATCAAAAACACATGAGCAATACATTACGGTCCTCCCCGCGACATGCAAAAAATCGAGTGCCCGTGGGATCGAGCATTAGGCCGCAAAACCAGAACAGCCTAACAAGCCAAAAAAATGGGCTCGAGCATCTGCAGAAAAGACATGGCTTGATGCAAGCCAGAAAGTTTAACCATCAGACACCGGAAAAGTCGAAAACGAAACGCTTCTTACAACCAGTCGTTTAGGTGTCAAATGAGTTTTGTTGTGTGTAAATCTAGGGCTGGAAATTTTTTACGAGGAATATATCGCAAAAGCTGCTGAACGCTAACGGTTTGGTCGACATTTTGCGCTGTAAGGGGCGTTTTTCCCCATCATTAGCCTCCGCTCAACCGAAAATGAGCTACCAAACGGCTTTTTCGAAGGTAGTTAGCCTGCAAAAATTTTTGAACGCTCCAACACTTCAAGTTTAATGCAATATCCCCTCGCAAAGTCATTGTCATTTCAAAACGTCTCCTAGTTAGCATCAATTTTTTAGATCGCAATAATCTTAGAACTAGTTTTTATTTAGCCACGGAAGGTTGCAAGAAGCTTATAAAAATTAAACAAAATCCCGAGCTCCGAACGAACCCGCAGAAAGTTTTTGTGAGGTCGGGTTAGTGTCCTAGTGAGTGTGAGGCAAGTGTTTTGTGAGGGAGGACCCACACAGGGTCCAAGAGCCCCCTTTTTTCTGAAAGGCAACTGTCCGGGTTGCCCTGACTTCTCTCCTCTTTTCGTTCATTACGATCAGACAGCTGGGTGGGTAGCGATGTCGATTAAATGAACGGGATAGAATAAATGGGCCTCTTGTGCGGGCCGTTCCATTCTGTAAAACAAAGGAGGAGACATGGGAAGTTGTTGATAAATGTTTGAGATGGGCCTCCATACAGCAGTAGACAACGAACAGTCGGTAATCACTGAAAAAACGTTGTGGCGTTGGAAATAATGGGTGATTGGATCTGGGGATTGGATTCGTTATTGGCGGCGACGGGGGTGAGCTTGAGAATTGAGGGACGATAAAAATGTCGCATACATTACATGCGCGCATATAGGTTTACTGGGCGGGAATTTATTTCATTATATATAGACTTTATTCCAGCTTTTATGAAATTCCTAAGGAAAAAGAATTTTTAATTTCATAATAGATTTATGCATAATTCGTTTTTAACGCTTAAACTTTTAATAAGATGTTTTCAAAACCAGGTGTAATAGGTTGTAGCTTTTGATATGGTTTATTATTTTTCTTACCCTGTGTATCATTATTTTAGGGTAACGATTTGCAGATATCTTACTTTATGTGTTATTTATCCAGCTGCAAAGATTCCGGGGTAGCGAAGGTGAACCCATGCTGGTGGAGCTCGTTTCTGTCCTTGACCTGGAGGCCAACCCGGGTTCGCCGTCTCAACCCTCGTCTACCAGCTACCACTCTCGATGCTCTTTGCATGGCTTATAATAGGTTAGTTATCTTTTTATGATTACGTATTAGATGTAATAATTACTTTTACATATAAAACTGGCCGACCAAAAGCAAAAATTACAATTTAGCCACACAATTTGCATCATTACAAGCTTCTGATGATCAAAAAGGAGAAGCAACCCCGGAAATCTGGCCCTCTTGCAAACATGTAGAACCAGCTGCTGAGTGAGTCAAAAATGTCAGTACCTAAAATAAAATTAGCCTAGAAAGCTGGCTAAAAGTCGATGCGCAAAAACAGCGCTGCAACCACACCTCAAAACCGGCTGAGCAAGACGTGGTTGAGACGGAGAGAAGGTAGTTTTTCGAAAATTAAAAATCTAAAAAAATTTTTGGAAAATGGGGTGAGAAGTCGTTTTCGTTTGATGCGGTAGCCAGTGATAAAATTGGACCTCGACGATCGCTGGGTTATCAAGCGGATGCCAGGTTAGTCAGTGCAAATTTTACGTAGACTTATTTTATTTTTCAATTTATCAGATGTTCTGGTGTTTAGGTGTAAAGAAACCACTTTCGTTGCTGAACAAACTGCTTCTGTGGTTATTATTTATCACAATGAATGCTTATCAATTTTACTACGGATGATTAATTCTATTATCGATTTGACCCCGAGCGATAATTTGAAAGAGGTAGTTAATGTTAGCGTAGACACTTGAAATGTTTTAGATTATCCTCTACGATGATGCAAGTGAAGATGAGCACATTTTGATGCCGACACTTGAGGCTTTCGCTAAACTGACCGAGAAGACAGGATTGTTAAAGATCCATAGGACAGATACGAGGGAAGGGCTTATACGTGCGAAGGTATTCCATACCGTATGTAAAACAAACGTAATTGTTTTTCAGGTTTTCGCGGCCCGACTAGCGACTGGCGATGTTCTCATTTTTCTTGACTCACATTGTGAAGTGACGGAAGGATGGTTGCCACCGCTTCTAGACCCGATTCAAACCAACCCAAAGAGGTTCATTTTAACTAGGAGAATTTGCATACTGAAAACCCAGACCATCATAATTCTTTTTCCAGCATCGTCTTGCCAATTGTCGATCTGATCTCTCCAGTAACATTCAAATATTCGAAGGCCCTGATTGCACGCTGCGGCTTTGACGATGGCCTCAATTTCAAGTGGCTATATTTACCATGGGAGTACTGGGATGTTCCAGAAAATAATGTGAAGCCATTTGAGTAGGTTTTCAAAGAATCTTTAATTTGTTTTAGTTCCCCTTCGATGTCTGGCGGCTTATTGGCGGTGAAGAAGAGCTTTTTTGAAGAGATTGGGGAGTATGATATGGGGATGGAAATTTGGGGAGCTGAAAATCACGAATTGTCAATTAGGGTAAGGCCTAGGATATATTTTAACTTTTAATATGATGATAAATATTAAAAGCTCTTTATTTAGACGTGGTTATGTGGCGGTCGTGTGGTCGTTGCACCTTGTTCGAGAATTGGACATGTGTTTAGGATGCGAAGGCCTTATAAAAGCAAGCCGAAGGTAAAACTACCACTAGAATTATTGCTTACTTTTAGCATTGCCTGATTTCTGTTAGTTGGTTTTAATATCTCATAAAAAGCCTATAAGTTTCACTTTGCCGTTACAGACGAAAGCCGTCTTCGACACCAACCTCTACAACTCTGCTCGTACAGCCAAAGTATGGCTTGGAAATTATGAGGTTGGCTAACTAATCTAGCAATCCTACCTTATATAATTTTGGGGTGTATCTCTGTGTGTGTGTGTGGATGTCACTTTCGAGGCCCGATTTAAGGGCCTTCCCCTGGATAAAATGTGCTGATTTTTTGTCACTTGGGGGAATCGACCCTCCTCTTTCCGATGGCGTCTTCAGAATTTCGATAAAATACAAGTTTACAAAGTTAAAGCCAGTTTTATTCATTTTGGGGGTAATTTGCATAATCTGAAAAATACAAATTTCCTCATTCTTGCAATTTGCCCGCGAGTGTGTGGTCGGTGGGGGGGTCCGAAGGACCCGAGCTATCGGAAAGTCAAATTTTTCATGCAGAGCCATCCAGCCCAAGGCCCGCGAAGCGGGTTTTGGGCGCTGGTTCTAATAATTGTTTAGAAACACTTCCTCGCCGCCAATCCACGAGCTAAAAATGTAGATACCGGAGATCTATCCGAGCGACTAAACCTCAAAGACCGCCTGAAATGCAAGAGATTTGAGTGGTTCGTCGACAACGTCTATCCAGAATTTAAAAAAGAAGAGCAAAGAGACGATGGTCAAGAAAAAGAACAAAAGAACGAACTTTGATGATCGGGTATTGGTCTCAGGAATAAATAGGGTTTTGTTGAACGGTGTTTTCGTGGTGACCAGGAGTCGGAAGGGGCAGCAGGGAGACAACCCGGTGGCCCCTTTTCGATTCCATATTATATCCAACAAAACAGAGATGCCATCCAGGGTAGAGCAGCTGTATGTTCGTGAGGTGTTTGTTGTCATGTTCGATTGGGTTAGCGACGTCCGATAATATATTGCAACTTTTTTGCCTGGATCTGTAATCATCAGTTTTATAAGAAAAACCCTGGAAACCTGATCCTGATCAAAAATGCGCTTTTATGGTAAATATAGGAATTAGAAAGCCGGCAACTGAATTTTTCAATTCTGTGGAGTGATCTGTGATATGTAGGCAATTCGAGAATAAGCGTTCGTGCTAATTTAATTTTTTTTGGTATCATCCTAACGCGAAATTTAACTCAGAAAGTTTTACATGAAGTTTTCAGTATTTACTACCGCCTAGAAAATTAAGAAAGGCATAACTTTTTGCTTGGCGCTACAATAGGTTACTATTGACACCTTGGCACATTTGGCTAGAACGCCCTCAAAAACCCAAAAAAATAAGTATCACCCTTTTTTACACTTTTTCAAGCTCGACCAACCGCTTGTTATGTTCTTGCTAGCGCATGCTGATCGGTCAGCGATAAATACGCGTGAATGTGTGTATATGTGTGCAGAATTTGCAGGTAGCATTGATCAGGGGAGCATGAGACGTTGCAAAGGCGTCAGCAGCTGTTCCATCGCGTACGGGAATGGCTATCCGAAGAGATGGAGAGAGGGCCCAGCATCGCTCACTGTCATTTCAACCGCTTGGCCGATTGCCTCCGGGGTGGCCATGCGAACTCTTCACACCAATCACCAGATTGGCTTAATTGGGTTGAGAGGATCTATTAGTACCTTTCGTATTTTACCCGTTACATTCTACTTTTTCAAAGCTAGCTTACATGAAGTACTGTAGATTTTTGAAGAACGCCTATTGTTGTTGCCAAACCCCCTGCCCATTCAACGCCCAACGAGACCAAGAAATCCCTAGGAACGGGTTCAAAAAAGGTGGCGGATGGTCGAAGATAAATGTTAGGTGAGGGAGGGGTGTAGGGCCTCAGGTCTGGGTGGGCCCGGTCCCTTTAGCCCATTCGTCCCCTCCTATGGCGCATCCACAAATCTTCTGTTGCCCCCTAGGGCCCCTCCCCCACCACGCCAGAATTTCTGGCATCTCACGCCCGGCGCCCCGGTGGCCGGTCCTTCCGGTCTCTTCCATTTTTGGTAATCCTGACGGGATTTTTTCCGTGTCTGGCATTATTTCATTTTCTTTTCAATTTCAATCTATTGACACATAACAATATCGAGCATACCTTCAATCCATCATTTGAAAAATTTTCAGAACATACTAACAAAAGTTGTATGCAAAGTAGCACGACAAAGACTAAAATCTAAAATTCTACAGTAGCAACTTCACCGCGATACCTATCCCTCTCATCTATTTTTATTTCATTCATTTTTTATTTACTAACGCGCCGGTTTGGGTGCAAAGGACTTAAACTTCAGAGGTCCCTTCGCACTTCACACCAACACTTCATAGACGTTTTTCATAACCAATGATCAATCAGCCCCTTTCACTGACTCAAGGCTGACATCAGCTGGCCAAGAACCCCCTGCCAGCTGAAAATCAAAGTCGATCAGCGGCGACTGTCTGCCAGTAGTTGATCGGGGGTGGGCTGTTTTGACGGCGTCTTTTTCTAGGTCGCACGCCGGGGGCAGTCCGTTTTCGAGCTGCTGAAGTTGACACCTCGGGTTGGTTACCTGAAACTTATTTTTGTGGGTGACTCACGGTTAAGTAATTTTAGGATATGAGTTTGGGCTGAAATTATTTCGCGGTTTTAAATGCGGATAATTTTTAAGAAGCAGGCTTCGGTAGCATAAAAATTACATTTTGGACGAACCTAAATTAGGGGTTTTTCGATAGTTCAGTATGGTGGTGGATACCTATCAATGGCTTCGTCTCTTCCCCTTTCTCTCTCTCTCTCTCTCTCGCTCTCTCTCTTTCTCCCTCTCTCACTTTCCGTCTCTATGTAGCGATACAAAAGCTATCCTCTAGCGTGTAAATTAAGACAGCATCTTTCATTCCACGCTAAATTCCACCGTAACCCAACCACCAGTCAACAATTAGTCGAATTTTTTCGCGGTAGGATTTTCACGGTGAGCTGTTTTCTGGGGTTTGGTAGGCATGTGGTGGTCGTGATTAGTGCCCCCCTCTCAAGGCTTCTCCCCTCCTCTTGCCCCTGGTTCGTTCGGTATATGTGGTGACCGACCTCGTGGCGGATGGCTAGAAGGGTTGGTGATGGGCAATTGGAAAGCGAAGACGGGCCTTTTCCCCCGTCAATTGCCTTCCTCCGTCCTGGCGCTGGGACCTGAAGGCTATTCCTGGCCATTTCGGGGAATACATTATCCGCGGTCATTTCCCGGGCCGCCTTTTCCTATATTCGGGCCCGGGCCGAGTGCGCGCCATCACTTCTTGGTCTTTCTCGTATTCACTTTTTGGTGCCCTTGCTACAAGGCTGTTGTTTGTCTTCTAGACGGGCTTCTGTTCTAGAGAGAGCAGAATCATATATGCATAGCATCTTCAGGGCGTTGAGATGGAAAATTCGTTCTTTGATTCATTATTTTAGTTCCGGTTGTCGTGGGGTTGGCTAGGGGTTTGGTGGGAAATCGCGGGGTTGTTGATTAGGTTAGGAGTATGGGCGCGTACTTCGTAGATCGGGGATACGGTAGGGAAATAGGTTGAGGGGTAATTTTCAAGGAAAAGTTTGCCGGTTATATATTCATTAATTAAAATTCGCATTTCCGAAGGGCCATAAATTCTCTGTAATTTGTTCTACTTGCCTGAATTTGTCAACAATTTTCAAAACTGAACTTTCTCGACACTGAAAATGACACCCTCTCACCCACATCCTCCATTTTCAGCAAAAAAAAAACTTGCTTGGCCGTAGTTAACAAGGGCCCCCGAACCCTCTCGACTCTTTCCCCACCCGCTCACAACCCGATTTGGCGCATTGTTCCGCCTTGAGGGCAATTTCTGCACGCCCCTTCTCCGCCTTCCCCCTCAAATATCTCATCCGGACTTGCCCGTGATTTCGTTTCTTTTTATAGCCTTTTAAACGACTACCTTTGACCTTTTAGAGGAACAAAAATCTTCATTTCACTTCCGGCGGACACCCAAAAGAACTGAAATGTTAGGAGCGCAAGCGCTGCGCACCAAACAGGTTCGACTGGATTAACATTAAACAGTAACACTTGTCGGTTTGTAGAAGGCAGAGCAGAAAGAAAAAGAGAAGCGACAACGCGAACGGTTAAAGAGCATCGAGATCCAGAGGGAGAAAGCGCATCGGCAAGCATGGTATGTTCGCCTGAATAACTTATTGCTAAGATACGGCAATGCGGAAAAATGTTTCTAGAAATAGAATTTCCGGGTGTTAAAATAATTTCTTTGTTGTTCCTGTGGAGCCCAATTTCAGGCAACCTTGCCCTTTCCGTTTCCAAACACAAAAGTGCCCAACCGCCGCCCAGTTTCCTTTAATCATTTTTGTTTTCACCCAGCCAAAGGGACGGCCGGCGTTTTTTGTTAGTGCGGGGCCGAGGGAATGGATTTTGAGAGATGGTGTGGTTGAGATGTCTGGGGAGGGCGCATGTCAGGGCATAGGCCACCACCAGCCTTCAGCTTCATCCTCCCTGGGGACTCATCCAAACCACAGCTTTCCAAGTTCGGATCGTCCCGTGTGCACCGCAAAAAACGAAAACCGGGAAAAAGGGGAACCAGCATCTTGAACAAGCAAGGGCAACCAGCCCTCCATCACCACCGGCATCGCCCCCAACCACGTCTAACAAAAACATTTCTTCGACTTTGTCGGCCCGAAATGGAGTGGTGAAATTTTGGGGTCAAGGATAAAAATAGCTCACCTTCGGGAAATCGAGTAGAAAGTTTTTTCGAACGTAGGGTTTGTTGGAATCCAAAATACGTCTAGGTTCTGGTAGATGGAAAAGATGTGGCAGGAGCTTACTAATTATAAAGACTGTTTGTTGAAGGCAAAGTAGCAAAATTAAAATTCGCTGCACTCGAAATTACGCTTCGGTGAGGTCAAGGGGTTTTAGAATAATTTTATTAGTGCTAAAAATAGTCGGCTTAAGCATTAACGGTTTCGGGGATTTTCAAAAAGCTCGACAAATTAATGACCTATAAACAGGGCTTTTCAGCGTTCTGTTCTTTTTTTAAGACAAGATTCCGCCTTAGGCAGCTGCTAGCTATCCAAATAATATCGAAATCGTGACTTTGGCGAAGCTCTGACATGTGTACCATGGCACGAATCCACTATGCAACTAAAAACGTATATCCCCATACTTCTAAACCCGTCCCCTGCCCCGATATGATTGGAATATGTTGCCGAAATTTTCACTAACTCGAACTATTTTTTAATGTAGCTTAAGATTAAGGCTTAGCTACCTGAAAATGAGTCTCTTGTAACAGCAGGAACTCAACTTGCATCTCCAACAACCCGAGCAAGCTTGCTCTTTGAAATCTGGTCTTTCGTCACCCCCTTACCCAAGCTCCATTCGTGCAACTATGCCACCCACCCATCGAGGCACTCGAACAATCAGAAGCCTCGCCTCGGGTGGGACGGTTGTTGCTAGTCAAAGAAGCGAACGTGTGAAGGGGTCATTCCGGGCCAACTCCTCGAGTCAACAACATTCAGTGGCGGTCCATTTCGGGCCCTTCACCATCCCCCCTTCGCCATTACCCAAGAGGCACATTCCTTCAGATCCAAGCCCTTTTCTCTTACTCTCTCCTTTTTCTATGGAGTTCTCAGCAGGCCCAAAAACAGATCCTCTCTCCGCTTTTTTGACTGCGCCACCCGCAATCTCCCCGGGGACTCGGCGCTTTATTTTCGGCGATGTGGGGCCCCTCTTTGGTCTTCAGTCTATTCCCAGATCGAGCCTATCCTTCCCCGTTACCCAGTTCAGCACAAAGAGTTACGGGCAAGATCTTAAAGAGGTTGGCAAGGCATTTTTTCCGGGGAGAAGGAAAGGAAGGGCTTCGGAATGTCGTGATGCAAATCAGAGAAACGGAGCTGGCGCTCGTACTGCCAGCTCAAAAATCCGGAAAGAATCCACATGGCGGAAAACCATAGACATGTTTTACCTAGTCCATCCCAGCTCGAAGATTTGTATAGTTCTTCATCAATTCTGTCGAGCGAACGCGAAAAGTATAAACTACACTCACTTTCGGTATGCAAAGTTTCTCTGAAAAAGCGCTTACCGCGATATCACCGGGGTCATTTTAGTATCGAAAATTATAATTTGGTCAAACTCTGAGGTATCGGCCGTCGATCCCAGTACATCCTACACCAAATGGCGTTTCTTCACGATCCGAAAAGATTTCCTGAGGCTCTAGGTAAAGAGCAATGGCGGGGAAATATCCCTGCAAACACAATCCGACACGATTTTTTTATAAAGTACAATAACATCAAATGTACTGTGGTCAACCCTCCCTCTAGCAACTCCCGGCATCCCGCATTCCCAATTCCCCAAAAATTCTCACGCTACACAACTCATGTACCCAAACAAATAGAAAAAATTTAGCTCCATTCCAGCCCAAAAGCCACTCTAGGACATCAAAAATCTAAAATTCACAACTCGAAACAAAACACCCGCAAGATACGTGATCACTTACATTCCATTCGGTGGTCTGCTTTCTGGTCTCTACGGGACACAGGGCGGTGGGAAATAGGGTAATGAGCCACAAAAAAACAGCCCTTTGGCCCCGAACGGCCCTCATAAATTCGTGTGGTAATGCCGTTCGGAGGGCACGTCTCCCCTTCATGACAACCATAGTCTACTTCAAAATGGACCACCGCAGATATAAAATATGAAATATCTTTTTTTTCAGTGAGGAGGCAGCCTTGCAGTACCTGGAAAACTTGGATATACGGGCCGAGCCACCGTTGAAGATGAAGGGGGTACCTGGCGGAATGGGTAAGGCATTTTAATTGAATTATATACTAACATTCAATTTATTAAAACTTAGATTACATTAGAATTAGATACCTAAATTAAATGCAAACATACCTGAAATTTGTTTTTAGGTACCTCTGCCTCATCAGATGCCCTTGCCCACCGGCATTCAGTACATACAACGAATCTACATGCCATTCACCCAAATCATAAAGGAAGTCTGGTAACCAACTCTTAAAAACCACTAAAATCTTTTTCAAGCAGTTTAACACCCCTGGCCGCTCCCCGTCTTCTGAACTTCTGAAGGAAAAAGAGAAGGGCAGCCGCCTATTGAGGTACCGCTACTGAATAAGCAAAATGAATTCGACAAGATTCAATCTGAAACCTTAAATTTAGATGGCTGGGACTGGCCGACAAAGATGAGCGAGCTCAAGCCGAATTTCAGAAAGAAGAACGCGAACGGATACGTCTTCTTAAGCAACGGCGGATGAGCACATTTACCTAAATCTCTTTCTGTCTTTCCTTTTCTCTTTGCTTTGTCATTTTCGAACCCAAAGGGCTGATGATTTCCAAAAATGTCTATCTGATTTCTTGGCCTTTCTGTGCATCTGGCGATCCTATTTCTATACCATGTAGTCAAACCCACGCATTATACGTTTCCGCATCCATTAAACTGAACGTCTCGCCCCCGTTTTACTCATCTTTGATGACATTTCCCGGGGCTTTAGCGCTACCGATCCTGATAGCAGCCCCGTTTCTCTTCATACGCCCACGCTGCTTTGTACCTGCGGACCAACACAAATAATAAATATCCGAACCCAGAGCAGTTCTCCTAAAAACCAAACATCCGCCTCACTTTTAGCTCGAAAAACGCGGTCTTTTAAGGTAAATAATTTTTTTCCGGAACGCCTTATCAAAAATCAAAGCGCCGCTGTATGGGTTTGATCTAATTTTTAGGGGATTGGATGACGTGCCCGGGGTGTAATTAAGATGTGGAGTGATAAGCAGTAAGCTCCTGAAGAGTCGCCTATAAAAGAAGGAATTCGGCAACACCCAGTCAAACCCAATCCTTCCAATTTTCCATTTGTACAGCTTTCAAAAAGGAAAATCAATAAATTTCGGAACTGTGAAACTTCTCCTTACCTTGTCCTGCTAAGATATCAAAAGTCGCGCTTCCGGGAGTTTTTCGCGTGTCCACCGTTTTATTGTTCATAAATGGTAGGCGATAAGCGGCCCAACCCTTGAAAGATGGGGACACATTTCGGGGGCCTCTGTTATGATAATCGGATTGGCTGGCCGTGCCGGACTCATTTATGGGTTTCCAAGGAATTAAAGGGAGCCAAACCGGAGGCAGATAAGCACTATGATACTTAACGCGCAGCCCGGACTAACGAATTCACTTCTGTAGTAATCTAATACTTTGTTTTTGAATGCTTCTCGTTTCGAATCCTGGAATTTTTATTTAATGATTTTAGGGCAAAACCATGGTAACGCGAGCGTGTGCTTCCATCGTGCTCTTTGCAGTCATTGGTATATAAAAATTAAGATTGTTTGAGTCAATTTTTCTACAGCTGTCCGTGGGCAGTCCGACTGGACTGAGTATCCGACTGATGCATCATCGTCACCAGGGACCAGTGGGAGTACGACATCAGGCCGTAAGCATCTGGAATTATACTCTGCGGCATTTGTAGTTCACTTTTTAAGTAACGACCGTAGGAAGCCATAGGAAAGCCTGATGTATTTAGAAAAGTTACTTGTTCACATCAAATTTACTTTATTGTTAGTGGTAAATTTCTAACAATAAAGTAAGTTTGATGTAGGTAGGCAACTTTGGGGCTGCTCATTTGCGAGATTGTTTTAAAACCACGATTCTAGTGTCAACCGCTGGCACTGCCCAAACACCGGATTGGCGTACATCAGCGCAACCATCGACTCCCCAGACCGTAGGGAAACGTGAGTCAAAATTGTATCCTGTATGAAGAATCATGTGATTGGATGGCTTAGTGCATTACCTAAGGCTATCATGACCTATCATCTGACAGAACAGAACAAATTAGCAATTAGCAGAACAAGCAGAAAGACAATTTGGGCCTGAATTAGCAGCCGAGTAAATGTTCTGACTGCTCCAACGAAAATGGTAATGTTGGCATTTCATTTCAGTGGGCTGCGGATGCAACCATTCGTCTCTTTGGTTGGACATCATGCTCGTTCTTGACTCCTCAAGCGCCATGACGGGTGGAGGTCTCCAGGAGGTCGGCTTGATCTCACGATCTCTGAACGCCAGTATTTCAGTTGCAAAATTACATCGGTACCGCTGTGTTGCGCATGGCTATTGGACAGCAAACCGGACAGGTGTGGTCGAGATCCTGGCAAAATTCCCCCAATTTAATTCACGGGATACAACAGGTTTCAGATGTCTCGAATCGGGATCATCACCTACTCGGACAAAGCCACGCTTCGTGCTCCATTGACCATGTTCAACAGCTCGGACAACTTCGTCGATGGAATCTTCGGCGTTCCATTTGAGAACCTTGGCAGAACTTGATAATTTTTCCCCCCAAGCCATAAAAAACACCGTTATGTTTCCCCAAATTTTTTTTAGGGAACCCCAAATTTTGTAAAGAAAGAACGGGCAGGCTTTTGCCAAACCCCAAAAAGGTTATCCCCTCCCGCCCCTCAAGGAAAATCCCTTTTAATTTTTGGGCCATTCCTCAAACAGGGCCCCCTTTTTTAAACGGGGAGCCTCATCACCCCCCAAATTTTACCTTTATTAACTTCTTTTTGAAAGCCCCTTTCCGGGTTGGCGTCAAACTGCTCCCAGTTGACCAACAGGAATGAGGACCTCCGTGCTGACGACTTGCTCAACAAATTCTGCTTGGGTTGGTGTGCACTTTAATAAGTTAATATAAAAACTAGTAAAAGGGATTTTCATAATTTGAAAGCACGGTTTTTAAAAATTCGGGTTCCTACGTTTAATCCACATTTTAGCCAACTGCTTCTGCGCCACCAACTGGAACCCATACTCGATGGATTCGCAGTGCTACACCCCCGATCAAGGCTGCTATTTCCCCGTCACCATTCCATCTGCCTTCGTTCTGGCTCAACGGTATGTCAAAGCAACAATGTCATGTCAAAGCTACTCGTTTCTGGCAACGTTTTTTCTCCACAGAAATAGGGCCGAAGGGTGAAAAACCTCAAGGAAGTGTACTAGCAAACGTACACAAACATAGAAACATCCTTTTTTCGTGTAATCCAACAGTATTCTCATAGAAACGTCATTAGGAAACCTTCTTTCAGTTATTGCCACAACCGAAATGGAGCCACCCTCCCAACTGTCTGTGATGCTGATAAGGCCAATTACATGGCATCTCGTAAGCCATACCGCGAATTTGCAAAATCGTTTTGTTTAGAGCTGAAGAATGCTAAGGAGGCCCAGTGGACCGGTCTGCAGAACGTTGGTGGCAACTTCCAGTGGGATGATGGTACTTCCTACGCAGTAAGCACACTAAAAATTTTGACCTCTAAATTCTTCTTACATGATTGTATTATAAAAATATCTTTTTAGGGCTGCCAGCCCGGAATTAACCCATCGTGGGTCAATGGCACCGCAACCAGTGGCCAACCCGTCGCTCAGGTTACCATCAGCGGTTTCCGCCAAGGCTTGTAAGTTTATTTGCAGTATTTATGTTTATTAATGGGTATCCTCTCTTCTGAATAATCATCCAATTCCAGCTTCGGCGCCCCATCCTTCAACGATTACCTGTACACCTGCCAGAATGCTCCATGCAGCAGCACCCTCTACTGCGCTTAAGCCACCACGGGATAAATTATATGTCACTTAATCTACTGGTTAATAATATGCATCTGATGGAATTTGCAAAACGACTACGCCTTAATAAAACCCTCAGAAAATCCTTTATCGCGTTGCGCCTAACACAATATTTATTCAAATCGAAAACATGGATGGGGATGCATATGTCTATTTGTACTCGTCACTCGCCCGTAGGAGGACAATGCTCGGGGGAAGAAGGATCTTGGAATGAAATGAATGGCAGCAAAAGTAGTGGCTCGCAAAAGCCTTGCTAACTATTGAGAACGATTAGATACCATATCAATAAAAAGTTCATATTATAGAAAGTGAAAGGGAAAGCCCTTGGAATGAGTTATCGGATAAAAATTGTCGTATCATATAGGGGCAGTTATGAAGATCGATGTTAACCAAATTCGGCTATGTTAAAAACTAAGCTAACTAGTCCCTGTCGATAAAGTTTTCACAGCTTTCATATTTTTCGAGGCCCTCAGAGACGCCACCCTGTGCATCTTTGCTTCCCGTGCGCAACTTCGATACGGATCTGATAGAAAAGCTTTCGTGAATTATTAAAAGCCGAATGCTGTCAAATTCAGGTGAGAAGTTACCTCGATATCATTGCGTGCTTGCCGGACTTCCTTGACCTCGCTCAACCAAATCCCGACCTGTCGTTGCACCTTTTCCATTTCACTACGCAGTAGTTCCATAGCTCTTTCGTTATCTAGACTTCATTTTAGAACCTGAAAAATTCCAATCACCACTCATTTTTGTGATATTTTTCTTGATTTCATCGTGGCGCTTCTTCAAAAAATTGGCCGTTTCGGCAAGGATATCTAGTTGGGCATCGTTTTGGTGGAGCTGTCGGATGCATTCTTCCATTACATTTAACTAAATATCTGGTTAATAGGATATTTTTAGGAAAATAAAGTTTTGAGATGGTTTTTGGCTTACCAATTTATGCTGCCTATCACAAGATCGTTGCATAGTAAGCAATTCAACAGTTCCGTTTCCATCTTCACCTAATGTCGCCTAGAAAAGTGCATTTTATTAAAAAATTTAAAAATCTAAATGATGCGTTAGAGGTGGTGTTAGTACGACTATAAATAATATAAGAAAACCACGATACCTTTCCCAGGCCGCAGTGTGGTGCCTCCATCGAGGGTTGGCCTCCCTAAAACGTGCTGTCTGGGATGTGAGGGCAAGAGTCTGTGCAAGCAGACCAACATAAAAACCCGAATAGGACATGGAAAAAGAAGGAAGCAACAAGCAGCTGGCGGTGGGTTCAAAGGCGCCACTTGGAATGGGTTTACAGTGTCGGTGATTAGTAGGGCAAAGGAAAAGCGAGGCTTTGCACGCGAAACAGATGTCTTTTTCCTGGTGGAGTTGAGCCTGGAAAAAGGGAGCATGAGTGTCATGGATGAGTTGATGACGGGGCAAAGTAGCGCGCAAAAAATGGGCTTCAATTTTCGCAGGTTTTAGAAGCTAGAAAAAGCGTGATTTTTCCGTCTACGTCCATTTTCATGCGGCTCCCGGGCTAGTATGCCAATAATCACGGGTTTCGAGACAAATTCCTGGTCATTAATGTTCTTTGGTTATTTCATTAATGGTCATTGACAAGATTAAGATTAGAAGAGGATTAAGATTAGTAGATTTTAGATAAAAGTTTGATTAGAATTGATGATTGGTGTTTAGTAAAATTTCTTATAAAGGTAACAAAAAATAAGGACGCGCACCAGTGATATATTTTCTGACGGGCGCATAAGGTTTTTGGCTTCGTCCAAACTCTGTGACAATAAGAAAGGAACGTGCCAATGTCTGGAAAAGCAACAAGGGAGGACGGCTTTTCGCCAATGGAAAGGAAGGATCGGTGTGGCCCGACAGCAATTATGGGATGGCCCCGGGACGGACGGAGGCATCTCCCCCACCAAACCGCTTCGCCTTCTCCAGCTGCAACCGAAACAAGCCCAAATGGGATTGTCGCAAAAGGGGGGCACACCGGCAGGGGAGCACTAGCTAGCAAAAGCCCTGTGAGGGATGGGCCACCGAGGAACACCACCCAACACTCTTTTCGGCAAAAGGGTCGACGGGGTATGTCCTTTTTGTCGCTCCTCCTTGACAAAGACTGATCAAAAAAAGAGGAAGCCTAGAGCCCTGGGAATTACCCTCCCCCTCCCCCTCAACCTCGTCTGCCTTCTGTTGGCCGGGCGAAAATGAATTACGAAGAAGGAGGACGGATGGCAAAGCTTTCCCCTCACCTTGAAGACGAGTGGCAATCAAGATAAAGTGATTTTGTAAAGGAGACAGACGGAATACATTGGTTTTAGATCGTCTAAATTACATAGTTAAAGGTAGCCTACGGTAGAATTGAGATACGAGACAACAGATGGCCGAAAGGCTGTTGAACCATTAAATTACCATGGTATCGTACACTTCCAAATGGAAAAGCAGCTGGGCCGCTTTTCGGGGAAAGCCCTAAAAACGAAAAAAAGAACTAGTGGAAACAGCGAGCCCTCTCTCGCCACGCTCGCACACAAATTAGGCAATCATGAAACTGCAGCCGGGCTCGGTGCCGGGTCCCGCCACGAACCAAGTATGTCGGCCTACGCATCCCGACGACTAACTTGTCTAAAATTCTATCTTTTGGAAGAGTCGCCGGACATGGAAAATGGCAAAGATGCTGGGGTATCTAGGTTGTCGAAAAAACTGAAGACCATAATCAACATACGGAGGTTGGATAAATCAGGTTTTTAGAGGCTTTCGGGGACCAAAATTTGATGAAAATACCTACGCAAAACACAAACATGCTCGTCTTCCTGCCTTCTTAATTCATGAAAATACGTCCTCTAGAGAAAGTCTGGTTTCACTTCATGCTTTGTGTGCTCGCAGGGTAAGCCGAACTCAGCCCTTTCATAGCGGCACGCCGGAAGGCGGAACTCGGAAGCATCTATAGCTTCAAAAGGGAAATGGGACACAAGAGCAACAGTAGACGGGCTTGTTCTAGACCTCCCCCCTTTCCTTCCATTCCATGCCCCCATAATACGGCCGTTTCCCCCATGTTTTATTTCTTGAACCGGTGCCCCCGAGGGACCGACATTGGGGTCCGTCCCCTCGTCCCGTTGTGGGTATCATCGTGCAAAAGCGCCAATCCGGAAGGCATCCAAAGTTGACATTCCAAAGAGAAGGGGGAATTTGGGTGGAGAGTTCGGTGTCAAAAATTTTTTGAATTTAATCCCTAGACCAAGGACAGCTTGAAAGAGTAAGTAGAAAGAAGAGTCGCATGCAAGACTTGTAATGTCGGAATAGAAATGCTTATCTAGCAAGTCTTCTTTTTCTTCGTCTTCGTCTTTTTGGCAAACGTTTTCATGATTCGAAAATGGGACACGTAATTGAGAACAGGAAAAGATTGATGTTTCCGGTTTTTGCAGGTGAAACTTGTTTGTAAACTGCTCATTATCATAGGGACTAGATTTGAAAAACCGCAAAGCCGTGCGAAAACGGCATGTTGTGGATGGATATGCCTCGCCCAATTTTTCAACGACTACGGTATCTCACTACACGGATTGCGAGCAATGTTCATCAAATAGATTGCAAGGCTAAGGGTATCGAGAGGAAGATGGAGTGGCATGGAATGGGTAAAGCCCTCCCATTGGAATAGACCTACGAGAAGGTATGGCCTCGCCTATGAATATTGAGGTATGCTGGCTGCGGGATCGAGTACTCAGATCCGTGCGGAACGCCAAAAAGACTTGAGACGAGGGTGCTCGGCGTCAGCTACAAGTTCCCCCTTTAGAACTCCGTCGCCCTTGGGCTGCTGAGAAGAAGCCCCCCTCTTCTGAATGGAGCCGTTAATTTAGGGAAGGAGAAGCCGTTCTTCTCCGCTTCTTTCTGCACTCAACTTTGAGGACAACCCCTCCCCGCCACCACTTCGGCTACTTCCGCTCGTCTGCTAACCCTTAAACCCGGGGCTGCAATTACTTTTTGGGCTCCCCGACTAATACGATGTGGAATGGAGAATATACCGGGTGTCCCAAAAAAAAAACGAACCATCTGGCATTTCGCCGTATTACATCCAACCGGCCTCAAATCAGACCCTAAATAACAACAATCCTGATTTTAGCCCAATAGCTATAATAGTTCTCGAGTTATAGCGAAAACAAACTTCATTTTCAATTTTTCATAGGTTTCCCGTGGAATTAGACCCCCTAAACATTAAGCGAAAATGATCCGGTAGGCCTACTTTACCCTAAGAAATTTTTTCCAGAGTAAAATTTATTAAATAAACTTTGATTTAAGCGATTTTTACAACACAAAATTACCCAAGTTCTTAAGCGAAATTAGGGATTCGCAGCCGGAAGTCCATGCAAATCTATGCAAAGTCCAAAAAGATAGCCGAAAAAACTGGTCGGAATTCCGGGCAAAACAGTATTCTCGTTATAACTCGAGAACCACGAAAGCTACAGGGCTATAAGTCAGGATTGTTGTTTTTTAGGGTCCCATACATCTCTGGTCCAAATTTGGGGCCGATTGGATGTAACAGGGCGAAATGCCAGATGGGTCGTTTTTTTTGGGACACCCTGTAGTTGCAGTGTTGTGTATCGGGAGCATGAATATAAGCCTATCGGATAAACAATGCGTCTTTATGTAAAAGCTAAAAGCTTAGGTACCAGATTATCATATTGTAAGCCAAAATTCCAACTCCAAAAGTTCTAATTTCACTTGACACCGTAATTAAAATTTGGTGATTTGAATCCGGGTTTTGGGACCGGGAATGCGAGTTTTTGGGGGTTTGGAAATAATTCATGGCCCGGACCGGGACGCCAATCCCAAAATTTCGTTGTGTGCTCTCATTCAAGCAGCCAATCTAGCCTAGCCCCCAGCCATTCGTAAAGCGATAGTACAACAAAAAACAATAATGAGCCGAGTGTCGCTGAGGGATCCTATATTTGTGGAAGTGTCGTATTGCGTGTCCCTTCAGCGAATCCATTAGTCCGGGCAGCCCTTGGCCCGCTGGGGCCCCCTTAGTTTCTCCTCATACTCCACTCGTTCGCCCCCCCCCCCCAAAAAAAAATGAGGGGCAAAGGAGTAGCAACGCGATGTAGAGGAGGGCAATTGGGCTTTTAGTGCGATGAGTGACTGAGAGAAGAATGGTCTTGCTTGTTTTTTAGTATAGAGACAAGGTAAAGAAAAAATGCTCCATAGATGATCGTTCAAGCACACAAAAAATTAGAGCAAAAGCTCCAGTGCATCGCGCTCCTGGAATATGCACTCTTATCCGGAAAGCGTGCACGAGATTGCACCCATTAGTGTGTGATCGACCGGCTTCTGCTCAAATTGATAAGCCCCCCGCGCCCTTCATTGATACTAATAAAGAAAGGCTCCAGTTAATTTTGTCAAAAAATATATTGGTGTTGAGAATCACTATTAACACACCTTTCTAGTTTTTACAAATTTCAAATAACTTCCCGCTCCATTATTTTATAAGAGTTCGACTTCAAAATTTCCAGCTCAAAAAGTTAAAAATTGACGGAAGGGATTCCGGAGGTTCAAAAAAATCCCATGTTTAGGAAAAAAGTGGTAAAGCCTAATAAAAGCGGCCCAAAAGTGCAGGTAAAAGTACATTGCTCGCCGCTGGCGGTAATTTTATGTAAAACCGAGCTTCCTCTCACTCTCCGCTTTCCATTTCAGCTACGGAAATAGCAGAGTAACCTACATATTAATAACGAAAATTTCATTACACGGTTACGGTAGCAAAACGTACGGTACAAACCACTCGAAACTCACGCAGTAACCACGCCGACAAGCGTGGGCAGCCCTCCTAAAAACGCAACTTTTGCGGCAGAGCTCGCCATTTACGAGCGATTTAGGCTCATTGCTGTCTGTGGGAGCGTATTTATGGACATATTTTCATGCATCAACCGCGTTCAGCCGATTCCGCACTTTATTGTACACCGATGCATTCGTTCGAGGTTACGGTGGTTACACGCTGATGTGTGTCCTCATTAATCGGCCTCATAAATTCGTTATTTTACTCCGTGAATGTCATAACGAATAAATTTGTCGTAAGCCAAATTACCGCCGTAAGCGTGACCCGTCACAAACTACAATTTTTACACTCTCCTGCGTAAATTTAATCAACTAGCCAGCCATTTATTGCACAAACCGTTTGATATAATTAGGCCTTTGGCTCTCGTCATTCAGCAGATCCCCCCGAGAAGTCCTTGAAGAATTGGAAGCTTAAAATTACGATGATTATCATAAAAAAACTGCTGGAACTTACAATTTTCTGACTCCCGAGTGGTTGCGCTCGTATTTCCAAGGGTAAAGCTTTTCCTTTGGTTCTTTGGGAAGGGGCCCATATACCGGAAGATCTTCGTCATTATTCGATTCGGGTGGTTTTTCTCTGAAATCATGTTTTTAAAGATTGCGCTTGATGTCAGTAGTAGCTCTTTACTTAATCTAATTCAGCCATGGAATCCCGGAACCTGCAGTCATGCGCTATCGCAATTAAAGGCACATGGCAACAGCGATAACCCTCATTTCCGGTTAGGCAATTTTACCGCCGACATCACTCACTTTGTATCGGCCAGATCAAATATTTCTTGTGCGGGCACGGATTCTCGACTACTCAACCGGTCCATCTCTTCTTCTAGCTCCATTACTCGCCCCTTTAGAACATTCTTTTCTTGCAGAACTTCCCGCAACTCCGCCAAGGTAAACATCGGCTCATCTTCTTGCTAAAAAAAACACAAATCGTTTGATACATCCTACAAAATACAAAAAAAAATAATAAAAACACTAACCTGCATGTTTTGCAAATCTTTACACGCCCGGTCACTTTCATTCAATAATTTTGACAATTGTATATTGCTTTCTTCCGTCCTTTCCAACCTAAATTTCAGCCTATCAATATGTTTTCTAATCCTTCCAACCTTTTAATTATT
This sequence comes from Mesorhabditis sp. LJ9110, assembly GCA_038088335.1. Lineage (NCBI taxonomy): Eukaryota > Metazoa > Nematoda > Chromadorea > Rhabditida > Rhabditidae > Mesorhabditis > Mesorhabditis sp. LJ9110. The sequence goes on from JBBGBA010000091.1 coordinate 433,353, forward strand.
TCCATCTTCTCTTCCACAATCATCCTCCCTTGTTTTTGAAGTGACTTGTTTTTCCTGAGTAGCTCCTCATTCTGATGAATCAGCTTTTCCAGGTTGTTTTCGAGCTAAACCACCGGATCTGTCTAGCCATCGCCCCAATCCACCCACATTCTCCACTTGACAAGTATATGAGTGCACATCGTTTTGTAATTGCTTAATCTCTTCTTTTTGTTTATTTGAGCTTTCTCGTAATTCGAGCATTAATTGGATGTCCTCATCACATCCTAAAGGGGCTGGAAAGGTTGTAAATTCACTGAAATTCACTGACTTGTATATGCAGCAACATCAAAATTTGTTGGCAAACTGTTCATGGTTGAGCTGAGATCACGATTCTTTTGCATGAGCCCCTAAAAAGATAACTCTCCATATAAAAACCTATATTTTCACTTACATTAACTGCTTGTCGCAATTCCAAAATCTCTTTTCTATAGTTTTCTTCGGCCTGCTCGAGTTCCTGACAATCGATGCGGTTGGAAAAATTAATTCCGGGTCCTCACCTCTTCAAATCGCAATTTGATGGCCATTTTTTCTTTTTTCTCCTTATCGAATTCCTCGACAATCCGTTGCAGCCGGTGGATTTCTTCGTTTTCACGTTCATTTTTGTTCGCTAATGCTTCGAGCGTTTCGAGAGCTGATATTACCTTAAACTGATGATTCAAAGGGCTTATGAATGCTTCAAATAATTTTATCCCCAGGGAATGGCTACTTAGGGTTACTGTAGAAAAAAGGAGCTTGGATTTAGCTCATTGTTTCAGCCTTTGTTGACTAAAAAATTCGCTCACCTTTGGCATTATTGTCCTGACACTATCATTTCCATGTAATTCAATTATTTTTTCAAAGTCCTTGCCAATCGAGGAGGCCAAATCATATACATCTACACCTTAAACACCATTATAAACTTAATTTCATTTCCCTACCGTAAGATGTCTAGAAGGACTAGCTGGCTGAGATTCTCGTGATAAAGACATTATAAATATGTAGACCAAATATGTATAGGCAATCAAAGGCCCTTCCCCTCCCAATCAGGTGTCCTCCAGGGTATTCGCGCGTACTCTCACATCACGTTACGCCACCCAAAATTCCATCGCGGGAGAGCAGGGGAAACGATATCGATCAGCATACGGAGATCGGGCTGCTGCTACTCGCCCACCTCAGCAACACTCAACCACCAGACGACCTTCCGATTCCACGGATTTGATCCTATCATCCTGGAGGCGCGAGGCCCGGCAATTTTTTGGGGTTTTTATGGAAGATCTTATTGCAATCCTTGACGAGATCCGCCAGCAACTCCATCAATGTGCCCTCATATTTTATGCAGACCCCGCCATCCTACAGGGAACTCAGGTTGTTTACAATACTTTCTATTTTCGTGACCTCGCATCGCTATTACTCACCATCTATTTCCACATCCATTGCCTCTCAGCATTTCGCGCCTGACCCTCCCTACTGACCATATCACGTGCTATTTCTTGCGTACCTACCAAGCAACAGAACGATTTGTAATAATAATATTTTTAGCTTCCAACAAAACAATCAAAGTCCGAGACCTATGAGTTGACCAGCAAAAATGCGGCAGACGGGTTGAAAGCGAAGGTGAGTAATATTTTCGTAGCTTTCTGGGTGGCGTTTTTGGGGAATTGGATACGCCTCAATTTTCTTGCACCAAAAATAGGCATTTCTTGGATGATTTGGGCTTGAATTAATGTTTGCCGAAAGAAGAAAGTGCAGAATATGGGAGCTGTGCCAGAAACGACCATGCTGAATTTAGTTAACGCTACTCGCTGAAAATGTGATAATGGCTGAGGTGCAGTTCAAGCACCCAAAAACTACGGGTGGCCACTATCGCGGGACAGCGCAGCCGGAAGTACAGTGGAAACTTACTCAAATACAGGTAAACGAACGATAAAAGGGGTTACTGTATTATAAGTGCCCCTCAATTATAATTTTTCCTTTTTAAGAATTCCCTGAATTTGATTTTTTTCGTTCGTTGTTGCATTTATCTTCTCTTTTTTTCTCCTTTTATGTCATCAATCAATACACATCATATGACTCAGGATGCCCGGAATCTCTGCCAACGTTCGCATGACGATGTCCGCGCCCTAATACAAACACTAATCGATGAACCAAATCTCGAAGAACCGGGTCGAGCAGCTGTTCGAGAAGTTGCCGAATCGATAAAAGTAATTAGCAGCTGCCCCCTGAAAAATATTCACCTCTTCATTAATAGGTTTCGTTATTGACCGCGAGGAATACTCTGACTATCCCGAAAAAACGATCTCTCTTGGAGTTATATCATTTTGCGCCTACCAAAAAGTTTCAACCTCCGCTGTCTCAGGTGAGTAAATTTTTAGTGTTATTGCAAAAAAAGGCTTTTGGAAGGCAGTTTAGTAATCGCCATTAATAGGCTGAACAAGTCTATGCAAAACTATTATTCAAAATTAATTCGGTGTAGATTCTATCATTTATTCAAACGTTATTTGTTAACTATTATCAGGATGAAAAATTCTTAACTCGAGAATTTTGAAAATTTTTGGGAAGTTCGCTAGGCCTATCCTGAAAAAGCATTATTAAGCAAAAATGATTTGACATTACTTTCTTATCTTTCTTATTTATAGAACGAGAATTTAAAATAAACAAACAACAGACAAATGAATAGAATAAATGGGGGCTTAATTCAACGCCAATTTAGGATGTCTTATTATCGTTCTACGTAAGCGGCGCGAAAATCGTCTGTGCCTCCTACCAAATGCTCGCAAAATCGGCGGCTCCCACGCAGTCATTGGCCGTCTCGGGTAAATGGGCTTATCACCCTTCAATCTAGCAAAAAATCTAGTGGCCGAATGCCCATTGGACGGTTTCGATCATGCCCTCTACCTACTATCGGCATCGATCAACAATCTTCAACAGCTTGTACATCTCATAGAAGCTATATAAATAAATTATTTTTTAAATTTTTTAAGGTTCTTGATCCGGTTCAAAACCCGATTTATTTCTTTTAATTTTGTTGCTTTTCGCCGTCTAATAATCTTTTAAGAATGAGCGTCTTACAACGTAAAATAGCCGTTATGGGGTTCCCATGCGTCGGTATGTTATTTAGGAAAGTAGGTCGAAAGATAATTCAGGAAAATCATCGATCACGATGCGATTCGTAAAAGGAACTTTTCCGGATTCGTACGATACGACGATTGAAGATATGTATGCGAAACCACACAAGTTTAATGGGCGCGAATTCAATCTGAGAATTACAGATACGGCTGGACAACAGGTAGGTAAAAAAGTTATAAAATCATCAAATCAGCTTAATGCTTAAAAAACAGTCATGTTTTACTTTTCTTTCATTTTTAATGTTTGTGGATACAAGCTACAATTTTTGTAAGGTTACTTCTCGAATTCCGTGTCCGATTGGCTTGGGCGGCCTTATCTTTCCGAACAAGCCTGGGACAGGCTGAAAACGGGGCATTTTTTTGCCCGTCGTTTGCGATGTTTGAATTCGGGAACGTTCTAGAAAATGGAAAATACAACTTCTTTAAAAGTTTTGGAGAAATTATGCAAAAAATAAGTGATTTTAGGAGCATTCCCTATTCCCCCAATCATGCACATATGATGTCGATGGATACATTATCGTCTATGCGATCGATGATCGCCAATCGTAAGTTGACAAAATATAAAAATTCGAGAAAAAGATGTAATGGCAAATGTAAGAAAATCGTTGCTGAATATCAGGGAGGACTGAATCGGGGTTCAGGAGGAATCCGTTGCTCCGGTTTTGCGTAGAGACGGGGGGCAATGTTATATTTGCGAAGTTGTTGACTCACTCATCCCTGACCGCGGCGCACCCCAAAAAATATCGAATGAGTCAGCGGGGCATCCCCCACTACCTGGTTATTACAGGCAATTTGCACTGTTTATACCAAGCGGAAAACATCGGACTGAAATAGTTAGACTAATTATAGACTAATCTATAAATAGACCTAGAAAAAAGTGATAAGGTTCAAATCAAAATAAGAGCTTCGTTTTTAGACATTTTTCTGGTTTGACCAAAAAGTCGAACTGGACATTAGGAACCTTAACTAACGTAAGCAAACCCCAAATATAGATATGAAATCGTCCAAACCATCTACGAGAAAATCCGCGATAACGTTGGAGACATCAAGTAAGTCGTAAAAACCATCGCTCGCGAAAATATTGCAATAAAGCCGAAATTTTTATGACCTAAGCCCAATCCTCTAGATTCCCAATCGTTTTGGTTGGCAACAAAGCTGATTTGCAATCAACATCCCGCGCCGTAACTAGGGATGAGGCCCAACAATTAGCAAAGCAGTGGGATGTCGTCTTTCTAGAGACATCAGCGAAGGATAATACGGTACGTTGAAAACTCAACCAAAATATATGTTTCAGCGTCAACCCTTATAAACACCATGCCAACAAAACCTATCTACCTATTTTAGGCAATCCAACAAATTTTTGAAAAAATCCTCTACGAGATAGAACTCTCGAAGGGGAACATTCGCCGCCCACCACCTCCAAAAGACAAGTGCACAATTTCCTAATCCTCCCTCCCCCTACCGTATCTCCCCCGACTCCGTTCATCCGCCGATATCCATGCCAACGCTCCCACTCAATTCACTTTCGCTTTGCTCCTCTTTCCCCCATTGCCAAATCAAAATCAAACAAAAGTGCCTATTCCAACTAGCTTCCCCGCTTCCATTCAATAATGTAAATAATCTCCATATCCCATCATCCCCTTAGTCTCTAAAAACCCCCGAAAAACATCGCTTGATCCATAAAATGCCTTAACAAGAGCACCACCTTTCTTTCTGTTGCCCCTCTGGTCCATTTCTGCCGCTCAAAAAACCCGACGAAATTAGAAAAAAAAATATACAAATTTCAAATGACAATCCAACGAGATTAGGACTTGATTTTTGAATGTGTCTTTAGTCCCGACGCCCAATTTTTCTTTTTTTTTACTGTTTGTTTTTCCGAGAAATCAATTTTGAAAGGCTTAGCCAAATTGCCTAAATTTTGCTTGTTCAAACAACCCCCTTCCTACGGCTATTCTTCGTTGCTGCGGTTTTTTAGCTGCAGTTGAATGTCACGTGCGTTTTTGGTTATAATAAATTTTTATTTTTGGTGTAAACTGAGATAGGGAATTAGATCTGACTGCTCTGCGGGCCAAATGGAGGCTGGAAAGACGGTTGGTTTGTGGGATACTAAAAGGTCTAATTGATGGAAAACTGGGAACTCACTTCGTTGCGCCGGTCTACCGTTGCAATTCTATTCGTTGGGGGCTGACCCCATTCATCGTAAAATGCTAAAGCATGTTTTGAAAGTTTTTAGAGTTTTAGGTACCATTTTGAACAAATGGCGATGGGGCTACAAGATCAGCACCCATAGCGGGTTTGTTGTAGGTCGCATACTAAAATCCAAGAGTAAAAAAATATAGACAGAACAGATTACATCTGTTCTTGCTCCCAAAGGAACCGAAATTGGTCGTATTGATTGTTCATCTAAAAGGTCGATCGGCGGTTTGCCAGTGCTAAAAATGCTTGAATTATTCATATCTGAAAACTGGACCAACGATTGGGTGTTGGCTGTAGAAGAGCCATGCCCGCCATTCCAAGACCGTTTCGAGATATCCTTCCGCTTTCCGGCTTCAAGCTTCTCGGCGACCCTCTTTTTTCGCAACTCCCATAGGATACAGTAGAAAATGATAAACACCATTACAATTCCTGAAAGGTTTTTAAATCTTATGTATCCAAAAGATTTCGTACCAAAAATTGACAACAACGCTGTCATCCATTTCAAGCATATTCAAGATTGCGATCTAGCAAAAGAATCTTGCAAAGATATTTTGTCACTTACCTCGACACCATGCCCACCATCCTGGTGACCAAGTACCATTGTGACAGGTTCGTTCAATATCTCCATGAATAAAGTATTTCGGTTTGCACGAGAATACCTAAATAATTTTTTGACGGACGGATTTTCACTGATCCCCCGGACTCCAATGAACTTTAGCCACAAAAATTCCCGCCAGACAGCAGACGTGTTGCGAACCTGGCCATTACGTAGAAACTTACAACTTTATCGCCCTCTAAATAGTTGGCTGCCGGGGGCGTCTTGATAACGCCTTCCTTCTTCAATAATGGCCCGCAGGATTGCACTACAAATGGGGGAAAACCATTTGCTAAAGGTCAAAAGCTTACGTTGGACACTGCCCTTCCTGGTCAAAGAGAGAAAATTTTTGTGCTTTTCGAGGGTTTGTAAGCCGACCTAAAACATTGGCATTTATTAAGGATTTTCAAAATCACCTCCTTACGCCCGGTCATGATATAATCATATTCACACTGGGGTAGACCTTGGCATGCAACAGTAACCTAAAAAATTACAAATTCAGGAAATTATTTTCAGAATTAACCTGCTCCATCGAAAAGACCCGGCTTGCATTCAGGCTCAAAATATTCGCTGGCCAGTAAGTCGGAACGTATCTAAACATGCAAATACAAAATTGTACAGCATTTTTACGTTGTCTCAGCGAACAGCAGTGGATTGTAGATTGGCTTGTATTTTTCGGAGAACAGAAGGTTTCCGATTCTTGGGTTTTTACCGTCGATTCTCCCTAATACAATAATTCTAGCTGAAACAAATGAATTACATGTGGTTCCGAATTGATCATAGATCATTTGGGTGGTTTGAGCTGTATGGGTGTCGCCTTGCGTTCTAAAACATGGACAGTTCAGAACTACATGGCCTTTGACCAACCTGACAGTTTGTCCAGATATTGTTGAGAGATCGTCGGCAGGATCATTATTGTAGACACCTAAAATATGATGTTGATGCTCTCCGTTTTCAAGACCAACCTAACAGCCCCAATGTTGTGTAGCAACGATCATTTGGGTTAGTTGACGTCTGTAGATTCAGATTTTGATTGGCCATCGTCTGTCCGGGCCTAAATAAACTCCTCAAATTTAGATTTTGAATCCATACCGGCAAGTGGTGTTGTAATTTGGTGGGAGTGTCACCATAACGTCAAGCATCCCTAGGCACAAAATAAAAGTATACAGCGTTCCTCCTACCGTAGCTTTCTCCTATCCGAATCCCCACACCGCTAGCCGTCATTACAACAACTTCCGATTGGTTCATGTTTTGAAGCGGGTTTCGGATGCTGAGGCCTAAAAGGAGAATAGCTTTAATAAAAGGTTATTACGATTGAACTGCTGATACTTCCAAAACGGCATGTCAAAGTAGCGAGGCGTACCATCAACGATCACATCCATACGATAACGCCAGCGACGCATTGATTTACGGGCAAAGGCCTGAAAATGACGAAGGTCTTGCACCAATTAAAAACTATCCAGAAATAGCTGTTTCAATTCGACAAACCTGAACTACAGAGCCGTCACCATCTTGAATCGCGACACCAGTGATTACGGTCGCATTTACATGGGATCTCCCTAACAACGCAACAATAAATTCAGAATATTAAGCCTACAAAGAGTGTCGTCTGGTTGCTCCAAACGAATCTGGATCATCAGCCTGTTCTTTGGATTTTCGTTCATCATGAGCACAAAATAGCCCTGAATATCTCAATGAGGGCCGATGCAAAATGTTATTGCCTTTCCGGGAAAGGTATAGCTGATTCCATCAAATGTATGTACATGAGGTTCGCCGTAGATGTAACTATCGAAATCATCATTGTCTTATGGAACTACAAACCCGGCAGCTGGCGCTCTGTAGTCCTGACAGCCATTTGTCATTCGACGCCAATAGTAAAATTCGCAATGGTCACTCCATCTAAAAAAATTCAAAGTATTGGGTGAATTCTTACTGGCAACACATCCTATACGGTAATTCATCGAGTTGGTAATGCGAAAGAGTAGGAATAAAGGGAGGCATTAAATAAGGTCTCGCTCCAAAGGCATGGGCGCGGGCCGGGGTGCCAGGTTGGAAGAATCTGAATGAGGTATTTTATGCAAATTTATGGTAATTCCTACCGGCTGTAATCACCATCCGGTTCCCAATCATCAGTGAACATAAGGAAACCATCCCAATCGTAGCAGCATTGTTGAGCTGAGCCGGTCCAGCTGAAAATTTGTTTTGATATCGGCTGAAACGGATTAGGTCATAGACTAAGTTACTTACGTTGCCGTAGCACTTTGAATACAATGTTGAGCTCCCTTATTGAATGGGCATTCCATATTTCCATCCTTGTCGCAATTCATAATCGGCATAAAACGACCGACATCCAGTAGGGCCTAAAATCGAACAAACCTCTGCATGTAAGTTTTCACACACCTGTGAAAGTTTGCATGGACATGGCAGTTCTTTCGTCAAATCGATCTGAAAATTGCTATGACTAAAAAAAGTAGCAATAATACTTGGAAGTTTCGCCTGCGTCCATCATACTCGAACCAGTCGATGCACATGTCCAGCGCCCAATTCTTACCCCAATGATACCGCCAATCATCAACGTGGAACCTAAAAATTAGCTGTGTTTGCAATTGTCTTCTACCAACCATGGGAAAGGTGTCGGCTTGCTCCAAAGGACACCCTCTTCAACATCGGTGATTGAAACTTGGACAAATCCAAAATGAAACTTCTTCCACGCGTCCTAATATCAATTTCCAGTTATTTCCTTATTTACATACCACGAGCAATCGATGGCGTTGTAGCTGGGCTGGTTTAAACTCGTAGGTTCCACTGTTGGCCACACCTTTTGCCAGGTAATCAATCTTCTCGAAATGCGATCTGGAATGTTTTCCTTTAGTACCTTAGCAAATCTCACCTATCAGCATCTTCCCAATATCCATACAACGATATATCGACCCTGGTACCAAGATTATACGTTAAATTGAGCGCCTAAGAATTGATTTCAGGAATATGGGAAGTACACATACCTGCCAGCCCATTTTCAGCGTATCCGCATAAGGTTGATACCACCTATTTTGTGATATGTCCACGGCATCGATCAAAGAGACAGCTGATGCAGCACGGCTGGGAACCGCTAAAATTATTTGGTGATAAAAAACTAATTTTTTTATAACTTACCAACATAGAATTTTCCGAAGAAAGGAAAACTTTGCCCGCCATCTCGTGACATACGAATTGGAACCTAAGGTGGAAAGTTTAGTTTTTATGGCCTAAAACAAGCTTTTATAGGATTTTGAAAAGACGCCATCCCTTACCATTCCAGTCTTATGGAACATTGGCATGATGCATCGGGCTCGGACACGACTGATCCTTTTACAATTGACTTCCCATGATTCAAACGTCACCTAGTATTAAAGTGATCTTTCGAAGCCATTTTCTTACCTTTACAACATCTTTTTCACGTAGGCAAGGGCCAGAGATATTTATAGCCACGCCCCCTTGCATTTGACCAACTGGCGGGGCAGTTACAACACCTCCTGTAAAAATTTGTAGCATGGAAATACCCGCCTTATTATAATAGCGAGTTCGAGCAGGGGATATACAATACCAAAAATTACCGTCAGATGCATTTGTGCATCCAGCAGGAATAATTAGCTCGTCAACACGATGGACCCATCTTCCAGGGGTCAGAACATTCGAAAAGTATCCCAGCTTCCAGATACGACCTGATCAATTTAGTGGTCTTTTAAAAAAGTGTACCATGGCCGGAGTACGGAAGGGCATACCAGCCAGTTCCGTTACCACCATTAAACCCGGCCATTGCCGCTTGTTTTCCTCCGAACCCATTCAGGCCTTAAAACGATGGATTGGAAGGTTCATGCGGATATTTAGAACCTCCTGCTTCATTGCTAGACGTCCAGTTTAGTCGGGCATAATTGAAAATTACAAATGATCTAATTTCATCCGAAGCCAATACCTAGAAGAATTAAGTGTTTCCCTATATTTCCAAATTTTACAAATATAACCACCAACCACTTGAAAAGTATTTTGCCAATCCTTCACATGCTCAAATTGTGATACATCCAGCGCTCTCGGCGCCCCACCGTAGGCCATCTAAACGTGCTACTTTCTTTTCGGTATCACCAGTCTTGGCCACCGGTTCGTTCTTCTTTTGGGTATTTTGAAACGGGATTGTTATCTGTTTGGCAAACAATGCTCGGAAAAGGGGGAGCCAAGGCAGGCGGAGGAGGCGGGGCAAGCTCGACGCACCCGATACCAGGTGACAATGAAGGCGTGCTCAGCCCTCCAACCATTGGCTCCTGTATACCCTTCTTGGACATGTTGTGTGATGTTGTCCAACAATAGCGGATCGATTACCATTCCTGCAACATACAAATGAGGGAATTTATGAGAATTCCAGAAGCTTGCAGTGGTGCAAAAGTTCATCACACTCCACCGTAAAGCTTGCAACGTCCAAAAAAACCACAATTTTGCAAAGACAATCTATGTACTCAATTACAGAAATTACTATGCACTACTGGAGCCCTGAAAGCGAACCTGGCTGAGAAACCCTTCCAGGCATCTGTCGTTTCTTTCGCTTCCCATAATTTCCAAACGATTCACCGAATTGCGCTTGCTGATTCTAAAAAACGAAATTTATAAAAATACACAAACGATATCGACCTGATTGGTGAAGGACTGTTGCTGCTGTTGAAAGTTCAGTAAAGGATTCTGGTTGTAACTTTGCATGGCTTGCTGGCCGTAGGGGTTATTCTAAAAGTGAATTGTTTTTATATGTAAATTATCGTGAGCAATTAGTTCAGCTTACCTGCTGATTATAATTATAATCATTATTGTCGAGCGTTGAATCATACAAATCGTCATTGTCATTCTAAAAAAGCCCGCATTCCCGGTGAACCATGAAATACCCTTGGCCGATGTACAGATCTGAAGAACACGTTCGAAACCTTGGTGCTGCCGATCCATTGGAACATCGAATCGGCATAGAATGGGGCTGAATTCCCATGATTTTTATCCAAATTCAATTACCAATGAAGGAATGATCTCGCTGTTTTGGCCAAGCTGGGTTCGGAAATGTAAACGGTGGAGTGAAGAATGGTGGTTGCGCAAAAGAGATGAAGCCCGATGGGTAAACAAAGGTATAATTAAATCTGAAAAATCAATCAAACAATTAAAAAAAGACAGTCAACCTGAATCCGAAAAACGGGCAATCGAATCCCAGGTTAGCTTGCGTTTCCCTGCCAGCTTGACCCATCAACTGCTCATCTAGGGCCCAGCCCCCGAATGGATACAGAATATTTTGCCAACCTATTAATAATATTGAGTATAGTTATAGACATTTTCGAATTTACCCTCCTCCCATCGTACATCGTAGTCAGCTTTTGCAAGGTTGTCCAAATATTCTTGGTAACTTTGGCGTGAGATCTAAAACTCCCGGTAACCACTTTCTCCAAAAAATTTTTAGCAGTTGTCAAGGGTCTTAAGATGAAGCTGACCTGACGCTTTTTACGTATTTCTTTCGGATACAAATGATCCTCGCTCGCCGACTTCTCAAGTAATGCTTGAAGCTCCTCTTTGGTGGGTAATCTAGATTCATAATCGATCGTCTGGGTGGGGGTGCTAATCTCATGACTAACCTGTCTTCTGGCGGCGCTTCTGGGCATGTGTCGTCAACTATTCGATTTTCCGCTCTGTAATGATATAGTATTTAGTTCTTGGAATTCCAGCAAAAATACCAGTATACTAAGAGGCCCTGATTTTTGCCTACCTTTTTGCAGGCAAGCTTAGGGCGTCAAAAATAGAAAAACTGGAGCTATCCCGGTGTCTATTAGTCGTTAAATAAGCATAGGCTGCAAATAATAATATCGATCCGCTTACAGCTCTGCGGATCATCGAAACCTAAAAATATTCGAAAATACCGTAATCGTATAGTGATCATAGGGGTTACGGTAGAATGTAAAAAGATGCAGCCGACGTTAGGGTTACTGTAGAAAACTATAAGAAGAATCAAAAGAGCATCTGGTGGTAGCCGGAGTGCAACACTTATTGATTGGGGATTATTATTCGGACAAGCAGCTCATTGAAGGCTTTTGGGGGGCTTTGAACGCCTTCGGGGAGGAAGAAGCCGTGATAAGAAATCTCAGCCCCCATAGCCACCGTTTCCCCCTCAGTGTTAGTGTTGGTGAAGACGACACACCTCCCTTCCGGCATTCTTATCTTCTGCCCTTTTCCTCCAATCTCTCCCGCCATTTCTCTCAATTTTCGTGCTCTCTACTACTCCTGAATATTTGCTCAATCACGGCCGTAATGACCGCTTCTGTGTTAGTCATTTTGGCTGGCGACCGAGGCGGGGGCATGCATCAGCTTCTAGTTATGGCTTTGCCCTTGGTGTAGCAACTCATTAAAGCAGTATGGCGAGTCAAAAGGATCTTGCGGGGTTGAACATCTCGCAGAAAGTCATTGTCGCCGCCTACGACCAAACCACGTTGAAAGCACGGCATCCCGTCTGATCTGCCAAGTTAAGCAACGTTGGGCTCGGTTAGTATTGGGTTGGACCGAAAGTTCTTGTAATATTTTTGACTCTTTCATATTTTCTTTCCAGAAAACGAGTCAGAAATAAAATGTTTTTGCGATAGACGCATGCACTATCAAATGCTCTATTTGATCCGGGGGTCGGAATCAAAAGGCGTTTCCTTTCGAATTTTTTCCGTTTGATTTACAATAAACTGGAACATCGCCTCGTTCCACCGTTCTCCAACACGTTCCGATTTACTTCTTTGCGTCTTTCCGCATTAAATTAATTGCCAAAACGTATTATCATGATAGTATCCCATTCCTATGGTAACTTTATGGCTCTTCGGAAAGATGTCAGGGCTAAAATTTGAGACCCCTCAGACAAAAACACAAAAATAATAAAAATCGCTGGGGCTAAAAGCTTGTAATTTTTATCCAAGATACTATTGAAGTCAACAAATATATTGAAAAAAGAAACAACCTTGGCGGTGCACAAAACCTTTAGAGAGGAATTTCCGAAGTTCGATTATAAGGACTTTCGGTCCAACCTAATACTTGGATCGGAGACGGCCTGGGAATACCGAGTGTCGTAGGCTTTTTGCCCTTTTTCTACTTTCCGCTTTTTGGGGTTATTGACAACACAATCAGTTTAAATATAAAGACAAACAGTATTTTATTAAAGAAGTTCATCATTTTTTCTCTGGGCAGGGTCCAGAGAACCACAGGATGTCCGAAAAAAAACCCTACCTAGCGTTCCGCAGTCATGTCCGATTTTTACGATTTAGGTATCTATCGAAAAAGCGAAAAAACAAGGATGGTTCTATTTCTTGACTATGTGCTTTGATTCGCTAATTTCACGTCCAGAAACCACGAAAAATGCTGATTTATACAAGATCTGCACGCAAATTGCGGAATTCCCGCTCAAAAATTACCGGTTTTTTGAGAAAAACTTTAAATATCGATGGAATCAGATTAAATTTCAGAAAACAACACCCGCTTGTTTTCTCGCCTTTTCAAGCGCTTTCGATTGATAGGTAAATCGTAAAAATCGGATTCGATGGGGTGCAAGAGGTAACAAAAATCACTCGGTTTCGCCTACGACCATGCCACGTTGAAAGCACGGCATCCCGTCTGATCTGCCAAGTTAAGCAACGTTGGGCTCGGTTAGTACTTGGATCGGGGACGGCCTGGGAATACCGAGTGTCGTAGGCTTTTTTGACTTTCCATTTGGATTCTGTTATCAATAGTTGATCCAATTTGGCTGCTTATTTTTTTCAATGATCGTTTTGTTTCGATTTTCTGTTTTAGTTAACTTCCTATCAGGGAACAATTCTACGTTTCTTTAGCACATCTCGGCCTTGATGGTTCTTGTTTCAAAACTTGTTTTCTTCGTGTTTGTTTTGTTTTCAAATTTGTTTCAAAAATTTATTAAACTCTGTGTGTACGGGGGGTACGGGGCAAAATGATCACAGACATGGTGGGAGCTCATCACATTTAAAGCTTTATGTGTACACGGTTTTCCGCTGCTGCGGGGACAGGTCGTCGACCAGTGACGAGGCGGAATTGTGGAATTCCAGCTGAAAAAAATTGTTGTTGTCTAAAACCCAGGTTGCAAAGGCTTACTTGAGAAAGTGAGCATGAGGGCTTGTTGAGGAGCACTCGGACATGGCGGAGGGATATGTTGACGTCACGGAAAAGTTGCATCTGAAAACGGTAATATTTTGATGATTTATCTATACAAACCTGGAAAATGCCAATGATGGTCGTGAGGAATCCAATGAGGTTTCCGAGGACATCAGAGGCACCCAGACAGCTCCATTCCTAAAAATAGGAGAAATATGTTTAAAGCATTTCCAATTTTTTGATCTTAGAAAGCGAATCTCGACTCACTTTGTACAAAATCGATGAAGCAAGGATGACAAATGTGGTGAAAAAGACATAGTAGATCGGGGTGACCATAGAAGTATTGAAAATATCAAGAGCTTTGTTTAAGTAGACCTGAAACTTTAATATGCGAAATTTTAGCTTTGTGCTTACCAGTTGAACTGAAACACATGCTATCACGGAGAAAAGCCAAAAATATGTGAGTAGATTGGTGAATTGTTGGTTTCCAGAAAGCGTCTCTTTGATGGCCAGGCCAAGTCCCTAAAAATAGCGTTGCAATTTTGCTTCTCATTCCCAATTTTGTTTTCAACGACCTTCTGCTCTTATGAAACATCAGTCTATTTTCAAGTCCCAAAATACCACGTGAAAGCGTGAACGGAAATTAGGCACAAGGAGGCGACAATTTCCCGGGAATTTTCGGCCTCTCACTCATGGGAAATTGGCAATTTGTGGGTTACCCCGGCGATTTGAAGGCTATCGCTTTGAAGCGATTGTTACCTTGACGGAGAGGACAGAGAGCGATCCGATGAGGGAACAGACAGAGATGTAGCACAGGATATTTGAGTGCCCGTATCGTGGACAAACATAGACGATCACAAAAATCGTCACTAGGATGATGGCAACGACGTAGAGGAGGAATGCTGAAAATGAGAGCCTAAATATTGATTTAAATCTAAGAGGAATATAGGTGTCTTCCCGTAATGATTCGTATTAAAATAAAATTAGTATTGCGATTTCCTAGATGTTTGGCAACCATCAAAATTACATCTACGATATTACAGACTGCGTATCTGCTTTCGCATACGACCTGAGCCGCTATTTTTCAGTCATTTTGAAAAAGGTTTTATTAGAGGGCGTTATTAAAGGATTTTATTTTTCGATTCACCAAAAACCTAAAATAAGAGGTAAAGTTTCTCTAAATAAGAGGTAATAGGCATTAAATAATTCCAGGAAAGAGGGGGACCTAGATTCAAGGAAACACGATAATAACGCGTTTGCGCTTTTTTAATAGACTTTAAGTTGCCGTTTTAACATCAACGACCCGTACTTTCCTTGCCAGAACAAAAAATTCCTGCGATTGGATTCTCTCTTATATTCCCGAAAACCTTCAAAATTTACCAACCAGCATCTTTCATTTTCAATGCCAAGTCAGCCATCGAAGCCACCTCCTCCTCTTTCGGCGAATGAATCACGATCACCTAGACACACCGGACGGTTTGTATGCATACTCCAAGAAAAACAAACCGTGCTCCCGAGTAAACACACTGCGCACCCGATCTTGCCAAGCAAGTTTAGTCTCTCTTTCAGCATCCGCGAAGACAGCATCGCACTGAAGATGCAAGAGTTATCAAGAAATTTGTATATTTCTTACGTGACTAGAACGGATAGGGCTCCGAGCGGTGTGACCAGACTGGCTGGGGCGAATGCATAGGCGGCAAAATTACATGCCTCGCCGAGGCCCACTAAAATACGGTTAGGATATGTAGATCAAGAATTACTTGTAATAACCCCCATCCACCACATCCATTCTCGCAAATATCCGAAACCACCTTCGGATGCTCGCGCTGTACAGTCACCACCACCAGCCAACTATAAATTAGCATTTAAATCAGCAACTCTTTCATGCATACCTTTAATAATGCCTTCTTTTTAATGATAAATGAAGAACCAATAAAAAGGGAAGAAGAGACGGCCAGGCCCAGTCCAATATAGAAATCGACCATCACCTATAAAAGCAGTATGCATGAGTCAAACGCCGCCTAAAACAAGAGAGAGCGGGAGATGAAATGCCCATCCCCTACCTTTTCCGTGTGCTCCGTTGGGGCCGCGGTCGACATGTCGTATTTTGTATCCCTGAATAGATTATTTCGAATCAACAGGTGAAAACAGTGCTTTGAGAGAACTAGGGATGTCAGCCGGGCCACCCAATGTGATCGGTGCAAAAATGGCGTATGACCGACGACAAAATGACTACTTCCCACCCCTCATGGGCCCCGCGTTATCACTTTCTTCACAGTCACAAAATCGATTGATGCCGTCAGAGGGACAGAAAAACAAGGCCAATGAGGTCAAAACAAGGCTAATTAATATCAAGACTAATCAAAGGTCAATAAACAATATGGTTCGTAGTTTTAGGTTTATAGATTGCATTATAGCTTTATATATGTATTACACATCAAGAATCGATAATTTTGTGTGACTTGTTCGCCCTATGGCCGAGATCACAGTGCACTCTCTTATAAGCGAATTCCCTGGAGAGTGGTTTGTTAATTGGATAAGATTTTCACGGAAAAGCAATTAATTTCCGGCCGTGAAAGGGCATATATTGGATGTTTCTAGGGGTAAGAAATGGGGCGCCACACCGAAAAACGCTGGTTTTCGTAAGTTGCTACATAAATTCTTCAATATAATATGCCAAAGATTGAGAACCTAATTAAAATTACGGAAATCCTAAAAAATAAAAACCCCCATTTTCTAACTTGTGACAACTTTTCAAAAGTATTGAAAACAAAAAATCAAGCATTTATGAATTAAAAACACCAACCGGTTAGTTTTAGCGGCGAGTGCTGCAGCGCTTTGATTGAGTGAAATGCTCGCATGAACAGCGTAGTCCATTGGAGACCCTCACCGGGTCACTATAAAATTAATTATTGTTACCGTTTATAGATTGAATATAGCTTGAATAATCCTTTAATTATAATTATCAAAAACTCACTGTATATACCTGGAGATAACCCGTGAAGCAGCAGCAATTGAGCCTCAATGCCACGGGCACGGCGGTAATCGTAACCAGTAGACCACGGCTAGAAAATGGATTTTGAATGGACGCGGGAAATTTGGCCCGAATGTAATAGCTACAGGAAAGCACATTAATGGCGTATTTGTAAAGCCATATTTGCATATTTATTCGTCTTACTAGATTTGCGGAAATAGCTTTTTCATTATTTCAGAGGTTTTTGCTTTATAATTAAGGATAATTGAATGAGCAAATCCTTTGATCAGTAGGACAATTAAAAACATACGCAAAACCATACAGTGGGAAATTTTCGTCGTTTTTCCACTAAAACATAGGCTCAAAAATAAATAATGGGGAAGCAAAACGTGTGAAAATCCAAAGAAGCGTCACTTTCCCGCCCCGGTGCCCCAAAAACGGCCATTGATTTTCATAATTCATTGGTCGCCCCAGCGGCCATATTTCAGGGTAGAGACCCCCGAGAAAGACCCAAACAACCCACCTGCCACAATTTGAACGGCTTTCGATAGGGGGGTTGGGCCCAAACACTCAATACAGGCGCGCCTCAACGTGGCCCTTGCCAGACATCAATTGGAAAAAGGTTGTGAAATTGTAATTGGGGGAGAGTGGAAAGAGGGGGGAGGCTGGGTGAAGATATCACCGGACCCAGGACAACAGAAAATGGGGGAGAGGGCCCTTTGAGTTGAGAGAGTGCGAGAGAGTGGAAGGGAAAGGGAGAGACCCTGTGACTCGGGTCCTTTTTCGATGACTAAGCGGCTACGGTGTCCCGGGCACCTTTTCACACAAACCCCACTGAGCGGTTAGAGTAGTTGTTGCACTTTCATAAGGTACGAATAAGTTAAACCGTGGAACTTTCCTTGACTAATTTTATACAAGCTTTCTTCACCAGATTCATCCCATCCTTCGACTTCTTTTTACCGGACCTGGCCGGCTCTAGGCCGCCTTCCATTTCAAAATACATACACTTTATTACTGAGCAGCACGAAAATCCCTTAATCACAACGAATTATTATTAATATGATACAAACGAAAAACAATGAGCACCCGAGTTGAGAGAGAGGCGAGAACAAAGTGTCATGAGTTCTTGGCAGGTTGTCACAATGAAATCACGTAATTGGCATTGCACACTATCTACAAACAGTTTCAAAGAGACAGGAAGTGAAACACATTCACGAAAGGCCCTAGCTGTTGTGACTCATCTCAAGTTGAAACGAGTCTGAGAAGAGTCGATGGGCTCCTTGATTGGCGCCGGGAACTTGGGTACGGTAATCCCCACGGGATGTTTCTTTGTAGGTATCATCTGATTTGTCGTCTTCCCATCTGAAATTGGACTTTGGACAACGAATTAGTTAATTAATAAAAATTATGCTTTCGGAAGGCATGTGCTGTGGATTGATTCTAAGACTATTGGCAAATTCATACCTTTTCTGTAGTCTCATAAGAATTGAGCCTTCAGGTGATCGCAGTGTTTCTTCACCGGAATGATCAACTTCGACGCCTAAAAAAGATATATAAAGAGATGTATTGACATGATAATTTCTGAAGCTTGAAACATCCTCAAAACTCACCTGATGTCTCGCTATCCGATGGAACAGAAGCATGGGCATGGGGAGATCCGTGAAGATTTTGAACCGGGTGGAATGGATGATGTGAATGATCGGAATGAAGCGAGGCGCATGGTGATCCACTTCCGCCCAGCTGCTTCAACATCAAGCCCAGATTACTGAGTTTCAAAGGAGCTGTCTCCCCAGGAAGGCCTCTCTCCCATTCCTCTGCCGGTTCATCGCTAGAAAATTAATTTATAGAGAGCGGAGCGCCGTCTTACTGTATCGGAAAATCATCGGGCTGATTGATACATTGCAGGGAATGTTGACTGGAACTGACGTATTCCCTAAAAATCAAGGATATTCTGAATTTTTGATTAATCCTTACGTTAATACAACGCGCTCCCGCTCTTCAGCTTCCTGTATTCGATTTAGCGCCCGATAAACTGGCTTGTTATTTTTGTGACGTTGTTTTTCCTCCCTGCAACGAGATCTATAAATGGCAAAACTAAATTACCGATAGCTGGGCATTTTGCCAAATTTGATACTTCGCCCAGCATCATCTGGAGAGCCATCGCCATCCGGGCTGTATTCATCTTTTGGTTGGCTAATGTCGACAAAAGAACGGCGCCGGTAGCAGAAGAGAAGGAAAACGAGCAGCAGCAAGAGAATCAGGCCGACCTGAATATACAGTAATATAATCCGTCTAGGCTTTTTAGTAGTTTCTCTATCGTTGAAACTTACAATTAGCAAAATCCCAAGCAGCGTCGGTGTATCTAGCGATTTTCCGGCAGCAATTGATGGAACCAAGACAACCGGTCCAGTAGGAAGATCAAAACTGTTGTTCCGAAGCCTTAAAAACGTCTTTGTTTCTAGATTTCATAGATCTCACCGGGTATCGCAAGCTTGCCCAGTCCAGCCTGCAAAGCATACACACACTGCTGTTGTCGTGCAGTCACCATGTCCGGAGCATTGCAGCGCATGGTTGTTCGAGGGGCAGAAAACGGCGGTGGATACCTTAACATCATGGGTACAAGCTTGAAATCCGGAGAAAAAGCTACCTGCTTTGCGTCCACACAGCTGCCAGCCACACAAACTCGGCCTGATCCGCAAGCACTCCCGTCTGGGGTTAGAGCAAGTAAGGAATTTGCAGAGTAGGATATTGATTTGCATTCCACCTAAAATTTTTACATAATTTCTCAGCGCATTACCCTAACCCACTAAACCCATCATTCCTCTCGTACTCACCGTTTCATCCAGTTTGTTAAGGTGAAGTGTCGATGCCTCGACTTGTATAATCGGATTAGGCGACCCGCCCGTGCAGTACAGTGACCCACAACGTACATCCGGCTTAAATATTATACATAAACTTTCCCAATTCGAAATCCTCACAATTTCACACTGCTTCAACGCCTTTCCGTCTTGGCCGCAGTTCGCGAATTCATGACCTCGCGTGTTGTAGGCGAAACACTCATCTTGACCAACGTTGGCGCCTGCAGAAGGAAAATTTCAATAGATTGATACAGTAAATTTGACAAACCATGGCCCCAGATTTTTGTGCACATCGCTCGCGGATCGGAACAAGCACCTCGCCAACATTGCCCAACGTCTCCACAAGCGGTGCCATCCACCTAAGAAATAACGTTTTTATAATAAAATTAAATCCTTGCCAGATATCCATTTGCTGGACAATTTCCACTAGTACCATCGCAAACTTCCGCCACGTCACAAGAACCGTTGGATGGTCTACAGATTTCCCCAGAACGACGGATCTGAAAAGTTCGATTTATTCGATTTATAATTCGGCTAACCTGGCAGCGGTAGCAACAATCTTGATGTGCTGCACATTGGGCGTGTGGTCGCAGTGTGCAAGTTAGCTAAACATTTTCAAATGACTTTATACGAATAAGCTTCTATTTAAAAAACCCCATTTCCGCCTAAAACCTTACAGCATCACAGCACGGATCTTGGCATTTTTCCCTGGGCCCACAATCACATTCCTCCCCATGGTCCACAATTCCATTGCCGCATTCACGCAGCTTCCATTCCTAAAATTTCAAGTTTATCTGCTATACTAATGATTTTGATGACCTGGAACGGCTCGTTCAGGAGGCAATGAACATTCCCCCTTGCCCATACTGAATGTGACTTTGCCACGGAGCACTTGGAGAATTGCCAGGCAAACGAAGACTTGCGGCTAAAAGCATTTTTTTTTTCATTGAATTATGCAATTATATCCGTTTAATTACGTTAATATCGTACCTGACATGCTGGTTCATCACGCAAACGCCACCCGGACATTTACAAGAAGGGGCATCATGGTCGAGGCCGATTAAATGGGAAATCTGTTGAGCCAGTAGTTGGGCTGTCAAATGGCTGTGGAACGGGGAGACCGACTGAAAGACATTTTTTTAATCTGGTTGGCAGTTAAAATCTTTAAATGCTTAAATATTGGGGCCCCCATTTACCTTGACAAGTGCAGCTGCTCTGGCAGTACACACACTACCAGTCGTCCCTACGGCATATTCGATATTTGCAAACGTCGCATTCGTCAGCAGGAAAGTCATATCCTTTGCTGAAACCCAAAAATTAATGTTAGCTTTTTGTACTTACCAGTCCCATAAAGATGTCCAGTCGCATAGTCGACAAGTCCATGCAGCATCTTGTTAATATCTTCATCGATGTCTATCCTCTCTGCATCCAGCCATTGCTCGGAATACACCATCGTTAGCCGTACGTTCAGGTCTCGTGAGATCATCTAAAACTTTCATAGTTTGCAGGCGAGACAAGGCCTACCAAATCGGCCGTATTAACAACTTCAAGGAGTAGATTAAAAATATTCTTTTCTTCTAATCCTTCCGCTTTTGCCAATTCGTAATCGGCGATGGCAGCAATTTCAATGAATTTGGTCTGCTTCGACAAATCTCGGCGTTGCTTGCGGGCCCTCTATAATAAAAGCAATCTTATATATTTTTGGGTGGAGTATAAAATTAGACAAAAAATGCGTAAATTAAACGAACCCTGGATGATGTCGCAGCAACTCCACAGCGCACATCCACCGGCCATTGGCTTCTATATAGCACATGGGGATGTCGTCGGCTTTTCTCTCCTCCATCAAGCGGCCGAATACCAAAAGTTGTTCCATTTGAGAAGGCTATCACACCCCTGAATTGAAAGATTTTATCGTTAGATTAATTCGAATTAGGAAATTAAGGAAAACATAGCGTCCGCTATTTCTTACCTGAGGCCATCACAGCTACTCATCGATACGAAACTGCTCGAATCACCACCAACCGTTCCCTAAATATAACTAGTTAATAGAATTTCGGGAAAAACAGTTTGGTTAACAATTTGAATATGATGGTAGTCGTATACCCACCTGATAATAGCAGTTTTCAAATTTCAGCAAAGAAGGCTGATCACGATAACTATCCAACTAAAACAAAGTAATAAATAATATTTTATTTAAAAAAATACCTTCCGGAAAGAGGATTGGTTAAAGAATAGATGATTATTCCTTTCGAGGACCAGCTTCAATCTCCCCAACTGATTGCTGCGAATCACAATAATAACGTGCTGGTAGTGCTCGTCGCCTTTCAGGAAATAGTTTTTCGTATCTAAAATCGTGGCGGGTAATTAATGCGCTATTATTGTTATTACCAATTCCTATCCGTTCATTCTTGTCCCGAATTTGAAATGGATGGACGACTTCATAGTCTCCGTCAGCCAGGGTCGCCATAAATCGTTTGTTGAAAGCGCTTTGTTTTACATCTACTAAAGGAGAAGCTTGTGATCCGAAATTTTGACGTACGCTTGGCCCATATCCAGCCCGGCAGCAGCAAAAGCCAGAGATAAAAATTCTTCATCGTTGCTTCATACGGCGGTTTTAAAGATGACTTTGGACGGCAGTCACCGATTCATAAATTAATCTGAAAAAGATTAAGAAAATGCTAGTAAAAAAAACAGTGAAAATTAGGCCTTGTGAGCACAATAAGACAAAGATAAATTTAGAAAGAATCTGCGAAAAAATCTCCGAAAATGACGATAGCAAAATCCTAAACCAGGCTTAGTTTTGAGAATGGCATAATTACAGTATAGCTTTTTCGTTTTAATATTTTTAATGGCACATGAATGGGTGCATATTACGCAAAACAATCCCGGCACAAGCTATTGCAGAACAAAACATCTAGGTCAAATGGAGCATCAGGTTGGGGGAGCTACAGTTTATGTTACAGTCAATCCCCCCCCCCCCCAAATGTTATGTATGCAACTACTAATTGGGGTTGGCAAGGGATCAGATTATAGCGAGAGACCCTCGTGTGTACTGCCATTTGGTTGGTAGGGTTGATGGTGCGAAAGAGAGCAATGGCTATGGGTAGGTCACCGTGGGTTGGGTGGGTGAGAGCCGAGGGGGGTTGATTTGAATACGGCATGGCGCCCCAAAAGACGAGAGAGCAGGGAAGAGTGAGAGGGAACAGACAATCGGACACAGCCATCAAATCGATGCATCTGGGACTGGAAACGAGGAGGATGACTGCCAAGGGAGGGAGGGGGGGGGCTCTGTCCATCTGGCATTTTGGGTCCCCTAGGGTTTGGTGGTAGCCTAAGGGCACAAGTCACAATCCCCCCTCTTTCTCTTTTCGATCCACCACATTCAAATGAGCCGCCGCAACGGGGCAGATGGGTGCCCGTTCCCATTTACGGGCCCTCCGCCCGAGGGTCTACCAAACCATGGAAGAGAACATTTCATCCTCCCCCCCCTTTCCGTCATGGCCCTCCTTGCAAATGACTTGGGATTTAAAATGGAATACCAAATGAAGGGACATTCCGAGACAACAACCGAAAAATTGCGGGGCGGTCGGTAATTAAGTGGTGGTGGAAGTACTGGCATTGATCCTTGATTCGATCATTCTTTTTAATGGCTTAAAGAAGCTAGATGTTTACCCTAGCATTTTCGGTATCACCTCGTCACCGATAGTGCAAAAAACCCTGGAAATTCCAGCGTCACTTGGAGAATACCAGGACATTATACATAATCTAGATTATTATACACCAATTGTCAATTATCCTAGCCGATCGACTAAAAAAATTTGCGTTAGATAGATCAAAGCTCTTTTTGCGGCTAACCCAAATAGTCCTGAAGCCAAAATTAAAACGGTGTGGTATGAGCGGGCTGGTGATAATTGAAAGGTGTCCGTACTAGTTTTTTTTAGGCTTCATTCCATCTTCCAAGTATTGCTGTAATCGGATTAGGAAGTTATTGGTTTTCACGACATCGCTATTTTAAATGACTTTTGAAAAAAATACTGTGAATCGTAAACATAACGTTTTAAGTTAGTTATAATAGTTCAGTTGTAGATTATCCTAGCACATCCTCCAATTAATTGCGTGAAATCGATCAAGACTCAACCCGCTGATTACGCAATAGTACTAAAGCCAAAAATAAAACGAAGCCCGGATTCTCCTCCCCAAACCACCAACCAGCGGTAATGTTTATGCGGGAATCTGGGAGAAGAGGCCCCTTGAAAAAGGGGAAGAGAAACAGCTGAGGAGTTGTGCTGTGAGGAATGTGCATATTTCTTCGTGTCTCGGGGATGGGCCCTCCATCTATGGGCCCCTGGCGAGGGTGTGGGTGGGAACGGAAAGCCTAGCTATTTTATTCATTCCACAATGCTACTTGTATTGCTTTACTATTTTCCTAGATCTATTCTAGCCTGTGCTACGAGTCGCTTAATTGAATTATGGAGAGGTTCACCGCAATTGCAAAGTATTATAACAAACCATATTCCCTATGATACGACAGATTATGGAGGATATATCACAGAAAACGAGGCAGAATATCGGGGCTTAGGGCCAGCGGGGACCTCTCGTCCCCCTGCTTCCGGGGCAAAATATGATGGGGAATTGGGGATAATAGTTGGCCCATCTAAAGGGGCTGTCACCCGGCAGCCATCTATAGATGAAGAAGGGCCCACTATGACTCGTCCCGACCCTTCCCTATTCCCTTTTCCTCCTTCCGATCCACCCCTCACAAACCGATGGCGAAATGGGGGAACGCCACCCAACTTCCCCCCTACACCACCACTAAACGGCCAACCAAATACCCCAAAGGATTACTCATCTGCCTCGCAACCACCCGGAATTGTCCTCTTGAAAATCAAGTTGTTCACGGATAAAGCGGCCACAAGTAAAATAAGAAATATCTCAATAGAGCCCCCGACCCAACGAGAAGACATTGAAAAAACTGAAGAAATGAAAAAATTCCTGGAAATGCAAGGGGAGGTTGTTTTTGATACGGGAACGACTATTACTGTGGATACAACGACATCTTCCGGCACTGAAGTGGAAACCACTGAAATTCCGACCACGACCGGAACGGCAACGACTACCACAACTGAAGGAACGACAATTCGATGGCATTTATATAGCCATAGACCGGATCGACAACTTGGCGAAGCGATTCTTGGTTCGTAGTCGTGCCTTTTCTGAAAGATGTGAGAACGATTTTTTAGGACCAAGGCTGAGCGAAAATCCGGATGGAGAGGGTTCAGATGATTTCTCGAATAATGATGATGCTACCGAAATTAACGGTAAGCCGAAAAGTGAAAATTAATTTAATAAGATGTTAATTAGGATAATTTAAGGTAGCAATTCAGCCGAAACACCAACTCTTGAAGAATCCTCAATCGAGCTATACGGTAAGAAAGTATTCTAGCCGAATCCAACTGTTCAAAATTTAGAACCTACAATTGATTTAATTACGAAAGGCCCCTTCCAAGCGGAACAGGGTGATACATGGATACAACGAGTTTTGGCATCGGTATTTGTCAAAAAAAATATGTTAAAAAGATTTATTCAGCTTCAAAGCGTACCCGACGATCTTCATCCGACCGTGGTTGGCTACATGTAAAAACTGATCTGGTGATGATTAAAAACTTTTTAGGAAAAACGAAGAGGGTTCCACGGGTGCTGTTAGGGTGAAGCTAGGCATCAACGCTACGATTGGAGAAGTGGCTCGGGGGATTCACACAGCTTTTCCGACATCATCTATCATAACTAGTGCCCGGGTACGCTTACAACGATTGGCATACCAGACCGCCTTTAGGTTTTCTATCCATCCCCATGGTTGCATACATCGCTTCAAGAAACACCGGAAAATTAGTTTCGTGTATTACGTTACTGTTTCGGAATTTACTTACTGTACATAAAAATATTTGAATTAGAAACTTTAAAAGCACTACCTATGCATTTCTAGACTTTCATCATGCCTAAGGACTTCAATTCAGTATTGGTTTCCCACCATATTTCCATAATATGTTTTTGTATGGTTTGCTATCTTTTAATGATTTTTACTAACTAATAATTTCAGTGTTTATCTACATAGACTTTACATATGAACCCTAACAACGTCCCTACCATACTTCCTTCGAGAAAATTCTCTAAAATCGCTTTAATATGTAAAGCTTTTCGATCAACTTGATCAATGTGTGCACTTCAAACCGTTTTTTGCAGATCCTTATTGGTTTTTGTATGGCTCATTCTTATGTTTCAGTTGTTTTATACGTTGTTTAAATCGTGCAGCGGGTGAAGAATCAAAAATATATTTCGTTACAGAGTGAACAATTCTATTCGGCAATAGTTTCTCGGCTGTTTTCTGTACCCAACTCCACCGTCTTTCCAGTCTCGGTGTGCCTTACTTATAACATATTTCCCGAGAACTTTGCGACGGTTCGTTTTTGCACTTTGCACACGTGCCCCAGCAGTCACCATCACGGCTGGCGGAACCTAATGTGACAATGAGTACCCGAAAAAAGGCTGTAAGCGGGTGGTGCGAGCAGGGGTAATCGCTTTCGGGGGGCAGCGGGATGTGCTTTCCTTATCGATGGCAGGGAAAGTGGCTGAGTGGATGGTTTGGGGTGGGTGGATGGCAGATTGTGGGTGGCAGAGTGGTGGTGGTGGTTGGCATCGGGGCAGGAGAAGCCCGGGGGTTGGGGAGAACGAGTTCTCCCCCTCCGTTCTCCTTTCCTTCATCCCCCCTACCAGCCGATAGATGGCTTCTCCCTCAACGGTGTGTTGGTGCCACAGATCTCAGAAGATGGCCTTCAGACGATGCCATCATGTGGCTCCCCCGGTCTCGGGTCATCTTGTTGTATACTCCCCCCTCCCCGACTCGGCTTCTTCGCGCTCCCTTCTAGCCTCTCGGCTCCTCCCGCACTTTCACCCGAAACCAGGGCTGCCCCTCCCGAGCTACAGTACCACCTGGGGGAAACCTTTGGGGATGCAAAGGTCGATTCTCGTGATGAAGCTGCCAATTTCAAGATTAAGCTTTTCCTTAGAGCCTGAAGCCGATGCTCTGTTACTTATTCTCATTCATTGCTTCAGCTATTTTGAATTTAAGTACGTCTTTTATGCATTATTACCAAAATCCGCTAATTTCTGACACCCCGTTGATAGTTTCCGCTGAATTTTTGTCTGAATTTAGTAATTCGGTTCCTTGAATACAGTAGTGCTTTTCCGATGCTACCTAAAGCATGATTGCCTGATGCCTGCCAGCATTTCTTTGAAGGTCATTTTAGCTAATGAATACCCCTCAATTAGGACAATGCTTGTTAAATGCTTCGTGGCGCTGGCTTGCATGATATCTGATAGGTTTGCTAATTATAGCAAATAAATTAGAAAATCATAATTTGCTAAAGAAGTATATCATATTTTTATAGCTCTATTAAGCATTCTGATGTTGTAGCAAAGCCTATCCATCCTAGCCTAGCCTATCTACTGTTGCCAAGTACTGCTCTCGATTTCACGCTAGACAAAAAAAACGCAGTCAGCGAACCGCCGCACCTCTTTCCTTTTTAACGCCGCTTTTCCCGGCGGCATATAATAATTATCGGCTCTCCCCCCGCCCTCGGATTGTCTAGGGACCGGAAGGGGCAGCACTTTGTGGCTGGGGGGAATAGTGCGAGTCGTCTGTATTCTGTTGGGTTGTTTGGTGGCAGTAGATAGATTGGGTGGTGGATTCAGAGGAAATAGGGGGGCACGGTGGTGGATGGCAGCCCCAAACAAACCAGCTGGGAAAGTAAAAGCAAGGCCGAGAGCTCTCGCTTTCACACTAGAGCCCCTATAGGCCATTGTCGCTCAACCATCAACTTGGGCTGGCCTTCATTTCTCGGAGCTCTACTTTTTTGTGGTGATCGTGTGATTTTTAGATGGCTTTGGAGAGGTTGGTTTTTCAGTTTTGGCTTTTTAGTATGAGTATCACTTATAATCCGCTTATAATCCTTGGTCTTGATATAACCGCCACCCTTGTTATAATATATGATAAAACTATTTACAAAACGTCACCAAAGTTTTGACTTTTCCTGGTATGATTAGGAGTCTAGGCACTTTAAAATAGTATCTAGGGATTTTTAGCCGTTCAATTTTACCCTCGAATTACCGTCTCTCCGTTCGATCGAAAACTATAAATTAACTTATCTTACCTGCTCTTTCAAAATTCCTCCTTTTCAGGCAGTGAAACATTAAACAAACTTTGCCCTTATGGGAAATACGGTATATTTTTTTAAACCGACCCCACGCTAAGTTCCCCTTTGCTGTTAAAAACAACAAATGATTTTTTTTACTTTTTGCATTTTTCAAATTACCAAACATCCCCCGAATAATCCAAATATCCCTTCCCATCCCTACGAGCCTAACTGCCCAGACGGCAAATAGTCGCCTGGGCGATTCCCACTCGAACAGATACTTTTTTTGACCGAACGTTCGCGCCTCATTGTTTGCGAATTTCCAGCGCGGAACTTCGAGAGCGCGCCTCGCGCCCAGAGGCGCCGATCGAGCCCCTCAAAGGCAAAAATAAACAAAGTCAAAAACATGGTTGCCTATGTACTGGCTGTTTGCCCCGCGCCGAGAAAGAGAAGGGGGGGGGGGGCATCGCAACGATCGCCGTCCGTTTTTAGTTTGATTCTGGCGTACGGCAAACTCCCTTTTGGAGCCGTCATATGAATATTTTTCTCTGTTTTTATTCAGCGGTCGCGACTGAATTTTTTAAAGTGACGTTTTGAGGCTAATATAATTTTTATGTCTTAACGGTGACACAGCAGCAAGCCGTTCTATTTATCAACCTGATTCCGTGCTTTGAATTAGGTTGAAGAAAAATCAGGCGAAAAATTCTAGCTTTTCGTTCAATGTAGAATCAATTAATGAATGAAATATATTGAAATATGGTTTTTTTGAATCGACAAGTCGTTCGTAAAGCCAGGAAGCGCGCCTTCCGGTGAGGTACTACCAAGATTTTCGCGAAATTTCGAAAACCGTTTTAGATTGTGAAAAAAAGTATGGTCCACGCCCTTTTGAACGGGCTTTTTTGGAAAATTTACTTCATATAGCTCATCTGAAAGCGTGTTTCTTGCTGTTCAAAATCCGCCATAAAACCGTTGCCGATTATCTCTTATGTAACTTTCACCGAGCCTGAAGTTGCAGTTTTTGGCACAAAAACACTCCAAGATGAACGTAGCTTTTGAAACAAGGTCATTCTGCAATTTCTCACAGCTATACGTAATGAGCGACAAATTCTAGGCAAGATATGCTTGGTCTACCTCGAATTTCCGTCATCACCAAAAAGACTTTATTGTTAGCTCCATTGGTTATTTTCATTCTCTGACCCAAACCGATTAAATCCTTGAAGCCATGAGCAAACTATTCATAATTTTTATACGAATGTATCAGCTTAAAAGTTTGTTACTTTCATACTTGTTTATCTATCAAAAAATATCTAACCAATTTTTTGAAGTCAAAAGGACTCCATTATTTGATAGACCCTTTCGCGCAGACTTTTTTTTTCGTTCTCATATGACGCTGGTCGACGGCTCTTTTCTAACGAAACTGATTTGTCAACTTTGTAGGTGCCCACCTGAATGAGCGAGGGATCGGCCAGGGAATAAGAGGCGGTGGGATCTGAGCACAAAGTGCCCAGAAGCGCCACCCTCTGATGGGCCATCATTTCTTACCAGCAGCGGCTGTCTGCCTCCTCATCTCTGTGGGTGGGCTATCATTTCTACAACGGGTTCCTTTTTGCGTTTTCTATTTACTGCCTTCAAGGCCCAAAATTCATCTAGGGTATGGCCCTCTATCAGTGCCAGACCATTTTTTCAGGCAAACCTTTTAGCCCATGGAATCGATGTCGAGGTGTCTTTTCTATCGGATGAAGACTTTAAAAATGCTGAACTATTGACAAAAGGTATGCATATAGCCGAGCTTCTTGCTGAAAATCCGTAAAATTATAATCACTGGTCCATCTAGAACAAATCTATAAAGAAAGGACACCAATAGAAGCCGTAAATCGATACAGGTTCGTAAGAATTAATGATAATTACTGGGTAAATGATGCAGGCCTGACATCCGTAATCGTGGACAGCGACACAAGCGGAATGGTGTCTCGAGACCCACAAAATTATGGCCAAATTCCCGGATACCGTACGCTATCTCTCCACATTACAGCACCCATGAACGAGCATTACTTGCTCGAGCTGTCAAAGCGGTATTCGACCACATTATTTCAAAACATATGATTTAGTATCATGAAAAGACCTGTATCCGTTTTGTACCGCGGAGTGGCACGGAACCCGATTATTTATTCATCGGAAAAGTCGACGGGTATCTTTGCTATAATCCTTATTTGAACTTCAAATTTTTTTTAAAGATGTTTTTCGGAAGTCGGGCGAACTTCTGGAGTTCAAGTACTGTCGTTAGACAATGGTTGTATGGAATACGCAACGATTATTCATGAAATGATGCATGTCGTCGGGTTCTATCATGAGCATGGTATTTTAAAACTGAGTACTACTATTATGAAATTGAAATATTTTAGAACGATGGGATCGTGACAATTTTATCGACATTATTTGGCAGAATATCGATCGAGCTGCCCTGGACCAATTTGGAAAAGTGGACCTCTCGAAGACATCGTATTACGGCCAATCATACGACTACAAATCCATTCTCCACTACGATAGCTTGGCCTTTTCTAAGAATGGATTCCCGACAATGCTGCCTAAACATAAAGGTCTCCGGTTTGAAAGTAATATTTCATACAATTCAGCTGCCACCATTGGAAACGCCAAGGATTTCTCAGAGGTCGATCTGGCCAAAATCAATAGGATGTATAATTGTGCGCCGAAAAAGGAAATGTTTGCCCCGTTTGCATCTGCTAGGGTATGCTGCAACTACAAAATTTCCAAATAGATTTAGAGCTCACCATTATTCCATCCAACCTATAAAGATTCCGAAGTTCCAGTTAGTAACTTCGAGCCGTTGAAGAAAAATAGTGGTGGGGTGCACCTGTTTCTAATTTTTAATTTTGTTTTCTTTAGAAGTTTGTGAAGACAAGATTACAGTTTGTTGGTGGACAGCTGATCGGTGCAGGTACTAGTTATTAGAGATATAAGGTTTAATCTATTTTTTTAGGCTGGCTGCCATCGACCATATGATGCGAGCCCTATGCCCGAAAACTTGTAAATTCTGTAGATAGTAGAAATTATAGAATGGAATTGGCTAGGGATTAGTGTTTATCCATATAGTGCCTTCTAGAGATTTTGCATTTTCTCCCGTCCCCCCCCCATTTCTCGGTGATCGTTTTCCGAATCGTTCCGCTCCGCTACGGGTCATCATTATTTTTCATGGTTGTGCCTTTTCTATATTTCTACGTTGCCTTTATTTATGGCTTTAACAATATCATGAACAGCAGAGATAATGGTCCCGCTTTGGAAACGACAAGTTATCACACGCATTTTCACAACACCACGGTGGACCCGTACGAAAATCGGGAAAAGGGGAAATAAAGCAGCAATATCGACAGGGGTAAACTCGAATTATTCTAGGAATGGAAGTTTGGCAAGTACACGGCAAAAAATTGGTAAAATTGGCCGAAGCCTTGAATCAGAAAAGGGTGTTATTTAAAGGCTTTGCAAGTATAGATTGGACTATGGTTATCAGCACCGGCTGTTTGATAGCAATAAAATCATACCACTTATTTGTACGCAAAAACGGAATACGGATTATAGTAATCACCCAAGGAGAAATATGACTAACATAGTGACAGATACCATCACAAAATTACTTCTAACGGCAAAACAAGGCTCCGACATTTCTGGATCCCCAATATCCGTCTGAGCATCTTCCCACGGATCAGGAGAGCAATCATGACAAAGCTGTTCGCAAGGTGGACAAATCAGAACACCTTCACGTAGCCAGCCACCTCGCATCTGTCGAATCTGTATTTTCTGCCCAGCGCGGTAGCAGGGGTACAGCTTTTCGGTGCCCTCAATACCAACATGGAGCGTGCCGTTTGTACATGAATGCTAAAAGCAACGTGTTTGACGATTTGATACGGTAGCTTACCAAATAACATCCAGCCATGTATTGGGAGAAACTACGGATTTTTCCACACCTCCTTTCGGTCCACGGGCGATGCAGATTGAAGCAGCGGGATGTGTGACCGTAGATCTGAAAGAAGCGGTAGACAGAAATCCTTTTTCTTTACCTCCATAGTACCATCAGTGCCTTCTTGATTTTCAACCAATTCACATCGTGAATCTCTTCGCGAACTTCCACTCAACGACTTCCATTCAAACTCCTGATTGTAGGGGCAGAAGTCGGCCAGCTCAACGGAACCCCCGAAATGTCTAACACCCTCGGTATGAACGCCCGGCAATCCATCAAAGTTGCGAAATTCTAAAAATCTAACGTTCGTCAAAGATAACCTTATACCTTTCGGCAATTCCTTTTTATAGGGCACCAAGTTGCATAGCGCCAACGAATCACGTTGAGAGGTACAGCGCGTGACAGCTAGGGATCTGCAAAACCGTTATGAAAATCTGAAATTTTGCTACTTTTTGCCATCGTGTTTGATGTGCTCGCAAAAGGGATAGGCGCCGGAATTTCTGAAAATAGAATTTGGCGTCCAGGGAAGCCAAGATTTATAGAACAATAAGTTGCGAACAAGACACCTAAGACCAACCCATCCTTGCGTTGCCGAATCCAGTCCCCACAGCTTTTCTTCACAAAATCACAACCCAGATCTTGTCCCCAGTAGAGGGATTCTGCCACACTAAAATCATTGGATCTTAGCGGAATCGTAGAAAAGACTAACTCGTAATTCGGGCGATACCATCCGGAATCCTCAAGCAGAGCGAGGGTAAGCCGGGAATATACCGGGTTTTGCGTATGTGTTCCGGTCATTGCTTCATTCTAAAAAGCGCAATTTTAATGCTCCAATATTTCCATTGTTGTTCACCTCAAACAATCGCTTCTCCCAGTGCGTAAGAGCAGTCCCTTCACCACCTTGGTTCTCCAGTTCTGCACCCTCGAGACTACAATGGCAACGTAGCTCTAGGAAGCTTTTCCCGCATTACCTAGGGCAACCAAAGTGCTTTCGCGCCTCGTCGCGAACACGAGGGGTAACCATCATTGTTACTTCGTGCAGTAACTATAAAAATAGCTGATTTGACCTTGAAGGGGTCTACTCTAGCGCCATTTACTAGAAACTTACATTCCCCTGTGAAGTCCACCAGTCTGGCCGGGGAATCTTAGCAATTGTTGATTCGTCCCATTCATAATAGCCAGACTCGGCGTTCAGATGTAATGGCTTCCCATATCGGTTCCTTGATCGGAACAAATAGTTTGATGAGTTGTCTCCAAACCTTTTAGTTCGTGGTCGGCCCTGCTCATCCCTGAAGAACGCAAAAAGACCAGCCGAGAACCCAAGGGCATGTACCATTTCGTGTTTTACGGTAGATATCAACAACTGAAAAATACAATGCAAGTTGTGGTGGATTTACATACCTCTTGATCATGTGATTGAGTGGAAAGGGCCGATGGGCATAGGTTAACATGTCCAGCGATAGGTCTAAAACGAGAAGTTTGTGAACACAGCTTCCGAAAATACCTGTCGTAGGTCTGTTCTTGCTGACAATGCGCCGCATACGCTAGAGTGTCGGCATTTTCGCACCTAAAGGCCTCGATTAAAATCTATATTTTTGATTGTACCTCTTCGTATGCTTTGCGGCTACATAAAGAATAAAATCAGCGCCCTCAACCCCTTCGCCGGCTGACCCCAAAGTTGCGCAAGCATCAGGATTTGAGCAAAATTGACATTCCTAAACATTCATGAAAATAAGCTAGACAAATTTGGTTACAAACCAATAAGTGTTCGGGTGGTATAAACGCTTCTCCGCAAGTTGTTTGCTCTTTGCAGCCCTGAAATGAAAAATGTAATATTAGCGAAATCTAAGCTACCAATTCACATGCCACAGTCTTCTGGTCAGGTCTAAAATAGTAGTGCTGGGTCAAGCACTTCCTCCGTAATTTGATTGGCCCTTCCGCCCGTCTTACGCTAAATTTGATTAAATTATTTGGTTTGGCCGGGCGACATACCGTAATGCACGCTCCCAAAAACCAGCAGCCTCCGGCAGCAACGAAGACTAAATAAATTTATTTAAAACCAGGGTTGAAAAACCGCTTCGCGGCTTTTCTACCCTGGCCCCGTCCAGGACCTGTGAAAGTCCTTAATTTGCATGTTTCTCCTGAATTCTAGCAAGAAAAAAGTGAAAAACCCCTCTGTCCCTTTATATAGGCTCTTCCTACTTCCGGCGCATGCTAATTTCCCCTAACAAACAGGGTTTTACAAAAACCTATTTTTAATAGCGAAAACCACAATTTTTCAAAATTTTTATGTGTGTGCAGTCGATTCCGGACCATTCTAAACCTATTGTCGTTTCTCCCCTATCCAAAAAACCCTTCCCCGAGGCTGCAGGTGCGGAACATCCAAACTGAAGTGCATGCAAATATACACACACACAGACACTATTTTTTATATATACAGGGTGTCCCAAAAAATCCCCCCAACCCCGAGCCCCTTTTGGGATTTCGAAAGTTTCCTTGGGACGCCTTATTTTCGAAATGTCGAAGTTTTTTGCCGATTTTTTGGCCTTTTCAGGGCAAAAGGACTCGCTTTTTTGTCCAAAAACGCAATTTAACCGGTTTAAGCGCTATCAAGCTGTGTTTTCAAAGCGGCTTTCAAAACTGTCGTTGGGCTGCCAGGAAAGGCATAAAAAATCTTAAATTGCGATTTTTGTAAAAACGCCTTCTCAGAAAAACATCAGAAAATCCGCGCTTTTCGCAAAAAACATTAGTAAATGATAAAAAAATTTCGACATTTCTAAAATCGACCAGGCGTCCCGACATCGCCTTTCCGAGGCTGATAGATTCCCAAATCGTAAAATGGGGTGGGTCTGCGCCGGTTGTTTTTGGGACACCCTGTAGTAGGATGTATTTTTGGAACTTACATTGATGTATAGCTGTTTTTCGGGTTCTAATTCCAGAACACTGTCGTCATAATGTAGATGGATACGTAATGAATGGAATTTTGTGGGAGTGGTTGAACTGAAAATACACATCAAACCACATATAAGGGCATACCGGATTTTCCTGTGTTTGTCCTTTGAGCTAGTATATCCAATTGGCACTTCAAAGAGGACATCTTCAACCCGTGGATTCTTAACAAATTACTGTATTGTTGTAAGCATACTGCCGTGAGTCGTAATCAGCCTGACTAACTCGTCATTATTACAATTTTTGTACGCTAATTATTCTTGCTACATGCTAAATTAAGCCTCTATGATAACTGGCAAACCTGATATGAACAGGGAAGGCTGGCAACCGGCTGGATATTGCAGATGATATGTGTGAGGACGAGCTGGATAATAATGAGAGCACCGATCCCCGGGTCAGCCGGTACCCAAGCCGACCGTTTTACCATCATTACCGCTGGTCCATAGTGGCTGAAAACCATTTAATGAGTCAGCTAATCAAAGTCAATATTATTGGAAAGGTATCTATATCAAATTGAAAAATCAGAAACGAAAAAAATCAGATCAGATCTCTAGAATGGATAAGTCAAAAGTTTGCAAAAATAATTGGTTAATACAAAATTTATGGATTCCGTTACCGCCCCAGAAATCAACTAATAATAATCTGTAAAATCATGAATTAGAATTATTTTTGGAAAATTTCAGCAACGAGCTAGCAAACCAAGTAGAAGTGAAGGTTAGGACAAATAAACTGGTTAGATCAAGAAAAGAATCCAGGAATTAAACCAAGGCTTCAAAGCTGCGATAAAAATGGCAAAAAAATTTAAATTGCATTTTAACGCTTCGTTAAAAATATAAAATTAACTTTTTCGCTTCTTAAAAAATTTGAAAACCAAATTTCCGCGCCAGAAAAACAAAAAATCCCGAAAACTGGCGATTTTTCGTGGGCGAATTCGCAGTGTGACGTGGTTTGAAGGGGTCATCAAGAGGTCGAGAATCTGGGGGATTTCATTCAAGCGGCACAGCCGGAGGGCGGGAGTGGAACCAGGCGGAAAGATCCGGAATCGATGGACGCCCGGCCGCGGCGGCTCTCCCGGCTGGCTACTCCTCCTCCTCCTTCTCCGCCTCCCCTTTTGCGTATATTCTCTCTTATTTCAACCCATCTACCCCATTGCGCGTCCCCATCCTCCACCCCTGTCCCACATAAGTACTCAACCACCCTATCCACAACCCACTGACTACCACCCACCCCCCAGCCACATGCTGTGAGGACAAGTACCCCTTGATTGCCGTGTTCGAGCACATCCAAATTACCCGGATTAGCTTCGAAGGGCCTGGATGACCCATCCGAATAGGGCCCTTGAATTGGGGGCAGAGATGCCATAAAATGCAATGAACTGTCTAGCTAACTCTCGCCTAGCGAGCTCTCTCGAGCTGTCTAACTGGTTGTCCGACACTTGCAGCATTCAGAATTTATCTTAAAGCCGTATAACCTCATTTAAAGTATACTCCTAAGTATTTCTCGGTTTGAAAAACGCCCCTAACTAATTTGCATCGAAATATTTCTAAATTTGGAATTAAAGTGGCTCAGCAAAAATTTATGGTGGCCTACGAATCCGGATTCTTTCGATAGCAGGATTTCCATCTTCGACCTATGAAAATTTTCTAAAGTTCATTGCCTTAAGCGAACTACTGTGGAAACAAATATTCTACAACGGAGCGAAATGGGTAATTCCTGAAAATTGAGACTGAAACCCCTAACCGATTGACACACTGAAGATGACAGAACGCCCCCTAAGCCATCGAAATTGCTGGATCATCGCAAATCCAGGATCAAGTTCACTGCTCCCAATAAATTTTGAACTTTGGGGATGGTATGTATTCAAAAAAGACGGTGATTTGGAACAATATTCGATGCATTAAGATAATCGAAAATTTAAGCGAAACAGAACACCGACTGGCAAATTTAGATTTTTATGTTTTTAGTTTCAGGTAAAACTTAAATAATACAAACCTATAAAACGAACCAAGCTATGGAGAATATCATGATTGTGATAATTTTTATTTGCTTTAAGAGCCGACTAGAAATTGGCACCGTACGATAAAACAAAAGTGGAACTGCCTGTTCTGCGGGGGAAGAAAAGGAGGGACCGGCCGGAAGTCGACGCGGGAATTTGTTTGTTTTGTTTAGCAATTAAAGCGTTCCCCCCACAGGCTATTGTCCTTCCGCAAATCAACATTGCTCGCCGACAAATCGACTGTAGAAGCAATCCGACAGCCAAATGCGTCTCGATTTTTGTTAAAAAGTTTGCGAAGACAGGCGTTGAATGGAATTGTATCCACAAATACCAGGAAATCCTATTTTCAATTGAGCCTGTAGTTGTTACCATCCCGATTTTAGTGGGAATGTGGCCACGGCCGGCGGTAGGCCGAAAGCATAAATAATAAGATTAATAGGCATACGAAAGTCGGGCAGGTGTCAGAAGCAGAAGGCGAGAAGCCAAGGTAATTGGATGTGACGGGAGGAGAAGGGAATATGACGAGGGTTCTTTCCACGCAAAATCGAAATAGTCTGACATAGAGCTCGCAGCTGTTTCACACTCTAACATAGCCAACAAAAGGCCGGTGTTCGCAAAAGGACGAGCTGGCCCGCTATCATTCATGGTCTTAAGTGACAAAAAAATAAATAAGTTCTGGTAAGATTTCCGGGATATCCTGTTTTCTATCTATAAATCCAGATTTGGATCGTATCGCTTAGCAATTATTATAATAATTTATTGTGACATTTAGGTAAAGTAAAAGGAAAAAGGGTTTTTTAAAACTTTAAAAACTATTTAAAAATGGATTATTCCGGAAATCGAGTTTTTGGTTAAAAAATGGATATCGTTGTGTTTTTAATAGATTTTTCAAAGCTTTTAGGATCCAAAAAAGTTTAAGGCTCACTGGCTGGGGACTTTAAAGAATCTAAAAGAAGATACTCATCAAAAATGAAAAACGTGTTAATAGCGTGCAAAGGATTGTAGAGTGCGGGTATATGAACAATGATGTAGAGGGTGGAGGCAATGTAGCCGGAAGGCTTGGTCACTAGGCCCTAGGCGTTCACTCAAGCGGATCCGGTGTTTGGGTGAGAGGGCCAACCCTTGGAGTCTGTGTGTGCCAGTAATTACTCGACAAACACCACTCGGTCCCCCCTTTCGAGCACAAGCACGGATCGTCTACCGTCTCTGCATTGACCGCGGATTGTCGACCCCTGAAGGCGGCCCGAAACTTCCTGGAACTGAAGCGTGAAGGGGGCTGGGGATTATCCTTAAAGCGTAGCTTCAGGCATTGCTGCATATACACCTATGCGCGTAGAGGCTGAAGCAAAGATATAGGTGAGAACCCGGGATTTTAAAGGTTCGTTGAAGCTTTGACTAAAAGTAAAGGAATCTGCCTACTTCATATCGGATTCGGTCAACTTCGATAAGTTAATTATCAGCTCAGCTTATGGCTAATTTCGGAATTTTCGTCACAATGCCGAATTGTTTTAAGTACAAACTTTTCTAATGTTGAATTTTTATAATGTTTAATTAACCGCGTCGAAAAGCAGATGAACAATAATATCTAGATTTTGATGGACATTGCTCAAGTTAAACGCTTTGTATTAAATGGCCGACTGTGAAATCTGGACTTTCTGGCTTGTGGATTGTAAGGGTTGCATATACGAATTTTTCTACTCGAGAAAAACGGGGGCATTATGAAAAATTCGGTATTATGACATTTCACCCCTAAAACGCCGTGAAAATTGGGAAATGCAGTCGATCCGAAGAGAATCGAAAAGACAACATATACGAGAAGCCATCTTTCTAGACCTCAAAAAAAAAAGCCTTTTGGAATTGATATGGACTGTTAAGGTAAGCGAAACCCCATACTCGCGATTTTTAGGCATTGCTTTAATAATAAAGTGCATAATTCTAGTTCCTGTGCATAGTCAGTTGTTGCCCCAAACTTTCGTCCACTTTTTGGATCCCCTCTAATATTCGTCGGTCTGGTTATCCGATTCGCCAACCGCCCCGGATAGCCTAACAAATCATCCGTATAGTCGTTCTTATATCTGTACCTATTTGGGTATGAGGAGGTAATAAGAGCCCTCGTAATACACCTCTTGGGGCCCCCTTTCTACCCTCAATATGGGGCATGCGTCTGGCGCTAAGATGATCAGCTTCGGATTCTGTTTCATATCGCTCGTTTGTTGATCCATAGGCACGCCCATTTATTTCCTGGGCTTTATTTGTGGAGAGAGCTGTAGTGCGGGCACATGATCGGCGGCGGCTCAGATTTTAGATTTTGTTAAAAGCTGTCAAGAAAAACCAGATGAGATTTTTGGGTTTGCTTTGTTTATTGAAGATTCAAACATTTCTGTGGTTCCAAAATTACTCAATTGTGATCCGGCGTCGGGCATTCTAAAAGGCGAATTATTCAAGTCTAGCCTTTTACTGGTGCTATAACGCATTTTTGTAGTTTTTTGTAGTTATTAACTAAAACCAAAAAAAGCTTATCAAAAAATTTAAACAAATTAGAAAATTTTGACTGTTTCCTTGTCGTTTTGATAAGATAGGCATATTCGAAAAGCTTCGTATTTCTTTGAATGCTATGCAGAAAAGCGTTCTAAAAACCGGACCGAAATGGTCTGTATTTTACTATTGGGACTGGGACGATAGAGGAGAGTTAGGTACTCCCCTCTAGTACACTAGTACCGTTCTTACTGCCCAATGATCACCCTTCTGGCGAAACCTAACCAAACGAAATTGCAAAACTTTATTTATTCTGCCACCCACCCCCCAGCTTCTTTACCGCAACACCCACTCCTTAGCCATTACTCATTTCTGTTTGGCCTCACCTCGACCACCTTTCATTCCAAAAACCCGTGTACTCCATTAAACCTAGCGTCGCGTCGGTGAGTAAGAAATTGGTCTGGAATCAGCCTTAACGTTCATCTAGCCATCCCGGTATCATTGTCGGCTCTCGTTTATGTAGCCCTGCCTTCCCCATCCATCTCTACTACTTGGTGCCTCTCCAGCTATGTAAATACCGTTGTTTGCCAACCCTTTTGCCCGCCTTAATGCACTTCTTTCCCGCGCGGATGCCCAGCTGATTTTCAACCCCGATTCAATCCGGCCCGTAGGTCCCAGTTTCGACAGTCGAAGATGGGCGCTTCAAGGGCGTTGTCATGCTGTACAAGGAGTGTTCTGGCGTTGCTCAATTTGGCAATGATGGTATGTACTATTTTTAGGAATTTTGAAATTTTAAACATGATTTGCCATTTCAAGTGGATCTAAGAACAATTTTATTTTTAACATTGAAAATTCCATTTTCATCCATGCTTTTAGCTGGTTGCTCTTGCTGCAGTGGCCTTGGCCATATGGATCCGATGCGATGGTAAGCTTATGCTCCACAACCCTTAAAATGCCATTCATATTTCTATTTTAGTAGCCAAATTCAAATTTTTACATGCCAAACACATATAATTTCTATCTTCTAGATTCCTTCGAAGAATCACTACGCGCTGATCTTTTGGTGAAAGGAGAACCAGAGCCGATGGGCAGCCTAAAGCACGATTTCCGAACCTGGGTTGGTTGTTCTTCCCAATCATAAAAATTGAACTCATCATGCAGATCACCGTCAGCTTTTGGGTGATCGTTGGCTTCTGTATTGCATGCGCAATCATCGGCCTCGCAGGGCTTTTGGGAGCGGCTGCTCGGTATAAACGCACAGATAATATTCTATTTATTATACCAGATCCCGTTGTCTGGCAGCCATCTACTTCCTTGCTCTTCTCATTGTCATCCTATTGGAAATAGCCATTGGGATTTTTGTGTTGGTCGAACGGCACAAGGTCAGAAATCGTTTGAAAAGGGATCAAAATCTACTTCAGGTGAGGGATGCGGTGAAGGAGTATGTGCAAACAGCCTTCCAGCAGAATACTCAGGATCGCTCGACTATCGAATTAAGAGTAAGCCTTAGAATATCCCTTAAACCAAAAGAAACGCAAAAAATTGAACCGTGCAAAATTTAATGATTTTTTCCAGTACACCTGCTGCGGCATCGAAAATTTCCCCAACCCACAATGTAATGGACTGCTGGTAAGCGATTTAACGAAAAGCTTAAAAAACCAAGGGTAGTGGTTACCAGAGGTGCATTGCGTTTTGTTAGTTTTTGGAAAACCGGCTAGCAAAAGCTGAAATATGAAGCCGAGACCAGGGCAAATATTTGGGGCGCCACGAATTCACTCAGTCGACCCCTGAAAAGAAGGGAGTCTTTTTGGCCGCACGCTGGCACCTGGGCTGTGATTTTTGGGGCTTAACTTTGCTGGCGAACCGGTGGTATAGTTTTTGGATAGAAATAAAAACGATGTACACCTCTAGGTTCATTTTAGCCAACTTGTTCATCAGCCGTCTGGGATCGTCTTGACTATACCCTAATGGTATTTGGAATTTCTATGATAGCTGTCGTGTTCTGCCAAATACTTGCTGCTCTCACCGCCCTCCTTCTCGCCCTCACTCCCTCAATCTATGCTCAAGCCTGATTCTTTCATACTTCAAGATATTTATTTGCCATCATTTCACACAATGGACCAGAGATTTTTGTAAATATGGAGACACACCAAGAATAGCAATAAATCGATCCACTAACAAATGAGCACCACGCAATGGCGAATGAAAGACTTGGATCCAAACGAGACATGATGAGGTCATTTCTGGGGGAATGGGGATGACACGAAAATGTGTCTACACGAAAGATGCTCACCATTTGGTTTTGCATCTGGGAAGGGTATAGCGAATGTGGCCTACATGCCGCGCATTTCGTAGCATACGCCGCCGATTGGTACCTCCGGATATGGGCAGCTTCGTTCTAAAATTCGAGTGGTAAATTTCGTTGATTTTAAAAAAAAATTACCGCATCGCTTTATCAGTTTTCCGTTGTGTATTCGGGTGACAAGTACAGCAAATCCTTCACAAGGTCCTAAAAACAGTATATAGGTTTTCGGCGAATCCTGCGGAAAGCTAACTACCTTAAAAATCTATCTAAGAAATATTTACGTTTCCGTCGAATGTCATGCATCTTGGTCGAGCAACAAATATGAGCCCCATCAACGAGCGACCTTACGCAGCTATATCCAGTTGGGCACGTTCTAAAGGTTTTCAGACTTGGAATTAAAATAAATAAAATCTTACCGGCCACTGCGATTCGAGCATAAAACAGGAGACTGGGTCGATGGATGTAACAATGGTTCACCCCGCGCACATTCTGTCGTCGTAGTCCTAGAGATAAATAGGATAACGATAGATTACACTTTTATATCAAGGAGCAAGGTTTTAAAGCACAACTTGCAAACCTTAACGACGCGGCAGTACTCTGGCTCGTCGATGCTGAATTTGTAGTGAAGCTCGAAGTAAGGGTCGGCAATGTCCTGAAGCATAATTACAAAATTATAAGCCTGTTTCAACAAGAGACGGCGCGATAGAAGAGGAGAAAGCAAAGCCATACTTCTTCAGGAAATTCGAAACCAACGAATTTGATTCTGCCGATGAGGGAAGGGTCGGTAAGGTGGTACTACTGGCCGCAGAGCAGCACACATATTTACCATAACTAAATTATTCTCAGAATTTTGAGAAAGAGGATTTGTTCTTGCCTATATAAGCACTCATATCCTTGTGGGCACTTTGTGGAGAAGCACTTCTGCGGTTGACCGTTGACCAAATATGCAGTACGCTTTGGCGGGCAGGCTAAAGCAAATTTCTCTAATTTTAATGTTGCTAAGGGTTACTACTCGTCTTTTTATATTTTCTTCCGCGAATGGTGGTGGCGACGGTCGGTGGGGTGCCTTCGATGATTGAGCAGCAAATATATTGCGTTCTTTTTGAGTTGATTTGGCATTCGTAGCCTGGAAAAGGAAGGTTAGCAATGCTGATATAGTTTCAGCGCTACCTTTAGGACAATTGCTGTCACCAATTCTTCTGCACGGGACCACCCTTCCAGTATCGTCATCAAGTAACACCGTCGCGGACGGAACCGAACAGGTATGGTGGGTTGCTATGCATAAAAACACCAATCCATAATTTATCCAGTGTCTTACCTTTAGTAGAGATTGAATGGATGCATTTTCCATTG
This sequence comes from Mesorhabditis sp. LJ9110, assembly GCA_038088335.1. Taxonomy (NCBI): domain Eukaryota; kingdom Metazoa; phylum Nematoda; class Chromadorea; order Rhabditida; family Rhabditidae; genus Mesorhabditis; species Mesorhabditis sp. LJ9110. Next base: position 476,492 of record JBBGBA010000091.1, read on the forward strand.
CGCTCGGTCATACCTTGCCTGAAACGGGTATGGGCGGCCATGAATTTTTTTCCTCTGATTTAAGCCTTCTTTTATAATATTAGATGCATTTTAAGGTTGTGTGATGGAAAATATATTGAGTAACATTTGCTTACTTGCAAACACATAGACCCTGCGCGCAAGTTGCTCCATCTGGGCATTGCTGCTGTACCGTACATCTGTCCTCGAGACCGACAATCGGTAAACACATACCACCAGCCATTATCTCGCGCTCCTGGCACTCTTGGGGTGCTGTACAGAATTGGCTTATCAAGTCCTTTCAAAACTCACCAATCTCCTTTTGACAGTATTTCCCAACATGCGAGGTTCCTTTCGGACATACACATTCCCCAGCTTGACACAACGAACCACCAGCTAAATTGTTTTAAGGGTTATATTTTATTTCATAATCCATACCACACTGCTGCATCGATTCACATTTCTGGGTTGGGTATGTTCGATCTAAACATCGTCCGTCCACCGTAACCTGATCATCGGTACAATGTTCTAGGAGAATTAGATTTCCTATTTAACGTAGAGTTTTAGATTTACCGATCCTAGCTGTGCAACAAGTGTGATGACCAGCTACGGTGCGTAGACACGCGAAGCCTGCTGGGCATTGCGATTGACCGACCTTAATAACGGCCATTGGGAAAATTAGTTAAATCCAGGTACGATAATATATTAGGATCTTATAGCTTCGGAGAGAATTTATATTTTTTTCAACGTACCACGCATTTCTCAGCTTCTCCGGAAACGCCGATAAAAGCTACGCCTTCTTCGGGGCAACCTAGGTGCATAAATCAAAGATAGAAAGCAGCTTCATACCGGCGCTAACACCACAACACTGGAATTGGTTATTCGGGTTGCTGAACTGACAGAAGTATCCGGCAGGGCAGTTCGTTGCCCCGGCGGTGCAAACCCGGACTGTGCCAGTCTCGCGGTAAGCGACTTGGCCCGACGGGCAACCATCCGCTAAAAATCCGTTTATTAAAATGCAGTATAAGTGAAAATCTACAATCATTGATGCTTACCTGCTCTTGGTTGCACTGGAGCGCTGGAGCCGCAGCATTGATATCGTTGATTGGCGGTTGACCATTGGCAAGTGAAACCCTCGGGACATGGGGCATTCGGTGGGTTGAATGGATCACATTGGCCTGGTTCTGATCCAACCAGCCACACAAAGTTACCGGGTGGGCAGCCATCTAGCATGGTTGAATGCTATATCACCATTTTTGCTGTTACCTGTAACTGGTCTCGCCACTAATACGGATGATCCCCGGCAACAGAAACCTTCTGTGGATGAAGTGTAGGATCTAAGTAAAATGGTTCAAAAGCAAAATAGTACCGGTGGCAAAATGATAACATAGTTTTTGAGATCAAGAGAAACCACAAAAGATCAAACCTGCACATAAAACCAGAAGGACAAGACACGTAAGCGCCCATAGTACAGGCTCTTGGAAGGTGTGAGGATTCGTCGACCAAATATTCTGCATCGTCCGGGCAGATAGCTACAAAAAATATTTAATCAAATTTTGGTTGAATTACAATTGGTAGTACAGCAGAATCCTTGGAACGCCTCAGGCAGATAGCTCTGGCATGAATATCTAAAAGTTCTCCCATTTTGTTTTTTTTTTAGTTAACTTACCCATCAGCACATTGTTCTTGCTTCCCAATGGTGCATTTAACGGGCGCTCTTGTGCGAGTATCTTTATAAAGGAACCGACCGGTAGGGCACATACCTAAAAGTGTAGAGCATAAACCACCCGAAAAATCCACTCACGATCTTTGATATGGCTGCAGCAATAATATTTGTTCTTTTGAATGTTGAAACGGCATAGATAATTAGCCGGGCAAGAAGCTTCAAGATTAATGAGACATTCTCGTGGCGACATCGATAGAACGTCAACAAACGCTTTTTCACCGTCCGGGCAAACGCCTAAAATAACATGGCTTTTTCGAATATTGAACTGACCCTGTTCAGTGGCTCCACAGCATACATGTCCATTGGTTAATGGATTAAAAGTGCACTCATAGCCGGGCGGACAGCTATTGGATAAAGCCTAAATGCCGTGTATTAGATTTTAAAGCCTCGAAACCTCATTGCATTCAATCGGCAGTTGAGTGTTTGGATCAATATAAGCTATATTTCCAGCTGGGCACGCTGAATTTTAAAAAAAATCATTGATATTTATGAAAATGAATATACCGTTGCTCATGCAGAAGTTACGGCACTGTGTCATCGTCAGGAAATTGTTGTGGTTTGCATCACAGCCTCCGAATTGGAATGAGGTACAGGACCCTTAACCTCAAAAGTAGAATTTAACAGATTGGATTTACCGGTTACGATGTTAAAATAGTAGCGTTGAACCGGTTGTGCCCCGCATTGCGTTCCGGTTTGAGGTGGAAGGGAGCACATGTGCCCTATAGCAAAATTTTAGAAAAAAGCAGATTTATTACCTCTCGTTGGGCAACATCTATGAATTGTGCTCTGGCCAACCAACACTGGCATACATTCATGGGTATCCGGACAAGATTCCTAAAATCAAAAATTTCCTATGGATTATTAAGTCCGCTAACCTGTGATGAGCATACAGTAATTTGGCCAAAATGGTCTCGATGTGGTGTGCCACCATTTGGACATCCTTAATTATGATTTTAGGTCATTGCGTATTACTCATACTTACCACCAACGGAACAATAATGTTCGCAAGTTTCTCTAGTAGCAAAATTATTTGAATTACCTATAAAGCTATGATTCTTAGCTATCAATTTAGAGACCTACCATCGCATCCATTATACTGAAAACTATCGCAATTCTGGCTCTGCGTATTGTAGTAAAATTTAAAAGTAGACCCTGCGCCACATTGTATTCCAGGATCGGCAGCCAGTGAACAGGTGTAGGCTAAAAATCTATAAAAGGAATCAAAACAGTTTCCAACGTTTAGTCGGGCAGCATCCCCACTGGTTTCCATCAAAATAGCATTCATGATTTTGAGGGCAGCCCTGTCCGTTCTGACAAGTCACAAAATTTCCATAAACATCTTTGTAGGCTTGGCCCTGGATGCATTTTGGTTCAGCTAAAGAGCACATTAGCACTAAATAGTTCCCTTACGAATTGCATTTTTGCAGAAATTCTGGCAATCGAGGATCGTGGCAAAATTGTTGTCGTTGCCCTAAAAACATATTATCCACAAGCTAAAGGTTTACCTGGCAGCCGGTGTATTCAAACATCTGGCATTGACGTGTTTTGGCGTTATACCAATACCTAGGAACAGATTAGCTTCGGCTTTTGCAAATAAACCTTTTAACGTTTTCGGTGCAATCGCCTACTCTGAGGGGTTGGGCACAGATTGTTTCTAAAGGAGCGTTCAAGGCAGATTAAATATGGGCTTACGTTTTCGGGGGCAACAAACGCCTTGTTCCATCTTACATTCGTGAGAGGATGGACATTGTGCTTGGGCATGGCAGCGTTGAGCATCTTCGCCGACTCGTAAGGGTGTGCCACGCTCGCATTGTACTAAACAGCAGTGTTATTCTGATGACTAATTTAGGTCCAATTACGTCTAGCGCAGAACATATCACATTCGTGTTTGGAGAGGAAGTTGTTGAAATTGCCTCCAGAACCGCGGAAGACAAAATCTTGGCACCTATCCGGAAGTTATTGATTGTTAAAGTTCGAATACCTTCCCAGTGCTGGATCGTAATAAAAACGAATGCTTTCTTTTCCAGTGTTCACAAGGAATCCTGGGTGGAACACCGTTGATCTAGGCGAGAGGTCCATCGCACGTCCACCGCGAGTCGAGCAGATTGATCCTGTAAGGTTTGAAGGTATACTTGAGCAATAGTAGATAAATAATAACACCACTTTTTGATCGGAGGAGAGAACGGCCAGAATATTTACCTGGGGTTGGGCAGCATAGGTGTTGACTGCCAACTGCTGTACACGCAAAATCGTTGGCACACGAGGTTGATGCTCCACAGGCTGTGACAGCGCGCTCCTATACGGTCACGATACACAGCAGTTCTTTAGAATTTTTGAGGCTTTCAGATTTTTGACATTTTAGTGAACAAATGCGGAACAAATGCTGGTTTGCGTATAGCTGGGGATCCGCCAAAATTTTAGGTGGCATAAAAAATGAAAAGCACCGTTTAATAAAATTATCTTCATCACATTAGTCTAAGGATATAAACACTTTGATTTGTTAGAAACTACGGTAATTAGATCATGGTGTGAGCTCTTTTCCGTTCGACCACCCATGTGAATCGCTCAGGGTGGTCTCGCCACGACTGGGCAAATTTCTGGGTGGTCCCTGCACAGCCACTCCCAACCAGCCTCCCAGCCCGGCCCCTCGGCCCATTCCCCATAACACCTGCGCTCGTTTTCCATGGTTTCATCCCGGGTTTTTCATAAAATACACCCCTAACCAGTTTTTACTTGTAAAAATGTGTTTCCCACGTTTTAGCTAACTAAGGTCTTATTATGAAAGCAAACCTGCTGTATCGACGGAGCCGTGTCTGCCGTATACTGTGGGGCACCGCGCGTGCATGCTAATTTTATCATATTATAATTCATTTCAAGACTTACTGTCTCTGCAATAACTCTCGCAATGCTGAATAGTGCGGAAGTTATTGGCGGAGTGGTGACTGGCCGAGCTGGCGGCTGGGTCCCACATGAATTGTTGGCAGGTGCCAGTTACTAACGTAATTTTTAGATTTTGGAAGAATTTAAAATGTACCTGTATTGTACCACCATCTGGGCTCGGTCGGGTTTGGTCCGGTGACTTGTGGTTGGATGCAAGCCAATGCTAAAAATCGGTTTACAAAAGGCATGCCGCCAAAAATTTCCGGTTTCAGTTTCTTGTTATAATTAGCATCTGGAATTAACAAATAATTAGCATATTCAAAAAATATTTCCTTCTTACTTGCTCGTTGTATTTTTGACACTACGATTAGCATACTCCAGCCGCAAAAAAAGTATAGTATTTCTAGCTTCCTACCTCGTGAAGGGCAACAGACTCCATCAGCCGTCGCCGAATAATGCGACTGCGGAAATTCTTTTGCCAACGTTGCCTAAACCAAAATTCGTTTGCCCTATGCAATGCTAACCAATGGAGATGTATGAATACAGTCATAAAGGTCTCCAATAAATTCGCCAGTCGAAGGCCAAATGCAGCCACCGCCTCCGGTCAGGCCTAAAAATAGGTTTCAATTTTTCCTTTTTGTTTTGGTAATAAATCATTTAGCTTCCTCACCTTGGACTGGCTCGATAGGTTGTGAACTTCCCACAGTACAAGCCACCGGAAATCCATTAAAATCAGGGGCTGGATCGTTGATGGCTGAAACCATTGAAATTTTGACGAATTTTTCATGGTTTTGCGTACAGAGGAGAAGTAGCAAAGAAGGGTTAGCTAATGGCTGCCAAGCTTACTTTTCTTAAAATGGACTTTATCGTCGAGGGCTGAATGGTTGGGTATTAAGTGAGTTGCGGAGTTTTGGGAGCTTACCGATCTTGAAGCCGGCGCCTTCGGGTAGTGGGCATACAAAATAGAGAGGAGCACTTCCTCCGGTTCCTTGGTCACGCATGGATACGCAAACCCAACCGTCGCGGGTCTCTCGAGCGATATGGGTGGCTTCTGAAATTGTCAAATATAATATTTATATGACTAATATTTTTGCTATATTTATGCCGAATAAAATTCAAAGCTATGAATTAACAATAACTTTATGTGCAACCAAATAAACCAACCCGGACATTTACATGTACCAATCGAACTTTCCATCGAACAACGAGCCCCGGGCCAAACCGCCTCACATTGCACATCATACGTACAACCCGGCTGATTTGGATTAATCTCTGGAACTTGAATAAAAACAGAAAATACAACGACGTACTTTCATAACAATACGATTCCCGCATAATATATGTGCTCAAACATGAGCAGACACCGCCCGAACAGTACATTCCCTGATTTTGAATTTTGTGAATCATTTCAACAACTTACATTCAAACAATCAGTGTTGTATTGACAAATATCTCCAACACGTCCGCTGCCTAAGACCCTTTGAAAGTATTTTGCATCTCAAGCATACCCGAAACTGACGCCTGCATGAAAGGTTGGTGCAGTGGATCTACGCAGCCCTTTTTCTCCTACAAATTCTTAAAACAAAAATATTGCCTTCAGACTTGGAAATAAGTGCCAGATGTGCATTCCCTCAATACGAGCACATTCGTATTGCATTCAAGGAAAGCCGTCATTGATTTCGTAATTAAACTGGAAAGCAAATTAAAAGGCTAGTTGTTTTTGTTTACTTTGTTGATGGGTCGCAGTACATCATAGGTGAAATTTGATGTGACTGACACTCATCACCGGCTCGTTCAAATGTATCGCAGTCTTGACATAATCTTCCTTCACAGGCAAAGGTGATGTTGATAAAGGCGAGAAGTAGGCCCAGGACCCAGCCTAGGGCCCATCTTAGCCCGATATTCATGGCCTTAGAAAAGATAGGCTTTTTCTGAAATTGCTTGAAGATAATGTGCTGAAGTTTGACATAAAATATGTGTGACTACAAAAAAAGAAAATTGTGGCAAATATCTTCTATAAATAATTTAGGAACAAAAATAGAAATAAAATTTTCGTCAATAAAAGTATGTAAGGGGTAACCAAAGAAATAAAAACGTGGCAAATCTAAGAAACTACATAATAAAAGAGTATGGTAAATTGTAACTTGTATGGTAGAGGAATAGGTATTCCATTTATGGATTTTACTTATACAAAACCATAAAGATTTGCGTTTATCCATCCAGCAGGTCCTGATGTTATTCTGGAAACTGATCAATACACAATTTAAATTAGCATCCTCCATACGGGAGGTCGGTGAAACGCGGATTGCCGAATTTTAGAAGAAATACGGTAATTAGTGCAAGTTGAACGAACAATGAATGTGAGAGGGCCCACCAGGGGTGGTCCTTACAGCCGCCGACTATTGTGGCCCCCTTCAAGAAGCCGATCTGCGCCTCAGGGCGGTGATATCTCTTCGGGATTGCAAACAGTGCAATTGGCCCCCCTTCTTCTCGTCTCGATTCCATTCAGCTCCTCCCGCCCTATCAATTCGGATAGAGGATGGAGGATATTTGTGGAGGCTGGAGAAGCCCCTTTTGGGGACCCGCGATCGAGTGGCCTTTTGACACCTCCTCCAGACTGCACAAACACACCCGATATCCCCCTCAATTCCCCGGAGGGCGATTATCACCACCGCCGGAGGGGGATCCAAATTGGTGTCCCGGTTCATTAAGAATCGAGGGATGTAGGATGAAAATGTGTGATTACAGGGATTTCAGGTCCGATAATCAGGCAAAATATGCGTAGGGTAGTACAACATCCGCCTCCTGAACTTATAAATTCGGTCCACGCTATGGCATCGTTCCGACTCCTTTAAAGTCCTTGGCAACCCCTCGGTATGTTCGCCGCACTAAGGAGGGGTTCCCGCCGTTTTTCTCACTTTCCTGCGCAAAACGCCTTTCCTTACTAGGGAATGGTCTCCACTCGACATCGAATTTCTTGTTGCAAGTTAGCTCATTTTGTAGATCTCGACGAGACGAATCGATTGATGTAACTTTTAGCTGCGGATATTATTTTAACAAAGTTACAGCCCTAGTTTTGACCTCCTTCATAACCCCCCGCATCCTCCCCGTGGCCTGGTGGCCTAGTGGCGTAGTAGTCGCCTCTGGCGATCTAACGAGGGTTCGAATCGCTCACGATTTATTTTTTGGGGAGCATGACCACTTCCTTCGAGAAAAAAAATTGTAAAGCCGATGCATTTTTATCTTTCCCAAAAACTTCCACGGGGTAAAAATCAAGAAAAGTTTGTCTAGGCCCTGAAATTTGAAAAAGGGATTTGGGCCCAAAAAGCAAAAATAAAATCGTGAGCGGATTCGAACCCGTTAGATTCGCCAGAGGACATACGCCACTAGGCCACCAGGCCACGGTGGAGGGATGCGGAGGGCTATGAAGGTAGGTCAAAAACTTTACAGGGCTGTAACTTTGTTAAAATAAGGTATCCGCAGCTAAAAGTTACATCAATCGATTCGTCTCGTCGAGATCTACAAAATGAGCTAACTTGCAACAAGAAATTCGATGTCGAGTGAAGACCATTCCCTAGTTAGTGCATCGGACGATCCGACATCCCCGATGGGCCTATCCGGGCAGCGCGTTCTAGAAAACTGAACTATACTATATTGTGATGGGTCGTTTCTATAGAATTGGGAGGTATATTTTTGTTGAATTAGCTACTTTAAGGTTGAATTAGCTACTTTAAGCTGCTTCCTTAGTTAATTTAGCTGCACGGAAGATTCCACAAAAAGTATGATAAAAGTTGGCAAGAACTTTGGTTCATAATCGGTGATTTTAATGAAGAAGTAACCGGAAGCGGATTTATTCATTTTTTTCCGCAATACATTCGCCAGGCTTTTCACTGCGCCTTCGCTAACTTTGTTTCATTGATAAATCAAACTCCAGATCAACCCATTGCCTATTTGTTAACGACTGCCGTATTGTCCTTCCCCCATCAACATTCCAATAATGAACTATCATGGCTCGGGCGCGGCGCTTCTATTTGTCGACTCGAATATTTGCCAGTGTGGCGAATTGACAGGGGCCGACGACAATCCCATTCCCATCCAATGATTCGCATGATGCTCGGCATACTGGTGGTGTGGCTCACGATTTGGTTGAAGCACCACCACAAGCCTCTTCTTCGTCCCCTTTTCCAAAAGAAGGCGCGGGCTCAAATACGCGTGCCCTGATTCACCCCTCTAAACCACCGGCCCCTTGAATCGTCTAAGCGAGCATCATGGTCTTTTGGTTCCATTCGATGCGTATTTAGATTTTTCAGACTCGGAATAGCTGAAACAACGATCTTTCCTTTCCTCAGCGGTGCTCACGATCTCTTTGCTTTTGAGCTTTCATACTGTTATGCACAGAGGAAGTCGATATTTTTAGAACCTTACGGCACCCTTCAAGCCCATTTCTTGGCAGCTGCTCCTATTTTTCCACGTACCGCATCAGTATTGACAGCGGGGAATTTTTAAACCTCCCCGGCTTTCTTTATTGATTCTGTTTTTTGAAAATGGTAAAGTCTGAATTAGAAGTCACGTAAAAACAATGAATTTATAAGTTCATGAATTTAGCGTTTTCACAATTTATTATTTTTCAGTTTTTGAGATTCCGTGTCATCGGGGGTTCAAGAACTAGCAAAAAAATTCTGGTCGTCGCCTACGACCATACCACGTTGAAAGCAGGGCATCCCGTCTGATCTGCCAAGTTAAGCAACGTTGGGTTCGGTTAGTACTTGGATCGGAGACGGCCTGGGAATTCCGAGTGTCGTAGGCTTTTTGCTTTTTGAATGGTTAGTCGCGTTTCTCATCTTTTCTAGCATTTGATTAGTAGGCGTAGTTTTTCTTTTAGCAGTTTACCACGCGCTACTTAGTTACGTTAGAAACAGAAGATAAAACGAATTCATGATAATGAACAGGCTTCTTTTTTCTAAAAGCGTTTCAATAGAGTCCTCTTGCCTCTCACGTTCATCCTTCCATTCCTTGCAATCATCTGCCATTGGCTGGATCGTCAGAGTGATGATGAGTGGTCGATGACGAACTGTAGAGTGGGATCAGAGGGTCTCATTCTTCTTTCCTTCTTCTCTTTGGAGGGCAGTGTTTTGACGTGGACGTGCGGGCACTTGAGAGCCGCTTCCGGCCTTGGTCAAGCCATGCTTGCCCTAGTCCTAGTCATCTTTCCCCCCGCTCTTTCTCTCGCCGTTGACCGTGTCTCCTTTGCGGCTCAACCAAAAGGGGAGATGGCCTCCTTTTCTTTTGCGCCCATGTTCCTTTTCCTTCCTTTTTTGGTTGGGCGCGCAGTTGGTTCGTTTGGGTATGGCCCAAACCCGGATGGAGATTCGGAAGATTTTGAAAGACTTCCTTGCAGTTTTTAGATTTTTTGGATTTCGATGGCCATAATTTCCGTGCGTCTTTCATCCTATATTAGTGGAAATAGGATCTCCTAAAAACAAATTTTCTAAGTATCTTTACGCCAGAACTAAACTCTTTTCTCCGACTAATTAAATTCATTGACAAAACTGAACGCCTAAACCTTGACCGGTCTGCGTAGCTCCTCCCACACCTAACATCCAGTCTATTGGTAGGCAAGTAACATTGAAGGCAGTCTAAATGATGCTAATCGACCGGCAGGTCGGGACCCCTCACTCCCTAGCGTCTTCTCCTCGGCCATCCTTTTATCCTGCTCACCCCCATCCTGCCATCGTCTACTTCCCTCGTTCCACGATCGTTTGCTTCACTTTTCAGTTCTTCTCAACAAGCTCCGCTCCATTCTTAGCTACCTCCTTTCTCCCTCAATATGATCGAGAGCTTGCTACCTAGGTCGGTAGTCAGGGTATTTCGTTGGTATCTATTACTCTTTATAAGGTCTTATGCTTTTTTTGAACGCATTAAAGCGGCGGTTCCGGGCCGTATTTTTACTATTAGGCATTTTGTCATTCGTTAAAAAATTTGTAAAAAGGTTGGAAACCTGATGAATCACAGTTTTTCGATACGATTTTGAGCCTCATCTATCCGTATCTATATTTTCACATTGGTTTGTGTCGGGACTTGATTTGTCATGACTTATGTAAATCATAAAAACCTGCATTGTTCTCTAAAATTATCAAACGTGTTCGACCATAGTTTTGTTTGATTTCTTTCGCTAAAGAACCTAAGGTCTAATAAAAATCATCGCGTTGCTTCAAGAATTAGGTATTTATCTAGATAAGGACATGAATCATATGCAATCAGATTTCTTTAGTATAGCCTCCCAGAATGATCACATCCCCCAATGTTTCTGCCGGAATATACATACCTTTCCTCTAATCCAAACACCCCTTTTGGCGTGATTGAAAAAAATACCACCACCGACGAGCTTTGTAAACTGTAATTAACGTAAATGTAATCTAAAATCTATTCCAAAAATCCGGATAAAATCTGCGACCATGGGTAGCGGCTACTGGATCGGTTGCAGTCAACAGTCCTCCTCTTTTTTTCCCTTTTTCCGTTATGGTGTGCTGGTGGTAGAGCCGTTGGCAGATGGTGGCTAGTAGATATGAAGGGATGGACGAAGGATGTGGGCAGGGAAGGCTCTCCAAGGATGGAAGGCTTCTTCTATCCCATTCCATTCCATCGCCCCTTCCTCCAACCAACACACTACCGACAAAGCACTCACTTCAAAATGTTCTCATTTCTCCACGAAGCTGTGTGTATTCGGGGCCGGCCTTTGCCCATGTTACGCTCTTTTCCACAAGGCCGCACCCAAATTTTTGGGAGGTTGCTGCCCCCCACTCACCGATTTCGAGGATTCCATTTTTCGATTCAGCCGAAACAGTAACCCGCAATGGGAAACCTAGGACCTTGGAAATTCGAAATTCTTTGTAAAATGTCACGATGGTGTTTAACGTTATTTTCTGCCATTAATGTATGATCTCATACATTCATCCATTCGATCTGGCCACTACTTTGATTATTTAAATTTAATTATTGAAAAGTTCTTTCGGTTTTTTGATTTTTTAGCTTCGATTAGGTTCTATTCTATCTTATCAGTTTATTGATTACTAGAAATTCTTGATACAAACCTTGCCATCGATTTTTAGCTTGATGAGAAACGCTATGTCGATTTTCAAATTAAAAAAATGGATGATTTTATATTTCTTTTCCCTTTCTCTTTATCTTAGAATTGCCACCTGTGGAAAATGCCCAGATATTTTGTCAGTAAAAGACAATCTCTATTTTGATGATTTCCATGCTTTTACAATCCGCCTCTTCGATTTCTCTACCTTGCCTTCTATGCAAATTCGTTGTTTCCAGGCAAGAAATGATCACAGTGGTGCGACCGTACGAGCCTCCGCCCGACTATGTAAGTGTTTTCCTTTCCCTGCCGTTAATCGGTGATTTGACGGAAACGGTGCCAACCCTTCTCCGGCGATTTTTTTGTGCTAAACGTTGTTGTTCCACTCTTACATACAGCTTTAAAAAGGTTGGGCGGTATTCATGATGTTCCAGGGTTAAGAATTTCAATAAACACAGTACGGTACAGCGAAAACTGTTTCGAAAATTGAATATTTTTCGCTAGTGGGCATTTTAAAATTCGGCGGTTTTTTTCTGGACACCCTGCTGCAGTACCCCATATTAACTTACTGTCGCCAACATAAAAATGATGACGATGATGCGTGTGATGATTGTGTTGGGGGGTATAAAGGGGGACCTATGGGGGTGAGGTGTGTGTTTGGGTCGTGTGAATAGAATGGGGGTTGAAGCCAGGTTTGCCGCCGGTTGGGGTGGCCCCCTTGTTGGCTGTGTACATAGCGAGATGGGAAGGGGCCACACAGTGAGTTCGTAGGCCATCATTCGCAAATGCGATCATCATCTGTGCTGCTTCGCGCGTTTTTCCGTATATTGGAAGTGGTGTGATATATTCGGTTGGAATTATTTCATTATTTCAAATTAAGGCATTTGTTTTTGAAAAATTGTGCCACAGTTGTTTTCGCTATAACTACTTTATTTTCCATTGTTTTTCCTGAATTTAGAACCCTTACTACAGGTTTTTGTTGCTTTACCGAATGGCGTTTTAAAAAATAGCGAAAAAATTACGAAAAATTGAAAAGTAGCTTTTCAAACGTATTTTGAAGGTTGTTAGATGATTTTACTTTAACCTTTTGTATAGGGCATTCTTTTGAGCTATAATAAAAATTTTTTGTATTTTTCGATGCTTTAAAGAATCACGTAAAAATTCCCAAACAGGGAAAAACTAGAAAATTTTGCGACCTTCGGCCTGCTCTAATTTTTTACAAGAATTAAATTTAAGATAAAAGAAGGCGTAGAACGTCCCTACGATTACTGTCAATTTGCTTTTTTATACTCCTAGAAAAAAATATATTTATTTCTCTGAAACAGAACCTCCCCGGTCGCGACAACCGTGCTGCTGTGGACCAACCCCGCCCTCGTAGCCCGTTTGCTAATAATTATCGCCCCCGAGGATCTCTATTCTCTTCACTTTCCAACCAGCCCCATCCCTCATATTCGACACACACAAGAACCCTCCCGACATTTCCACATATACTCTCCATTCTACCAGCCGCATCGCTTGCTCCCCCCCCCCCTGTCCAAATGGGAAACATCCCATTTTATTGTGGTCTGCTTTTTGGATCGTAAACGAGTCGACTAGTCACCACACACGCATATCCTTTGTTTTCGGTCGGGTAATTGGGACCAATTCTAGCATGGATTTTTGTATATTACTTAAAACCCAGAAGTTTGGGGTTAGCATAAGATTTGGTTAATTAAAGACGGAATCTTAATTAGTAAAGCTGAGTTATTCGAACACGGAAATGCTTATTTCACTGGATACCGATGCTTAAATTATTTGAAGCTTCTGAATACTTAACTAAGAGAATCTCTACCCCATTGCCTTGCCTAGAATGCAGATGAAAATACAGCTCAATCCATCCCAATCAAAAACTATAACTAATATCGAGATTCTTGACAACTATCGTCCGTTCCTCCTTGACAGCCTCTTGCTCTCCTCCTCCTCCTCACCCACCTATTCCCCCGCGGCGGCATCCAATAGAACGGCGATATTATTGTCGTCTGGTGTTTTTTGCCTACATTCCCCCGTGGTAGCCCTTCTTCTTCTCGTTTTCCTCCTCCTCCTCGCTCCCCGTCACACAACCTGTCCAATATCCATAACCTCTGCTTGCGCGGCCCCTTCACTGAAATGCTTGTCTGCCGCTGGGGCACGGGCTACGTTCTTATACTTTTGAACTCCGCGATATGAATTCTCGGTCACTTGAGACTTTTTTAAAATTATTTTTACAAATTTCACCTCGAAACTCTTCGAAACTTTTGTATAATTACGTGAATATTTTATGGCAAGGTATGCCCAACTTTTTTGAATTGCTCGAAATCCCATAATTCTTGATCGCTTTTATAAACTATTTCTTCAAATAGAACTTTGGAATTCCTCAGAATTCCTTATAGCGATTTAAAGTAATTTTCAGGAGGGCCTGGCCATATTTCTTTAGTCTCATAAAATTCTACAAGCTTTGACAGAATTCGTCGAAATTTTTTATGCAAATTTAGTCTCAGAACGCTTGAGAAATCCGCGTAGAATTATCAGCGCATTACCGCACGAAATTCCATGAATTTCGGCAGTTTTAATGATTTTATTATGCAAATTTAACTGTAGAATACCTCATCTAATTCCAAAAAAAATCTCCAGCAGGGTGTGGCCGAACGAGTGTTTTCCCTATTAGGTGAGCAAATTATTTCGTGCTCCAACATTCCTCAACCATCCCCTTCCCCCTTCAAACCATTAAGTGAATAAAAGGAAGAGCAAAACCGACGCTTGCTCACCCCTTAACAACAAAGAGCACAGAATATGTCAGGAAGGGGAGGGGGTGCAACGCTGAATTGAGGGCGGAAGAAGATGGAGGGAAGCCGGATGGTAGAGGAATGGTAGAGCACGATATAAGAAAAGAGGAAGAGGTGACCGAAGAGCCTTCTCCCCCCTTCACAATCACCAAGCGCCATCTCGGGGAAGGTGCGCGGCTCGGCGAGCAACAAGGTCACCAAAAGGGCCGTACAAGTAGCCGCACTCTCATTTCCCTCACACAACACCCAACCGCCCTTGTGTTCGAGCAATCCCTCAACATTTATGACGTTTACTATCATGGATACATGATTCAAATTGTGACTAATTTGTTAAAATCAAAATTTACGGAAATTTAAATTTATCGCTTTTACGATCCTTGACTTATCTTCATATTTTTAACTTATTTTGCACGTTTTCAACCCTGATGGTTGAGTATAAACCAATGATTCTACGATGAATATTTTGGGCGAAGATTTTAGCTATGGCTAGCAGTTCATTTAGCCAGGCAAATTTTCGCGAAACATTTTCCGCCCCTTGAACCTTCCAAATCCCTTTAAAGGCCTCATTAAAAATCGTTTATATTTCGACATTAAAATAAATAAAAGTATTGCTAGCTGCTTTTGTTCTAACCTAAA
This sequence comes from Mesorhabditis sp. LJ9110, assembly GCA_038088335.1. Lineage (NCBI taxonomy): Eukaryota > Metazoa > Nematoda > Chromadorea > Rhabditida > Rhabditidae > Mesorhabditis > Mesorhabditis sp. LJ9110. The sequence goes on from JBBGBA010000091.1 coordinate 491,616, forward strand.
TCTTTGTGACATTTGACAGCATTATTGCGTAATTTAAAGGGGCACGGAAGCGCAGTCTCCATTCTCTGGTACCAAAGCCGCAAATTCTTATTTTATTTTGATAACTCAAAAGACATTTCTGAGTACAAAAACGCATTCCAGAACATTATAGAAGAACTCTGTAGAACTCGGAAGCCCTAGGGGCCCGATTCGAATAGGATGTTTGCCGGATGGCTGATCGAGACGCGCCATACCTAGCCAAACACCCCCCCTCCCCCCCACAACCCATCCGTTTGCCTTCCTTCACCCTCTGAACCCATTGTTCCGAGCCCTCTTTTCCCGGACCAATATCATCAACCATCCACCCATATTTCAATCGCCGCAATCTCTCAATATCAATCCCGGTTATGTATTTTTAGCCCGCCTAAACGGGTCAACCTGATTTTCTCAGATTAGCTATCAATATCACAAAAATCAAAATCGCCATATTTTTATCTCAAATCTCAAATACCTCAAATGACATCTAGAATTGAAGAATGGTTGGCTTAAGCCATAGGGGGAATTTCGTTGTATAAATTCAAAAATCAATAAGATTCAAATTTACAAAATTCATCTTGATGTTTTTAAATAGCGTCCTGTTAAAATATTAATTTTTTCAGCCGCTCGGAGACGAAAGAGAGACCAAAGAAGATATACGATCAGCGTCGGAAGCACAAGTATAAATCGTCTATTGCATAGTGTTATTTATTTCTTAGAGTCGCCAACGGACAAACAGCGGCTACAGGCCAGCCTCGCAAGCCGGGGGCATGTTGAGGACCAGGCAATACCCGGAGGTATTCGAATTCAAATAGATACCATTCGCATTTAAATAATGAATTTAGGCCTTTTTATACACTTTGTGTGATATTTTCTTTTTTTTTCAGGTTGCCGGCTTATATGGAGGAGAAGATCAAGCACCAGCATTAAGACGTTTCACCAGGTACCGTAACGTGCCAAAAATTTAATTGAAAATTTTTAGGTACAATCAATCGCTGAGCCATCGTGACCACACATTTACACTGAGTGAACAACCATCAACGATTACCGGGAATAGGTATCTATAAAATAAACATAAAAAGGAAAACCCTAACTTTAGCAAAAAATCGCCATTTGCCTTCAATAATTGGACGTTTCGGGAGAAGAAGCCGATCCGGGGCGCAATACCCTTTGCAAAAGCGCCGAAGAGGTAATTCTGCAAATTCATTCAATGGAAATTTTTTTGATGTGTAACTTTGTGTAATACCTCTTTTCAGAGAAGAACGGCCAGCTTCGGTAAACCTAACAGATCTACGCGGCAGCAGAAGCCGAAGTGAAGGCGGCCGATTTCTGGAAGGTTTCCGAGAAAGTGGAGATTCCTCTACTCGCCCTGATGTCGGATGTCGGATACCGATCCGAGTCGACCGCACATTAATGCAAGAGAACGTGCGCCCGGGCTCTAACCGAGTACTATTCCGAAGTCAACCGCCACCACTAGTTAAAAGTACGTCGCAAATATTCTTCGATAACTTTGATTGTAGATGTCATTCACGATCAGAACGTTCACCCTCCCGCAGTGACTACAACAACAACAAATAGTCCAGAAAGCAATGAGTAATCGTTTTTTGTAATCCTTGAAAACTCTTTATAGTATTCATCTTCGCAAAAGCTGCCCATCATTAAATGATAGCGTAGCAATAGGAAATTTGGGTCAACATCGTGTGAGCACAAAGAAAAACCGCCGAAAAGAACGCGTCCGGGAAGGGTGGAGGAATAAGCCGCTAAAGGTAAAAGAGAGTAACAACGCCAATTTTTTTTAGGAATGGCATTTAAACGATATATTACTTTGGTTACAAGCTATTGGTCTTGATGATGTAGCGTCGCTGCTTGTCGGTTATGACTTGAAGGGGACCGACCTGGAAACATGGGACCACGCCACTTTAAGTAATTAATTAGGTTTTAGCAAAAACACGATTTTTGCAGCGCAGCTTGGAATTTCTCAAGAATATGTGAGAAGTAAAATAATGATGGAACTGCGATCATTGGCTTTACCGAACGAACGAACCGAGAGTTCCGATCGACAATCGAGCATGTTTGATTTGGTGCGAAATACGGCATTCGACCAGGTTGGTATTTCCTTAACGTTTTCACTATTTTGATATTTTCAGGTGCTTGCCTTTGAGACATCGCTGACACCACGAGATCTGTCAGCAACAGCCGGCCGGCTTGGCTGTTTACAGGTCACGAAAGTGGACGGTTCGCGGTTGCCCTTGAAGGAAAATGATTGGTATGTAAATTCTCAAATAGCCAGAATTGAATTTAGTTTACTGGAAATCAATGGGTTGCCTGGCGAACATTTTAAATCCGCCTTAATGCTCACAAAACTGATAAGGTTAGTTTTTGGGTTTTAGGTTTCGGATGTAGCAATATTTATGGTTGTATCATAATTTCGAAATCTAATATCGAGCTTCATAATACCGAAAATTCCCATTGTCCAATTTTGATCTGCCAAATTCAAAATGTCGGAATTTAGAATGCTTTATGCTTAACGTCGGAATTTCCCTGTTTGCCATCCGAAAACCCGCGAAAAGCTTTTTGCTTATAACCAGCTATATGACAATTATTATAGTGTATCTGACGGGAAACCAATTCGATTCGTGGTGTTGCGAAGGAAGGCTTCGGAGGGTCGGCCATCGGATGAGGTACCTAGTGGCCCTAAAATCCAAATACTTTTTTTGAAGAGTTATTCCTCGTCTGGCGTCTCTTCCTCGCCCATCAACTCGGTGACCAGCAAGAACCTCTAGTATTTATCCGCCCTGTATACGTGTCCCCCACGCTTTCTGCTGTATACTATAGCAATATTTTATATAAAATTTATTTTTCGATATTGCAGAAGATACACTTTCAATAGGTTTGCATTTATAGCAGCATATTAAGCGCGTTTTTCGCGGCGAAGTCTAGTTTCGTCGGAATCCCTGAAGATCCAGAAAGTTCCACTTAATTTAAGGAAGGGAAACCCCTGTTCTCATCTTCTCAAAAGCTTTCCTACTTTATAAAAATCATCCCGACTCAAGGTACCTCCAGAGCGCGATAAAGGGTTCTGGGTGGGTTCTGTATGGGTACACTATTGATTATTCCAAACTTCCAAAACCATAAAATCCCGTTGGCTTGAAGCCAGCAATTGAACACATTGCCATAATTTCGAGGTGCAACCTCGAAGGAGGGGGACACGGTCTCGCATCGGGTCGAGGGATCCATTGGATCAGTGAATGAGAGAGGAGGGTGCGGGCTGTCTGGTAGAGTGTGACTAATGATCCAAAGGAAGGCCACAGAGCGCTAGGCCCCAGGGCCCTGGACTGCCCCAGCAAGAGGGACACGCTGTGTAACACCTTTTGAGATGGCCACAGGGGAGCCCCAGCCTCTGCCTGATGTGGCCTTTCAATCGGGAGCTGCTCTCGGGACAGCCTCGACTCACCACCTCCCCCTACTCTTACCACCCCTTTCTGCTATCAGGTTCCTCAAACTCGTCTCCGATTTGTTTTTCCTCATTCTCGGCCCTGGACGCGACTTTTTTTGATGGTCTGTCGCGGAATATTGTACCCGGGATGAACTTTTTCACGATATTACGTCGGCAATTAATTTTACACATTGACTGCGGTTGCTGACCGGACCGGTAGTTTGTGAATAAGCTCGAGTCCGCTTGTGAGTCGTGCTACGTTTTTTCAATTGGAACATGCATCAACCAATTAAGAATTTGAAGTTCGTGGAATTATATATAGCCATGATTTGTAAATTGATCAGCAGTTTGATGGGAATTAACAGGTTTCTGAAAAACAGGCTAAGCTGAGACATATTTTTTCTAGAGGGTCCTCGACAGGGAAATTGAAGGCTCGTGCAGATCAGGCATCCTCTAAAATTCGTAAAAATCAACCGGAAACGCTAAAAACGGAGCAGCGAGCGGGCCTAGGCAAGAGGGAACGATTTATATTACTTTACAAACCAAAACCGAACTGATGCTAATTGTTATGGGCGTTTCTGACCCTTTTAAACCACTTGCCAGTCAAGATGTAAATTAAGGCAATTACAAACCGTTGATCGATTTCTTATGCGCTGACGTCAAAATCGCTTTGAGATTTTCCAATGGGTCCCTAACACGCGAACCGGTCACGTCAATTCAGAATGGAACCCTTTATTCCTTCAGCTTTTTGCATACGCAGTATGGACGATCCCTGGCGATCCCTTGAGTCATACGGTCAATGCAGCCGTTCCGGAATGAACAAAAAGTTGAGACACCACCATGCCCCCCTCGATAGGTCCTCCTTCTCCTCCCGCTGCTCTTTTCCTCAATTCCTTGAGACCCCCATCGGGAGGGCCAGCTGCGGGTGCAAATGTTTATAAAACGTCTAGCGCCAGCTTGCCCATCCGCGTACGAGCGCCCTCGCCCGCCCGCGTAAATCTTCCACGTTTCTAAGAGTTTTCTAGCCGCCTTCTAGATTGACTAATTCGGCTTGTAAGATGGGCCCGTGATTTGCATAAAAATTTGTCGGAAGTTTGAAATATATGACGCGTGCTATTTTTGGGGATTCCTGTAGATTAGAATCATCGAGCATGACACAAAACTATTCAATTGATTACTATTCAAATGCTGTTTCTTGGCAGCTAATAAAAATAGATTGTTTTAAATGATAGTCCCCATTTTGATCCCTCAGTATGAATTCGCAAATCGCTCAATTTGGAAAATACAACAAAGGCGTGGTCTACTGTAGCTCCAGGGGCGTAGCCAGAAAAAAATTTCGGGGGGGGCCCCGAAAAATTTTTTTCGAAAAACTCAAAAAATTAACGAGAAAACAGCGCCGCAGGCGAAAAATTTTGGGAAAAAGGCTATATAGCTCTACAAATAGCAGTAAAAACGTGAAAAAATAGCGCCGCAGGCAGCAAAATTTTTGAGAAAATAAAAATCATAAGGGTCCCCCTTATGAAATTTTCGGGCCCCGGCCGATTTCGGGGGGGGCCCCGGGACCAGGGCCCACCTTACGCTACGTCCCTGTGTAGCTCTAATATCAATTGTTTTGCTCGCCAGAGGTAAACCTCTAAACCCATCATTGCAAATGCCTTTATTTATGCAAAATTTGATCGTAAGAATATCGTGGAATGCCGAATTTTTATCGCTTTTTTAGTAGCAAACGGTATTCGCTGCTCCATATTCATTCCATTGAGCATCAGCTCGTCGTTTTGGAGACTTTGACCTTTCCGTTTCAATTATCGATTATATTTAATGACAATTGTAGAAGGTGTCTTTTCATATTTCTTTTCAGGGAAACAAAACGGAGAGGGCCCGGCTAAACCACCTCACACGAAGGCTTGTGGCGAGACCGCCGAGTAATGCCACGAACATGGCTCAGGCTCGCCCTCGCAGGTATCGTTGATCAAGCAACCAAGATTTCAATATCATCTTAACCCTGGGGTTATCATCATCAAATTTGCGACAAATTGTTACATAACACTTTTTAGAAAATGATTTGAGAAGTTGCTTCACGCTTTTAGCTCTGTTTGAACCCTCATTTTTCTTCAGGAATTTGCATAGTTCATCCCGAATCCTGCAATAAAGTGAAAAATGAAAATCGCTCCTATGCTTTTGTGTTTAGCAAATACCACTGGTTTTTTTTTCACTGCGCGGGGTTTTCCGGGATTTTCACGAATGCCGAAATTCAATATAAATTGGAATTTTTTTAAAGTTAAAAGAAATTTTATGTCAAATTTACAAATAAACATTGGAGTCGTATTTCGATTTAGAAAAATAAGATAAAATATATAAAGAGAGGTATATATTAGTGATAAAATTATGTAATGATCTTCCATTCAGGGCTGTGCCTTTTGGCACTGACTCTGCGAGAAGCTGATGCTGCAGCAGCCTGCAAAGGCTGTGCCCCTCCATGTGTGTGCCCTGGGCAAAAGGGTGAACGGGTTAGTTATAGACGATTTTGTGTTTACATGGACCGATTGCATTTGTGTTCATTCTAGATAAAAATCTCTTAGCTTTAAGCTACCTTGCAAACATTTTTTCCAAACTATACCCGCACAAACTGTTCTGATCATCAGCCGATTGTGACTCACCTCCAAATTGATTTAAACCCTCCCCAATCCTGGACCACCTCTTACACTAGTAGGCACCGTCGCTTTTAATCAATGGTGGCCCTCAATGCGGCTTTTTGAGGCTGTGCCGGCTGCCACGGTCTCCCACGACCCGATGCAGCTGTGCCCCCATGCTCCTCGTTTGTCGCCACCCATTTCCAAGGAATAGCGCCCGTCACACCAAAATATCGGCAACTTTTGAGCATGGGGATCCGGGGTTAGAAATTCTGGAGAAGTGAAAAATCTGAGAAAAAGATGGCTGCGTGCGGTGTCAGTCGATTAAATGGGTGAACGGATTTAGCGCACCCCATCCTTGGCAATAAGTAAAACTAAGCAACTTGAAGTTGGACTTCTTAGCTGCCAAGGCATCGATGCAGTTTTTAGCGCTCATCATAAATTGTACACTTATTTTGGTCGGGAGCGAGGAATTCTCTCAAGGATACATAGCTTCAAAGTTTGAATTTTTGGTGCCTGACCTCAAAACGGGAAACCAAAAATACAAAACGGAAAAAAGGCATCGGTAACTTATTAGCAGACCAAAGCCCAACTTCGAGCTGGGTAGGTTCCCTTCCAAAAGCATCCAAGCCAAGCAGGACAATACCATTAATAATTAGGATTCCATTAATACCCTGAAAATATTGTAAATACTTTACCTTACTGACCCATTTTCAGGGCCTCAACGGACACCCAGGACCCGAAGGACATCCCGGAGCCCCCGGTGAAGATGGACCGGAAGGAGGAATCGGTGCCATCGGAATGATGGGGTCTGAAGGAGACTATGGAGACATGGGCCCCAAGGTTGCTTCAAAATCACAAATCCTCATCGTTTTAATAGGGTCCTCGTGGAGACCGTGGATTGCCGGGAGCCCCTGGACATCCTGGACTTCAAGGTCTGGACGGATTTATCGGTCTGAAGGGAGAGGAAGGTATCCCCGGCTGTAACGGAACTGACGTGGGTTTTTTGACATTTTCTACCTGAGGTTTGAAATTACCAATGATGTCGCTCAGTTAAGTAATATAAATCCGAACGCGTGCAAAGTTCTTTTGTCGGATTCGGATTGGCTGGATTGCCTTGGCTGAGTAAAAATAGCTGGCATTTTTGAGCGTAAACGTTTGCACTCCATCGAATTTTCTCTCTATCTCTTTCTCTCAGTCTCTCAGTCTCTCTGTCTCTCTCTCTCTCTCTCGCTCTCTCTGCATGGCTCTCTTTCACTCTCTCTCGCTTCCTTGTTCTCGTGCCACGCTCTGTATTTCTCTGTCTTTCGCATATCTCTTTCATCCATCTGCACTTTTCGACCTCATTTTTTCACGCGAATTTGTGGCTGCATCAATCCCAGAGGGCAGATCAATCCATTGAGGCGGTAGATGAGTCAGTGTGGCTCCCACCGGCTAAGGGCCTTTGGTGGGCTGCCTAAGGGATGGATGTGGCCAATAGAGTGGCCAGCCCGTTCTCTTGATTGATCAGGCTGGCAGCCTGGCGGGGGGCTGCTGCAACATTTGGGTCTTGGTCCCCGTCTTTCGCCCCGTCCAGCATCGGGTGTAAAGTTGGCTACACGTCGCTAAAATGCGTACCTTTACGGGGCAACGAGTTGTCGTGTGAATTGATGTACTAAAAGTGATAAGGAGGAATTACGGTGATTTAGCAAAAATCTAAAATAATTTTGCTCTGGTCGCCGTGGATCTGTCTGAAGTCAAAGTCAGCTGAAAAGAGAACGGGGGTTAGAACTTCGGTCTCGACGGTTGTCTGGTTGATCCACAACCTAAACGGTTTCAAAAATATCTTTAGGGTATGCCTGGACGGCCTGGACTGCCCGGATTGCCCGGAAGAAATGGAGAGCTGGGACGCGCCGGATACCCCGGTGACCGTGGTATGCCCGGTGAGGGTGGTGTCAACTCCGTCGGTCGGAAGGGAGAGCCCGGAACTTCCGGAACACCCGGTATCCCTGGTTCCCCTGGAAGCAATGGATACCCTGGGCACGCTGGAATCAAGGGAGATCCAGGACCGGTATGGAGTCTGGGCACGGTCTTTTATATTTTTTCTAGTGGGGTCTACCAGGTTTCCCGGGTCCATCTGGTGAGAAGGGACGAATGGGAGTGCGAACCCCTGGAACCAAGGGAGAAAAAGGTCTTCCTGGACCACCGGGACCACCAGGTCAATCCGGTAGGTTACTTTGAAAAATAGGATATACAAAGTAAAGAGAAGATTAGGAATATTGGCCTTAACAAAAATTTTAGGTGTCTGGCCCGAAATCAAGCAGCCTCCAGAGATCGAAGTCCTCCAAGGACCCCAAGGAACGCTAGGTACGAAAATTCATAGTATCCCTCATTACCATCTTTAGGTCCCAAGGGAGAAAAGGGACGCAATGGACCGGTCGGACAGCCCGGTTATCCGGGACGCGAGGGAGAAGGTGGATTCCCCGGCCTAAAGGGCGATAAGGGCGATCATGGAGACTTCGGAGAACGAGTGAGAACAAACTAGTCTTCCTGAAAATAATTTTTAGGGAAAGCGTGGTAAAGACGGCAACACAGGACTTCACGGAGAGAAGGGTTCCCAAGGAGAACAAGGTAGGAATCGCATTAAGACTTTGCTTATGTAAATTTTTGTAGGTCTCGGTGGACTACCTGGCATGCCTGGACACAAGGGTGAAGCCGGTGAGCCGGGATATGATGGACGACCTGGAGAGGAAGGAGATTGTGGACCGGAAGGACCGATTGGTATTGGAAAGGGATCACCTGGACCTCGTGGATCTCAAGGTTTGATGGTGCAATAGTCAACGTTAATATTGTTTTAGGATACGATGGTGGCCCCGGAGGAATGGGTTTGCCCGGAAAGGACGGACTCCCCGGAACTGGTGGATGGAGAGGATCGGTTGGTCCGCCTGGACCTGCTGGACAGCCTGGATTCCCTGGTGCCCCTGGCTATACCGAGAAGGTCAGTACAATTTCTATTTGAATCCGGCATTAGGGGATGCGGGATTATGAGGATTCGGCGTTTTGGCATACGGGGATTTCATAACTGGTATTTGGCATCCCGAAGTTCGGAATCCCTGTCCAAAAGCCCCAATTCGCAAAAGACGCTTGCATAGGCATACTTGTAGGGTGAACGTGGTACCGATGGATACCCCGGTCTCATTGGAGCCCCCGGAATGCCCGGTGAGGATGGTGACTGCGGCCTGCCCGGAGAAGATGGACCCCCTGGTTTTGACATTCAGGTACAGGTTTATTAATGTTTATTCAAATATCTATCCTAGGGCCCACCTGGTAGTGATGGCCAGTCTGGTCGCGATGGCTATCCGGGAATCCCCGGTACCGTTGGAGACCCCGGCTACTCTGGAGAAAAGGGTTTCCCCGGCACTGGTGTCAACAAAGTTGGTCCCCCCGGCATGATGGGTCTTCCTGGAGACCCAGGACCTAATGGTAAGGCAAAAATGTATTAATTTAGTTATTGAATTATTTATTCACGAAGGTTTACATGACGGCGAACTGGAAACTGAAAATTTCAGGGCGCATTGGTATTGATGCCGCCCCGGGTGCCCCTGGTGCTGCTGGAGAAAGGGGAGATGACTGTGGCTATTGCCCTGATGGACTCCCTGGACTGCCGGGAGATTCTGGAGCCCCTGGACATGATGGTTTCGCTGGACCACCCGGTCAATATGGTGATGAGGGTGATTGCGGAGAGCCTGGACTTCCTGGAAAGAATGGCCAGCCGGGGTCTGATGGATTACCCGTAAGATATTGCGTCTCAGACAAGATTGTTTCCTTTCAGGGACTTGAGGGACCACCTGGATTGCCTGGATATCCTGGACCAAAGGGAGAAATGGGTAAGCTGGCGCCGTATCTAGAACTGGAATACGAATTTGTTTCTGACGTCAAAAACATTTCTAGGTGACATCATCGGTCCCATCGAGAATCCACCGGGTGTCAGCGGTCTTAAGGGAGAACGAGGTTTGCCTGGACTGCCCGGTATTGCCGGTCTACCTGGAATGGGTGGTCCTCCCGGAGCTCCTGGACCTAATGGCCCGCCCGGTTTCCCTGGCGAGCAAGGTCTGGTCGGCATCGATGGCAAGAAGGGTCGTGATGGAAATGTGAGTTCGGAAAAAATTGCTTTATAGATTTGCGTATGTTATTTGCTCAAATACGTGAATGGGAACTCAAAACGTATCTAAAATAAAATTTAATCAAAGATTCATTTAACGACAAATATTTTCAGCTCGGTATCCCAGGCCTGCCCGGTCCACCAGGCGACAACTTCCCCGGAACCCCTGGAGGCCCAGGGTACCGCGGTAAAAAAATTTAATGCGACGTTCATTCCTAAATTTTCAGGAGCCAAGGGAGAAGCCGGTTTCCCCGGTATGCCTGGACAGCCGGGTCTACGTGGTCTGGATGCCCCTCTTGAGGACCAACAAATTGGAGCCCCCGGCCGTCCTGGCACTGATGGAATCCCTGGAGAAGAAGGAGACTGCGGAGAGGAGGGTCTTCCTGGATACCCGGTATAACAACCACTAGTTTCACTAATTTTTAATCTAGGGTCAACCTGGAACTCCTGGTCAAGCCGGATACCCAGGAGAGCGCGGAGCTGATGGCCTCCCCGGTTTCCCGGGTCTGCACGGAGAGCCTGGTTTCCGTGGACAGCAGGTAAGAGCTCGACGTTTCTGCAGTTTCATCATATTTTAGGGTGATGTTGGGCTTAATGGCCTGGATGGTGACTGCGGTGAGGAAGGCGAAGCCGGTCTGCCGGGACTTCCAGGGGCTGCTGGTGAGTCCTTTGGAATTAATATTCATTTCCTTTACAGGACGACCCGGAGAACCTGGTTACGGTCTTCCCGGCACTGCTGGATACCCTGGAACCGCTGGCGAACGAGGCTTTGACGGACTGCCTGGAATCCCTGGACCTCAAGGCAAAGATGGACAGCCCGGACTCCCAGGTAAGTTTTTAATGAGTCTTAGGTATAAATGAACTTAGGTCACGCTGGAGAGCGAGGACTGGATGGATATCCCGGAGCAACGGGCACTCGCCCGCCTGGGTTTTCGGGGGCCGGCCATGGCTTAGTCTTAATTATGTATTGTTTCCAGCTTGGCGTCCCTGGCTTCCCCGGCACTCCCGGACGCCAAGGAGCAATCGGATGTCCTGGTCAACCAGGTCAACCCGGCCTCCGCGGCGAAAGCGGCTTCCGGTCAGCCTGGCCTTCCTGGAGAAGAAGGGAATGCGGCGAAGAAGGCCCAGCTGGCCCCCGGGCCTGGCTTCCCGGCCAAAAAGATTCCCAGGCCTAGGGCATGGCTCGCCTGGACTACCTGGTGCCGATGGATACCCTGGAGAAGAAGGAGAATGCGGCCTCGAGGGAACTCCTGGTTTCCCGGGAGAGCTCGGCTCCGACGGTTTGCCTGGACTTCCTGGAAATGATGGCTACCCTGGTGCTGCTGGTGCATCGGGAGATGGTGGAGAGCCCGGTCTGCCCGGTCTTCCTGGTGACCCCGGAAATTTGGCACAGCCTGGACCTCCTGGTGATATGGGTGTTCCTGGTTACGATGGAACTCCTGGAGAGCCTGGATTGCCTGGCCTTGAGGGTGAATGTGGAGATGAAGGAGAAGTGGGCGCTTCCTACCCTGGTCAACCAGGATTGCCCGGTTTGGAAGGTGATGCCGGTTATGATGGTCGTGATGGGCTTCCTGGACCGCCCGGTTACCCCGGTATGACTGGACAGCCTGGAACACGAGGCGAGAATGGCGACGCTGGACTTCCTGGCGTCCCGTAAGTTTTAGCAGAACTTTTGAAGCTTGAGTGTAATTTGGACTTTTAGTGAAATAAACTAAAATTTTCAGCGGCCGTCCCGGAGCTCCTGGACTCCCCGGAATTGAAGGAGACTGCGGTGATGATGGTATTCCAGGATATCCTGGACCTCGTGGTCCTGATGTAATTTGAGCTTCGACCAACTAAGCGGCAACTTTCAGGGACGAAGTGGACTCCCCGGCGAGCCTGGCTACCGTGGTATTCCTGGCGACAACGGCCAGCCTGGATTCCCTGGGCGCCCTGGTAACCCATAAATCGAGTCTTGATACTCCTTTCCTAATATTAGGTCTTCCTGGTCTGAAGGGCGAAAACGGCTTGCCTGGACTGCCTGGTCATCCTGGTGCGCCTGGTTTGCTTGGATATCCGGTAAGAACTCTTATTTTTAGCATTTATTATTTGTAGGGTGACTCCGGACATGCTGGTGTTGATGGACACCCCGGTGATAACGGACAGCCAGGTCTTCCTGGTATTCCTGGCGAGGAGGGCGAATGTGGTGACGAGGGACATCCTGGACGCGCTGGAATGCCCGGCCCACCCGGTAAACCAGTTGCCTTATGGTTTCTTTTATTATTCTCTTCTAGGTCCGCGTGGATTGGTTGGTGACGCCGGACTTCCCGGACTTCCTGGCCGTGATGCTACTGGCCCCGCTGGTAGCCCAGGTTCGTGTACACAAACTTCATTTCCAAGTTCAAAATAATCTTGCAAGAGAGAACCTTGAACACACTCAATTTCTAGGCGAGGCCGGTCTCCCCGGTCGCGATGGAAATCCTGGCGTGCCAGGAGAGCCCGGTGAGCGTGGAAATGATGGCATCCCTGGTGCTCCTGGTTTCCCTGGCATGCACGGAGACCCTGGCCTCCCTGGACATCCCGGAGAGAGGGGACTGGTTGGACTGAATGGCAAGGATGGACGGTAGGCCGAACAAATCGATAATTTAACATCACGAACTATAGTGATGGACAGCCCGGCACACCCGGAATTCCCGGCCAAGACGGACTTCCCGGAGAAGAGGGAGACTGTGGTGATGACGGATATGCGGGTACCCCTGGACAGGACGGAACCCCCGGACATTACGGTGAACGCGGAACCCCCGGCAGCCCTGGCGCTCCTGGTCTTCGTGGAGACAATGGATTCCCTGGCACCCCCGGAACGCCAGGAGAAGAAGGTAACCAAGGGTTTGATTTTTGTCAATATCTTGTTTTCTCAGGCGACTGTGGTGATGACGGTTTGGCGGGACCTGACGGCAAGCCGGGTCTTCCGGGTCGTGATGGAGCTCCTGGTCTGCCTGGGCCTTATCCATTCACCAGGCCTGCACAAAAGGGTCAACCCGGTGAAGATGGATACCCTGGTGAGAAGGGCTATCCTGGAGAAGACGGCATGCCAGGTGAGATTATGCGTGGAAGATCATTTTTCGAAATCTAGGCCTTCCTGGACCAAGCGGTCTTGCCGGATATCCAGGAGCGATCGGTCTGCCTGGCAGCCCTGGACTTCCTGGAATTCCCGGAAAGAAGGGAGACACCGGAGACTCTGGTCTCCAAGGTATTACTGGAAGAAATGGTCATCCAGGCCCCCCTGGCCCTCCTGGTTTCCCTGGTGGGCCTGGAGGCATCGCCCCCAGCCGTGGTTTCACTTACGCACGTCACTCGCAGACCACCCAGGTATTTGTTCAAACATTTTGTTACATCGTTTCCTAAAGGTACCAACCTGCCACGATGGCACTGCACCACTCTGGACTGGTTATTCTCTCCTGTATGTGCAAGGAAACGGACGAGCATCTGGCCAAGATCTCGGTGAGTAAAAAAGCAGTCGATTGTTGAAAATTTCATCGTCAGGCCAGCCCGGCTCATGCATGGCAAAGTTCTCGACGATGCCGTTCATGTTCTGCAACTTGAATAGTGTGTGCCACGTGTCTTCCCGTTCCGATTATTCCTTCTGGTTATCCACTGAAGAGCCGATGACCCAGATGATGAATCCGGTATGTTAATTGGCTAGTTTAATGAGATTTGGATTAGAATGAGCGATGCTCAATAAAGGTGTATAGCGGGGATACCACAACTAAAATAAATGCTTTAAGGTAACCGGAACCGCAGTGCGTCCGTACATTTCGCGGTGCGCCGTTTGCGAGATCCCAACCCAGATCGTTGCCGTCCATTCGCAAGACGTGCATATTCCTCAATGCCCGCAAGGATGGAGCCCATTGTGGCAAGGATATTCCTTTGTCATGGTAAGTATTCTTTTATCGTATTATCGTATTTACCGGGATGGCTTTTGCAGAAAAATCAATATCCTTTTGTAGCACACCGCGGCCGGAGCCGAAGGCACCGGACAATCGCTTCAATCGCCTGGTTCGTGCCTGGAAGAGTTCCGCGCCGTACCATTCATTGAGTGCCATGGAAGGTATGAGGGAAAACTTATACTGGGTGTCCCAAAAAAAAGCACCCCCCTCTAGCGGTCCGGGGGAAGCTCAGATCGGGATAATTTTTATACCATTCGAAAGCTCTCGGAAAGGCGAGAAAACAAGCGGGATTTATTTTATGAGATTTATTTTTATACGCTGGATATTCAACGTTTTTCTAAAAAACAGGTAGATTTTCAATAGGAATTTCGCGATTAGCATGCAGATCTCGCGTAAATTTGCCGTTTTCATGGTTTTTGGACGTAAAATTTTCCAATAAAATAGATAATAAAGAAAATGAACCCTCCTTGTTTTCTCGCCTTTTCAAGAGCTTTCGATAGATACCTAAACGATAAAAATCGGACACGACTGCGCGCCGCTAGAGGGGGGTGCTTTTTTTTTGGGACACCCTGTAGTATAATCAGTCGCTGCTGTGTTCCTTTTTATGAGAAAAATATCTAATCCGTCTTCTTCAGAGGAACCTGCAACTACTACGCTACCAACCACGGCTTCTGGCTAGCAATTGTGGAACAGGTATTACCCCCATTGGTGACCTTAAATCAATTTATTCAGAACCAACAGTTCCGGAAACCAATGTCGCAGACCCTGAAGGCTGGAGGTCTGAAGGATCGCGTTTCACGGTGCCAGGTTTGTCTTTCTTTTCAAATAGCACCATAGAATCTTTCCAAACAAATCAATAATTTTTTATTTCAGGTGTGCCAGAAAGATCCACCCCGGTACTAAGAACGACACCGCCTACGGTAGTCTCACTGCCATATGCACGAGTATTTTTCTCATCCACTGCCATTATGCTATCGTTGCCATCATGAATCTGCGTTGTTTTGTTCCAAACCCCCCAAGTGCACTTTCATTTTCTGCGGCGCGCCTATGCGTCAATTTCTTCACTATTATTCATGCCTTTCCCTATTTTTCGATCAATAAATTATATTATTATTAAAATTTCAGTATTGAATAACGAGCACGCTACAAGAATTACAATGTTTTTGATAGCTTTATTGTTAGGTAGAATAGTAACACGAATTATAGATTTGTTTCAAGAAATATATACAACAACTATTTTACCGTCTGAGCGTGCACAATCTTTTTTAGTTCCTATTTCCATTTTCTATCTTAGTAGAAGCCACTAATGCAAAGATATAGCAGATGCAAATCATACTGGAGCACCAATAAACCGGTTAGCGGGCTGATTGCAGATCCACAACCGCACTAAATGGCCTTGGAGTCCCTCGAGGTTGCCATGGCCCGAGCATAGATCATACTATAATCTTTATCATTTATGCCTTCTCACAATCTGCCATTCAAACCTTCACATTGATCCCCACTACCCCGCGCTACAAGATGAAATCCATATTAACTCGGGTAGGTCTTTCTAGCATTAATTCCTGTTTCAATCAATATTTTGCCGCTTTCAATACCATCCTGTTTTGCCACCTAATCGGTAGCCGGCGACGAATTTAATTGCCCTTTTTACGAGTGTCTATTCAAATTCATCATAAAGGGTAGGCGCGTTATCTTATCACAAATCGAAGAACATGCCCGACCCCCAATTCCCGAAAAGTTTTTGTGATGTGGGGAGATCGGGAGGGGTGGTTCGAGGGCCAGCGAGCGAACAGATGCGCTTGGCCCGCCCCATGCTGACCTCTCTTTCATAGAAACTTTCCCAATCACTCTCGATCTCTAGGCGAGTCTATGTTGTTAATTTGCCATCATTTCCATAGAAATTCCACGCTCCACCGTTTTTCAGTACGCATTTCCGGAATGTGGCGAATTTTTGAGCCATTTCGATTTCGCTAAAACGGACTTGTATATTCGTAGTTTGTATCTGAAGCTGCATATTAAAATTGAAGTAAAATTTTCGATTCAAGAAATAAAACCATATCGGCAAAACTTTAAAAAGGGTGGTTTTTTCAAACTAGACATTGTTTATCCTGTTTCCTTCCATTCGGGCTCTTTTCTAGGTAAATAAATCTTTGCAGATGTCTTCGTTCAAGTGCCCGTCTGACCTCTCCGGTGGCCTCTATTTCCGCAACGGAAAGCGTATCCAATTCGAGGCGGAACATACCTTCCCCGTCGTCGAGCAGAGGCTTGGTTCGTAATTTCAAACTCTTTTTCCTATACAGTAAAACCCTTCCGTAACGGTATCAAGTATGATATTCTTTTTAGGTGCTGAGGTGGCACGGTGCGCTTGTGCTCCTCCAGCCCTCGTTGACGAGGTCGTGAAGGAGGCCAAGACCGCTCAAAAGGAATGGGCCAACCGAACCCCACTCGAGCGTGGCAAGGTCCTCAGGAAGGCTGCGGAAATTATCCGCGTAGGTTTTTATTTTATTTGTACACTTCCTCCCCTTCAATGATTTCAAGTAAAGACTCGAAGTTCCTAACGAAAGAACGGGAACTACGGTTTCGTTAGGGACAGCTGTTTGCGGAGATGCACCTTTTGAAAGCCCTTCAATGACCTATCAATGGCGTTTGATCTCAAAAGAGGTCAGGCCATTCGTTACAGCGCTTTGGCAGCCTGGTTTAAACTTTCTTTTCGTTTTGTGTCCAGGTGCCAATCAAGGGGCTCCGCGGGGAGTTTGAAGGCTTCCCGGTGGCTAGAGGGTAATGGAATCATCAAGGGTCAAATGACCATTATAGAAAGCATTGGCTGAGTCTAATTGTCTCAAAAAATTTATAGGAGCACCACGAAGACATCGCTCGTTGGGAAGTTCGTACAAATGGCAAGCCTCTTGTTGAGGTATGTTAAAAAAGTGACAACAGTAAGTACATGATTTCAGGCTCGCATTGACATCGACTACAGCGCTGACACGCTCGAGTATTACGGTGGTATCGGACCCGCCGTCTTGAAGGGTATGCGGTTGATCATTGAATCATCTCTAGTTTTAGGAGACTACTTGGACATCCCCGGCGGTGGTGCTAGCCGTTTTGCTTACACTCGTCGCGAACCGCTCGGAGTAGTCGGATGCATTGGGGCCTGGAACTACCCATTCCAGACCTGCGTCTGGAAGGTGAGCTGAATTCTCGGAGCCTGAAACCTAAATCAAAGTTACAGAGAACTTTGCCCTTAAAAAGTAATTTCATAGGTCGGCCCTGCGCTAGCTGCTGGTAACGCCGTAGTCTACAAACCATCTCCATTCGCCCCAGCTTCGCCAGTCCTTCTCGGAGAGATTCTGACCGCTGCCGGACTCCCTGATGGAATTTACACTGTTGTTCAGGTAGAACGGGCCAACAATCTTTCACCCGAATAATTTTAGGGTGAAGCCGAGACCGGAGAAGCACTGTGCACCAACGCCGGTGTTAGCAAGCTATCCTTCACCGGCTCGGTTGGAACCGGATTGGCCGTCCAGAGGAATGCTGCTGTTAATACGCTGAAGCCGGTAACCTATTAAGATCGTACGATTCATAGCAACGCCAATCTGCCTGATGTCTAAATCGACTTTTAGTGCACACTCGAACTTGGAGGCAAGAGCGAATTGATCATCTTCGACGATGCCAACCTGGACAATGCAGTCAACTCGGCCATGATGGCAAACTTCTTCAATCAAGGTATTCCTTTAAGTGGCAACTTCCCCACTGTCAGGTTTTTAGGCCAGGTGTGCACCAACGCCACTCGCGTTTTCGTCCAGCGCGGAATCTTGGAAAAATTCACTGAGGCCCTGCTGAAGGTATACAAATCCACAAACACAATCCTACGATTAATAGGCCTGCGACGAGAAGTTGAAGGTCGGTGACCCATTGAACGAGGAGACCCGCGTGGGAGCCAACATTAATGAGTTCCACATGAAGAAAATCCTGGGATTCATCGAGAGTGCCCGTGCTGAGGTCGACAAAAACGAAATATTTTTAGAAAAACATTTTCAGGGTGGCCAAGTTCTTCGTGGTGGAGTCCAAGTGCACCCAGAAGGTGTTGAGAATGGCTATTACATTGACCCAGCCGTCGTCACCGGCCTGACAGATGAGGCCAAGGCCGTCAGGTAAGACACTCCACGAAATATTTTAGGCTGTGGCCGTTTTTAGGGAAGAGATCTTTGGCGCTTGCATGATTATTCTGCCCTTCGAGACTGAGGAGGAGGCCATTGCCCGCGGCAACAACACTACTTTCGGCTTGGCTGCTGGAGTCGTCACCGGGTAAGCTAGTTCCTTCATTTCGCCTTATTTCAAACTTTAGTGATCTTGCCCGCGCACACCGTGTCGCCGCTCTCCTTGAGGCCGGATCCGTCTTCATCAACACCTACAATGACTGCGAGGTATAAATATCAGCTAAAAATAAGTAGAAAAATTTTAGGTGAACGTGGACTTCGGTGGTTTCAAGAACTCCGGCCACGGCCGCGAAAATTGCATCGATGCCCTGAAGGCGCATACCCAGACCAAGGCCGTCTACGTCAACCTTGATGCTTCCTCCACCGCTTATTAGATGAAAATAAATTTTGATTACCGTAGAACTGCAAGGAGATATAAAAAAAAATCAATAGTTGGTTGCGTTAGACCTGACGTCGTGGATAAAACGAAAGTAATGTGTTTTTTGCGACGTTAAGTTTACAAACCCCGCTAAATCCGATGCTTGCAAGGGCCAAGAAATTCGAGATTCAACATTCGAGACATAAGAATCGGTACCAGCCACCCCGCTTTCCCTGTTCCTAGGAATGGAGACGCGTTGCCAAGAATCCTCAAACGCTCCTGTCACCCACCTCAAAAGCCTCCCTTTCATCGTGCCCCAAATTATCTTGTCTCCCGGAATAATACACATCCTGACCCCCCCCCCCCCCACCTAGAGGTGATTTCCGCAAAAAAAATGCAGGAATGTGTATAAAAAGAGGCGGATGGTGCCCTTGGGTCCCCTCCGCTTCCAATTCCTATTCAATTCGATTTGGTGAACGGCCCGAGAGGCTGGGGCCCAAAAAGCAACGCGATGGGCGAGGGGGACCATTGCCGCTCGGGAGTTTCCCAGGACAATCATTTGCTGCTTATTTTTTGCACGAACACCTTGCGTCATTTTTTGTATTTATATAAGTTGCGTTCGTCGCGCTTTTAATATTGGCTAAGCCTACGCATAGCCTCGGCTAACTTTGTGGAACCTGAAAAACCAAAGACTCGAAGGGTCGTCTGAACAATAATGTGCCGTATTTTCTCTGTCTACCCTTCTAATCGGACCATCACAAAAATACGAATTGCCCTCTGATTTTAACCATTTTTTGTCAAAATCAACATTTAAAAATCATAAAATGCTATAAATGCTGCTCTTTGACATTTACCTGTGCTCCTGAGTAGTTTTAAATATCTTCGGTGCCCTAAAATTCATTAGATTACATAAAAGCGAGAAATTTTGCCACGACTACCACGGTTTCGGTGTGAATCATAAAAAACACCACCTCTGTGATTGTGATATAGAAATTGGTAATAAAGAATGCAATCGCTACAAACTAATTGAATAGGCATTCTTGCCGCAACCAAAGCTTCTACCCACCTTGCCGTGGCAACCTGGTCCAGGTCCAAATCTCTTTTTTTATACCAAAGTCCCAAGTTATATTAATTCCTCTCCGTAACATCTTCAACCTGCCCAACCTCAACTGACCCATCAGGTATTCATCCAGTGGCCCTCCCCTCCCCACTTCCGAATTCACATTTCGGATTCTCATCCCCGGCTTCCCACCGGATTGCGCGGCCACCAACCCGTGCCCCCATCCCAACGCCCGTTTCTGGAGAATTTAGTTCCTTAGAACTGAACTTTTTCTCTAGGTTGACTGCTGAATCAGAAGCCAGTTCCTTAGCTTTCATTTCAAGGATCATTTGAATTGTAGATGTACTGAATCTTGTCAGCTTTCCAAAAAACACGTTATTGCAAGGTTCAGGTCATTTTTTCTTGCGAAACCGCTTAACCCTATTTGTTAAGGAATATTAGCATCCACCATAAGTCTTTCGTTGGCCGTCTAAGAAGCAGCGAAGCTATTTTTCACCCGTTATAACCTTTAAGCAACGCATCCATTCACCCCTTTTTTCAGTCAAACTGACTAAACGCCTTCAAGCCGCCCCCTCCCTCAAAATTAGCATCGTTCACTTCTTCTTCCTCACCTCCCCCTCTTTTTATTCATCGCTCCCATAATCAATGTAAAAATGACGGGTGGGCAAGCCTCGCTTTAAAAACATTCTCTCCGTCTCTTTTTTGGCTTTTCCCCTCATCCCTAACGGCCGTCATGTAATGTTAGAACACGGCTAATTAGCGTTGCATCGAAAACGGGCATCCCATAGCCCCCCCCCCCTTCTCAAGATGGCGACATTGCACCCTAAAAACGTCTGATCGTTTACGAGAAGTTCTTCGCTGCTTAAACTCATTTTTCATTCGCCTTGACGTCCTGAAAAGCAAATCTGGTCACCTTTGTCTTGGCCCGTAAATTATATATTTCGCTAATTGCTACCCGACGCATCGATTCCAGGTCCGCTCTGTTCAGCCCTCCATTTTGGCACTAGGGGCTATTCTGGCCCTCAAGGAGGGCACATGTTTGGTCCGCTGCTTTTTCTTGTCACTGAGGGGTTATCGTCAATCGAGGCTCGGACCGAATCCACATATCCATGGAAGTATGACAATATGTTTTTTGAAGGTAATCTTGTTTTAAATACTACAATTGCAGTAACACTTTTCCAAGCTCAGATTTAAATTTTTCTATCCTACATTTTTTAAATTTAGGTCCTGATTACTGGGGTGTCCATTCCGAATGGGTAATGTGTAGCCGTGGAAAACTTCAATCACCCATCGACATCCGCCCTTCACTACTGCTACACGACCCATCTCTCCGCCCAATTCATATCGACAGAATTTCAGTTGGACAAACTCTATTTTACATTCAGCTTAATAGGTACTATCCGAAATGGTAAATGTGGGACAAATGCCTCGAGTACGGATAGGCAACAGTTTGAGACGCCCCACCGCAAACCTAACGGGTGGTCCACTAAATTCATACAGGTTTCACATACATTTCATCTTAGTATTACCCGTTTTAGATATCGAATACAACGGATAGACATCCATTTTGGGGTATTTGGTCACGCCAATGGTAGCGAGCACGCCATTGATGGAAGGAAGTTTCCGATGGAGGTATTAGTCATCAGTTTCTGATAAGAATCATTTTAGCTGCAACTACTGGCCTTCAATGCCGATCTCTACACCAATTTTTCGCAAGCCTCGAAAGCGCCCCACGGCATCGCAGCCATTTCAGTTCTTGTGGAGGTATTTTGGAATTGACTGCTTTTCAAAACATTTTTAAGTATGGTGGAGAGACAAATGAAGAACTACTGAAACTTACAATCGCCACGGCCAGCGTACAATACAAGAGTTGGGCGCATAACTTTTTCTAAAGGGATTTCTGTAGGCCAAAGGGTCGAACTGGCCGATTTGTCACCGTGGAAGCTGTTGCCGAGAACACGCGATTTTCTGACTTATGAGGGGAGCATTACTTCACCGCCATGTGATGAGACCGTGCAGTGGATTGTATTGAATCAGCCAATACATATACATCCGGATGACGTAGGTTTTTGTTAACCTTGTGTCACTGCTTTCCCGGGCTCGTAAAAGTGTAAAAAGGTTAAAACGTAAAAGATGAATTACAGTATGCGGAATGGTCCAAATTATCACAATTATCGCCCACCGATCCGCCAGTGCCAATTGCACCAAACTGTCGTACTCTCGCCGAAGCGAACCAACGAACTGTCCGAACAAATATCTTGATGTCCAAAGAAGTAAGCCAAACTCAATTTCCATCATCTCATTTTTGCACAGCCTAACCCTTCCAATTTTTACGAATTTCAGGAATCCTCAACATGCTCTGCGCCACGAGTCACCTACAAAGTTCTATCCAATCACAAAGAGCACGGAAGAGCCAAACGGAAACACCACAGCCCTCCGGTCAAATAGAAAACCCACTTTGCTCAAAATGTCCTTTCACGCTCATATCAGCCGTAATAAATAATTTATCATTGGTCTTTTTTTTTGGGGGTAGGGGGGGGGTGGTTATTGCTGCAAAATCTTAAAATCACAACCAAGGGAGCTGATGAGGTAATACTAATGTAGACTAGCTAAATGACACAACCTAGCATGCAAACAAACAAAAATGAGCTTTTTGGCATCGGGACGAAAAGGAGGCTAAGGCTAGGCATTTGGGAAGGGACGGCAATCAGGCGGGGGCAGGGAATCAAATAGCCGTGATACAGTAGCGATAAAGTGAATTTCACAAAAACTCGAATTCCATTAAAACATGACCTCTGTGCGTGTACTCGCGCTAACCATATAGGTGGCTAGGTTTAAAATTAGCTACGCTAAATCCAATCAAAGTTTGATCTCACGAATCACTCAAGCACTATCACGACAAACATTTAGTATGTACTAGTAAAAAGGGGATTGATAGAAGTTTGAAATGGAATGTTTCTTAGAAGGTATGATGATTGTTGACCGAATTACTTCTTCCAGTATTTGTTAAGGGCTTCGATGATCGAATCATAGATCATGAAGGTGATAGCCACGTCTAAGCAGACACGAGAAAGGCGGGGAACGGTCCCTTTGTAGAACCTAAAAATGCGTTAAATACTAATTCATGATCCGAACGAACCCGAACTCCAAACGATAAATCTGTTCATTACACCCATTTTCTTTTTCAAAAACTCACGCGAAGAAGCCTTCCTTGCGCCAGATTTGTAGTGCGCAGTCGAAGGTATTCTTGTACTTCTGGCGCTCAAGGCCTTGCATTCGAGTCTTCACGACGTCAACCGGGGTATTTCCGTATACCTAAACTTTTGGTACGAGCTTCCAGACGAAGCAAACCGAGGCAGCTCCAGCAATAGCACCCATCAAACCAACGAGGGGCTTGGCAATTGGCTTCGTGTTATCGCCACCGCGATACCAGTCCTGGAAAGAAACGGAGCTCATATTTTCTCCCATGTTTATTTATCTCAGATTTTAGTTTATCTAGATTATTCGAAAATTACCTTCAAAGTTTCCATAACGAAAAAGCGAATAGCCTGGTTGGAGCCTTGTTTGATAATAGTAGCCGTGAGACCTTGATAAATTCCCTTCAACCCGTCAGTCTTTATGATCGTTGACACTCCATGGACGAATCCGCGATAACGAGGCTTCTGAAAGGGAATGAGAACTAATTTTCCAACTTCCACTCCCACCTCAAGCGTCTGATCATGGATCAACTTCACCTTGATCGTTTCCATCGGTGTCACGGCCAAAATAGCCTCGGATACACCTAAATGCATCAATTAAAATGCGCCTACAAAAATTTAACGGTGCAGAGAAAAACAAATAAAAAGGACTGAAACCTTTTTGTAGCCTATATGCCGAGTAGATCTGCAATAAACTGCCAAGTATTAGCTTGAAAACTTTGGCTTTACATTTAAAGGATTACCTGCACCAAGTCCACAGAGGAGGCGAGTCATTGGAGTCAGGTTGCCACGCTCATCGGCAGCTTTTCCCTTCAGAAACTCGAAAGTTCCGAAACGAGCACCACTTTTTGGGATAGACCCGTAAAGCAGGACGGAGAGTCCACGGTAAAGACCGAAGAATCCATGGCCACGAACGGTTTGTTTGACGCAGTCGATGGGTCCCTGCAAGAGAGATTGATTCTGCTTTTACCACAATGGAACCAATTTCATTAAAAAATACAAAATTTATTAACCAAAAAAAGGTTGAGTCACTTACCTTGTACTTAGGCTGTGCACTTCGCTCATCCAACTGCAGCTGTGTCTTTACGTACTCCGTCGGGAAAGTGATGCAAATCTCAATGGCCCCGGTCAGACCTATTTGCATAGAAAATTAGTGTATAAAGAATCTGGGAATTTGCCATACCTCCAATAGTGATCCCCCTGACGGTGTTTTCTGAGGGCCCATACTTCTTCCACATCGACAAATTGCCATTGCTACAAATTCCGACTACAGATAATTGCAGTTTGCACCTACGAAGCAGCCCTGATTGCCTCGGCCATCCCGCGCCAGGAAGCTTGCCGATTTTACCTAAAGATTTCTTTAGGGTACACTCTTATGACACGTATACAAATATCGAAAAAATCGGATCAATAAAATTGCCTTCTTAGCTTGACATTTTAGAGCAAAATGCTGGTTCGGATTGATTCGAAATGGGTCTTTTGTTTTCAAGCCGGCAAGTGCTCTTAACGCGGAAAAAAGCCAGTCAAAATAAAAAAGGTTGAATACGTCGCTCTTTTTAATGTTAATTTCCTAAATTTAACATTTTTTTATTTACTGTGGTGTCAGAATATTTGACGGATACGGTAGATGCTCATTACTAAATGCTTAATTACGCGATATTCCGAATTATTTAGGAATCGGCAATTAGCGAACTATAATTAATTTAAATATAGGATCGTATGTTTGAGCCTATGACAACCGTAAAAAATTTGCGCTTAAAACCGGAAGGTCGCGAGTGGGAATTTGTTTGAAAAGCCAAAAGCAACGCCTGAATGGATGAGGAGAATTTTTTGAGGAGCACATGGGAGAGCCCGAAGTCTCGTGGGCCCCCAAGAAGAATCGGAGGAGTCGGATGGAGGGAAACGTGAGGGGGAGAAAGCCGAGATTCCAAAGTCCCCAGTCGAAACACGCCACCATTTTCCATTGATTTGGGCAACCGAGTGCCGTGTATCGCCACGTAGCCTCGTGCCCCATTCTATGGGTGACCTTTATTTCCCATGATGATCACTATCTAGATCCAACCAGCCGACGAGACATCCCAAAGACCATATCAATCAGAAAAATGGCGAAACAAGACGGAAAAGAGAGAAAGAGCAACACTCACCACGCACCGCTCTGCACTCTTTTCGATCCCCCCAGTTCCCGGTGCACTTGCGAGAAAAAGCTTTCAGATTATCAAACACCTTTATCATGCCGATTCTGCGATTAAGGTTTCAACCTGAGAAGGTAATATAGGTTTTCCATGCATATTCCAAAGTGAAATGTATGTCGACCCAGAGGACATTGACAGCAATATCTCAATTCCGAATATCATCCAAAACGGAGAAATCCAGCGGAATCGGCGCTATTTTTCTCATCCTCATCGAATTATGCGATTCATGTCGTATCTCAGATGCAACCTAAAATACAAGCTGTGTTGCTTTTAATTTTTGAACGCCCACCTCAAGAGCATACTTCCCCATAATATTGTTCACATCATGTACATCAATTTCAGCAGTAGATTTCACTCTTTTGGGCGTTTTTAGATCCTAGAATTTTTCTATTATTAAGATCGCTAACGACGTTTTACCTGAGGCCGCAATTTTGGGGGTTTATTTTCTGCTTCAGTTTCTTGTCGCCGTTTTCGCGTTGCCATCGGAGCTCCTTCGGATCTGGTTTTGGCTACGATGCCCTCAAGGACTTGCATCTAAAACAGCGGGTGAAAATAGCATATGCTATAACTTTTCTTGTTTGGATGAGTTAATAGTGTCTCAGTCGTACCTTGAATCCAATTTGTTTCCGGAAGTCCACGTACGATTCCACCACCGATGAAGTACGCGTTGTGCTCACATCTTTCAGGACGGCACGTTCCCTTCCGTGTTCCAATCCCTAAATTGAAATGATGCTTGCTTGGATCCAGGAATGACAATTATTAAATAAATTATTTCCCTAAGCAGTTCAGTGGTGAGTATCAGCTATATTGGTCCAAAAGCATACGTCCTTTTGCCAACCTTATAAAGAATATCGCTCTCCGAGACACCACATTCTTCTTGTAGGCGTCTAATAACGGAACGGGAACAACGATGCTCATCTACGAGAAGTTTCGCACCGGCGATCACAGCGTTTTCCATGTTCAATCCCGTTCGTTCGGCAAGAAACATTTCTTCACGTGCTCCCACGCGCGTCTGAAATTATTCTTCGTTTGGAAAAATCTTTTTTTTGCGACCAACTTTGCATAAAGCCAAACCTGTAGCAGCATTTCCGCTCGTTTCCGTTCGTACTCAACTGTATCGCCCAGAGACATGTCAAAATCGTTCAGTTCAATGTTGTCACTCTAAATCGAAAGAATGAAGTGCAAAAAGCAATAATTTTTGGTAGTCAACCATGCATAGAAAGACCGTTCCCACCTTGAAAATCTGCTCCTTATACATTTCAAGCCTTTTGACGAGCGCGAGTGGTGTTATCGGGCTGCGGAGATGTTCTCCCTCAGCAAAACTGCCATTCATTGATGATCCCTGGCTGGCCATGCTGATGTCCAGAAGACTGATGCTTTTCCGTATACGCGGCGCCATCTTCTAAAGCTTTTGTTATTAATCTAAAAAATAAAATAATTAATCTTAAATATATCGAATGTTTCTAGCGTTGGGCCAAGAAAAATAAGCAAATAGCTATATAAAAAAAGCAAATTAATTGAATAAGCTTAGAAGAAATTTCGACAACAATAAAAGGAGGCTACTGATCTCTTGTTGATATTAGGCGAAAAGCAATGCAGAGCGTGAAATATATTCTATATAGCCAAAAAAGGTTTAGCCTGAGAGTAACTGCCGCAATAATCAAAACAACGACGCATTGAGTTGTAGAACTGATAAATTCTTGGTCGCCCAGACATCATTCCCACAAAACGGCATGTAATTCTTAAATCGATATGCAAAACAGGTGACAAGTCATTTGAGGTGTTAGGGTAGACAATAGTCGGCTGGGGGGTCGATTTGAATGTCCCGCCGACGCGTCCATGCAGAGGACGCTATGGGGAGCCAGCTGTTTGTGTTGCTCTCCTCCCCCCCGCACATTCATTTGCATACCCTCCCCCATCATCCAATTGAACGTGAAAATTTCGATGGGCCTGTGCTGAAAGCTGAGATAAATCTGCACAAAATTGACATTAAAAGCTTGGCTATAGTGAGGTATTCAAATTTCGAAATGCGTTATATGGAAAGCATTATAGGGAAAATGAATGAATCGAAGTGGGATCTAATTGTTCTCACCGCGGGCTCTGAGCGGCAGAAACAAACCTTTAACCTTCAATGTGATCATATTAACTGGGAATGCTATGGAAAGAGCCTGGAAATAGTGGTTGACCATCCAACTGATTGTAGAATTGGTTGGTCCATTTATACTGGGAATTTCCTACTTTTGGATTTTGGGTTCTGGCGGTGCGACGATGGAAGTATTAGTGAGGCTTCAGAGCTTTTTTGGAAAGACGGAACTTTCGTCACAACGGGTGTTGCTAATCCATTCAGGTGGTCTTTCACAGGTAGGCTGATTACCATATATTATCGTCGATAAATCTAGCGAACACCACAATTCTCTGTACTCGGTAAGGTGTTCGCTCCTCTGCCCGGAGGAAAAACTATTTTTGAAACCAAATTGGACGAATATAAGGTAGAAACGCCTCCTCAATCATATACATAAATCCAGAGACATTTATTGCCAAAACTGCCAGCTGGTCTTTTTATTTGTGCATCGGATGTGGTGGAAGATCTTGCTGGGTGTCATTTCCCGGATGGCCCAATGGATTTTGTTTTATTGGCTCATCACTCAAAACTCGAAGGTTGGAGGGACCAAAAATAGAAAAATTTCGTATTTGTTTCAGTCGCTCAGGGACATGGAGTCTTTGTTGTTGACGACGCGAATACGTTAGAAACGGTTTTACAAAAACCAACTTCCGCAGAACTTTTGGCTTATCCAGGGGCGAAATTAAAAGTAAGAGATTAATATCTAACTATACTATTGGAATCAGGACGATTGCTACCTAACAGACTCTGCTTACTGGATAAATTGGGATATTGGGAAGAAACTGACTGAAGAGTACGCAGCAAAAAGACCAATTCAATGTGAACTTTGCTGCTATTCCGATTTCATGCGGCCCCTTGGGAAAACACCTGATTTGCGCTACCTAGATGAGGTTTGTTTTGTCAAAAATTGTATTTATTTTGATTGACTACAAGATTTTAAAACACGGATCCCAAAAAAACCGATCATTAAGCGGTTTTGAAGTATTTACCCAGCTAGGTAAACCCTGCTTTAGGCGCCCGGTGAAAAAGGAAGCTGGCAACAATTTTATGCCTCAACGTTCAAGGTACCTGGTTAATCCTACCCAGCGAATTCAGAAATTTGCAGGGATCCCGTGTTGGCCTAATGATACAGGGAAGAAATACCTTTTTCCATTTTGGGACGTCTAATGAGTACTTTCAACATTGTGCCCCGGGCTCTGAATTTTATAAAAAGTTTATTAAAGGGTCGAGCACAAGGGAGGTAAGAGTTGCAACTCCTCTTGCGTTCAATATTTTTCAAGCACCTTGAATTCTACTGCTCTATCGATCCAAAAACTGTCATTGGGTGTGGAAGTATATTATTTGATGTGGTCATTGAAAGCCCAGTCGAAGTACCGGAAGATACCCTGATTTTTACACTGCCGGTGGATGATGGATATATCACTGGTATGCTCCGGGAGCTACAAATACAAATACATTCAGCACTTTTCCCTGTGAGTGCGGACATCAAAAACAAAACGAGCTGGGGTTTGCACCCGATGCATTCCAATTCCTTATGGAGTGCCCCATTATTTCCAATGCGTGCGACGCGGTTTGAATCAATACGGTTAGCCTCGATTTATTTTTAATAAGGGATGCTTTTTCGTGCTAAAACGTAGCTTATTCAATACGGAAATTGGATTTTAAATCATTCTCGATTGATGGCCTTTTGCAAAACCACTGTCCCGGAATGGATAAAATACGCAAAAACGGGCGTTTTCAGAGCCGTTGGTCTTAAAAGCTACTAAGCATTGTTCCAGATTTAATTTGCCTCGAGTGTTTTGCGGATAACCGGAAAAAGTACTCGTTAGAGGTTTATCTTTTCAGTGCAACCCTACAACTCTGGAATTCCGACGGCCATCAGGACATCCCAGAAAAGCTGTATTCTATCTGCGAGGCGATATCCGCGTGCGAAGTCGAGAAACTGGTCAAACATCGCTTAGAATTCGAAGGCTAATAAATTGTAATTACCTTTTGCTAGTTTTTATTCGGTCAAATACGTGCATGCATGCAGTTCGAGCACTTGACTTTTTTGCTAGCCGCGTATTGAAGGACACCCCGAATGAGGACATCGTCCACTCGAGCCCTTCACATCTCGATCAAAGTTCCCGCAATCTTTTTTTGCAAAATTTGCTTCACATCGAGGATCGGTATGTACCAGGCCATTACTATTTAATCTCGGTATTCTAACCGATTTCTCAACTTATGCTAAAAGGTGCCGACAGGTAGAAATGTATTCACACAGCTGACTGATCAGCATGCTAAACAAGGTGCAATGGCTATATACGCTTCATAAACGCCTACACCCCGGGCTGCTTTTATTAACCTCTGATCCACTACGCAGCATATTTTGGGCCCAAAAAAAGTGCATGTTGATGCTAAGGGCCCTGGGGGCATATTGTGGGTGGACCTTTGCACGTAGAGTCACGGCTAGTGGTGGTATTTAGGTTAAGTGTTGGGAGCCAGATAATTGCGCAGTTTTCATTTGGCTATTTCAGGGGACGAGGCTGGTGTTTTGCCAGCAGTCTCGTTGATCATTTATATCTTTCCTTTTTCATTAAGGCATGGGCTATAAAGTCCCTTATCGCTTTTATAAAATTTGCTAAAGTTGCTAAAGTTGAAAAATGTTTCCCTTAGAAGCTTCTGTACGCTTTATGCAACAAATGTTTCTGGGTAGTCAATTTCGAGTTTTCGAGGTAGTGAAGTTTTTGATAAATTCCGGACGCCCTCTAGCAGCCAAAATTTTTTTTACAATTTAGTTTTTCATAGCCCCTCCCCTTGCTTCCAGCTTGCAGGTGCAGCTTCAGTTTCCGTTATCGACATTGCGGCGCAGGGATGGGCTCGTTTCGATTTTCACCGAAAATGTTCCCCCAATACGTCGGGCGCCTGTGCTTCTCAAATTCCCGACGGCACGAAATGGCAGTCCGTGGGTCATTGGATGTGGTGGGGTGGTGTGGTCTTTGAGCTGTATGTGCGCAGAAGGAAGGCTAGAGGGCGGGTGTTGAACATTTCGAGCCCGTGGGCCGGGCGGGAACCTCGGGAAGGGGGCATTGTGTGTGGGAACACGGCGAGGACTCCTGAAATGGGGGGAATATGGAAGAGAGGGAATATAGAGTGGAGAAATGCAGAGAGGATAGGCACTCGTCTGCACTCTCTTCCAAACCCACTGTATGTATTTCGATCGATCCGAATACCCCCCTACCCCCGTGTCGCAGAGGAATGAAACATGTCTTTGCACTTACCTCGCCCCCTCCTTCAAACCCGCAAGGTGCTCCCCTTCCTCGAAATGGACCGTGTCTTGCACAACGCCTATTTTCAAAGGTGTCCACTTCCCACTTTGCCGCTCCTTGCAGCGCTGTTGTAAAAACAAAGATCTCTTCGCCTCAGGTCAATTGACTCAAACGTCCCAATTTATACCTTAACAAATACCATCCAACTTTTCCTGTCTCGCTGTTCTCCCAATGTATATTTTCCATAATCAAAATTCAATACTATGTTTTGTAACGATTTAAATAAAACCTATTCCGTAAATGGGCAGAATATTTATTGTTTATTTTTATTTCCCGGATGAATGATGTAAGAACTATTTTTATTTACCAAGAGTATGCTTAAAATACTGGAAATACGTGAGCGTGGAATTTTTTCGGCTTTGCGGCTGCTCCAGGCATTAAAGTTAAATTCAGGAAAAAGGCGGGAAACCTCCGCATCTGCTTTACTCCCCTAGTCCATCCATTTTTTCAAAAATTGCCCGAGGCACCGATTCTATGGCCTGCCTCCTGCCTGCCTGCCTCCCTCCCCTTCCTCAAATCTTCGATGTCAGCACCATACTTCAAATTCAAAATCTGCCGGGGAAACAGAGCGCGGGGCGCGGGGCCTAATTGCTCTCAAAATTCGTATTGTTCATTGGAATGTGTGCCTTTCTGTGCAGCGACTCGCTTCCCGCCTGAAGGGCTGGCGTCGAGGAGTGTTTTCCGGTCAGCTAATGTACGGGGTGGGCCGTTTTGTGGGCCTGATGTTGGTCCAAGCTCGGCCCTCCAACCCTTCCTCTCAACCCCGAACAACCTACCAATTAGGGTCCCAAATTAATGGGTTCAATGCAAACCAACCCGTGAAAATGAAATGTTATACCGTCTCATTTAAATAACTGTTGTGGGGCCAGCTCGCTGGACCACATTAGACTACGCCTATCTACTGTTCCTCTTGTCCCAAATTCTCCTAAGTTTTGTACTTACTTTTGTACATGGGGAGGCGCTGTGGTGTCAGCCTGCTGGACCCCAATAGATCCTCTTTACCCCGGGTTGTCCCTCCTATCTGCTGGATAAGCGAACGTAGGCGGCCGCGTTGCGGTCGCGTCGCGTGTCCCGGATTTCCCCCGAGACTAGATTGTATTTTTTGGTGGGGGCCCGCTTATGGGTCGGTCGCCTATCGTCCTGCCACCATTATGTAGAATAAACAGTTTTTCGATAACTGTTGTCCGAGCGCGCACTTTATACTCTTCGAGGATCACAATCACAGATTTCCAAAACCGTAACCTCAAAACTTTCTTTGAAGTTTATACCTATGCCTATAGAAACCATTTAAAGATTTTGCTTCTTTTTTTGAAGCTCCCTTTTTGGACCATTTTGTGAGCAGATCCATCGATAACATCTGCTCAACATTGATTCAGCAGCCCTCTCCTTTTTTTATCTTATCACTTCAGATTCTCATTATCAGCATTTTTGGCGGCAGCCTAAATGTTCCAGATCCCTCCATTCTAGTTTCCATCTGCTTCTTCCCCCTAGACTTCCAAGCCATTAAAAAAACCATATTTTAGGAAAGTGGCTTCGTCAGCAGGATAGCCCATTCGCTTACTTAATGTCCCACTTCAACACCGTAGCATCTCATGACCAATCGAGGTCGTCAGAGAAAAGTTGGTTTTCAATATTTACTACTATTAGCACCCAATAACTTCGTATTCCTCTAGCTTTTGTTAACCCTAAACAGTTTCAGATACGGATGTCTGCCATGTTTGTGCATCACCCCAGGCCGCCTCGCCCCATTTTGGTAAGCAAATTGGTAAATAAAACAAAATCCAAAAATCAGGAGCTATCTCGTGTCTGGCGTGTGCAGCTTTCTTCCGCCGAACCGTCTCACTTAACATCACATTTATATGCAAGGCCGAAAAGAAGTGCCGAATCTACTATGGTTAGTCCCACGGAAAACATACAAGGGTGCCTGGCTTTTTAGAACTTCGCATGATCTGCCGTGCTTGTCGATATGATAAATGTCTGCGAGCTGGGATGAGGAGAGAATGTTAGTGATTTTTGTTTCGCGTATAGATGGCGTGCATTTTAGGCGTGCAGAAAAAGCGTCCACCAAAGCCAGGAAAGAGGATAAAGCCGGAGATGGACGATGATGAACTATATGAACAACAGTAAGCACACTTTTTGAGGAAAACTGAGTCCGCTCTAGATTCCCACGAGTCGTCGACGATGCGCCAGGTCCCTATATCAAAAAGGAGGTTTTAAGCCCGATGAGCGCCGTTGATGAGCCAAAAACAGTCGAATATTCACAAGGTCAGACTAAAACAACGTTTTTTTAGAAATTTTTTGTAGAAATTCGTTTTGAATGCCCGGCATCTGCATCTTCTTCACTTGACTCATATGAAGAACGCTCACTTCATTCGTCGCCTTCTGCGTCCTTTGAGCGAGCGGTATGGAGCTTCGTCAGGGAAACAATATTAGCTATTTTTAGTCTCAACCTTCGACTTCTCGGCCAACCGACCGAACGTACGAGGGGCGACTTAGAGCTCGAAATTTGCGTGACTGGACGGGGCGAAAGTTGCTTGCGCATTATCTTGAAGAGGTGAGTGTCTTTATGAATTGGTTGATAGGAGCCTTGTTTTCCGATAGTCTGTTATTTTTTGGCCAGAATTCCGAAATTTTAACTACTACACCGATTTTCCCACTTTAAGTGACATAGTTACTTTATAAAATTAAGTTTGTAAAAAGTGTATTAAAAAGCGTGGTATGTTAGAGGTGTCTAGAGTAGTAAAATTCGGTGATCGGATTCATAAATATTTGGGGTTCAGTATCGATCGAAACGTAAACCTTTTAGGAGCAACATGCAATGGATGCGCGACGCGTCATGTACAGCGAAGCCCCATTGGTGGCTATGGTCCAAACCACTGGAGATATCGTAAGTACCACCCGACATCCCATGTAATTACCCATTTTTTAGCCATTCTCGCGCAACACCTTGGCCGCCCACACTCTATCTCGCCAACGCTACACCATCCAATTTGAGCATTTCCTCTCCTTCCAATATGCGCGTCGACTTCCCGGCTTTCACTTGCTGAGCAAGGATGAGAAGGTTGGTACTTAGGAGATTTTAAAGCTCATTTTCGTGTTTAGGCTCATCTTTATAAATCCTGCGCTTTGGGATTCAGCGTATTGGATATGGCATGGATGACCGTCAAGCTCAGGTAGGAATTCTGAATATATACTGAAACACAGTCTTACAAAAAGTGTTTTTATATCTTCACCACAACCTAAAATTTTAGAGAACCCACGGATCGAATGCTAATTTTTACCGATGGCACATATTCCGATTTGAGCAATTATGTGGTTGGATGGGAAGACGAACCCGGATTAATCACTGGCGACGCCAAAAAACAGTAGGTTTTGTCCAGATTTTCACAAATTTTACATTCTTTCAGACTGTTCCTCGAATTTAACGAGCGAATCTTTACCGAACTGATCATGCCGATGTCAGAACTGGATCTACGAGATTTCGAATATGCCTCGCTAAAAGCTCTAACCGCCTGGAGAGTTTGTGCGTTTCTTAAACCTCGCCTTCTAGTCGTTCCATGGAAGCTATTTGTATAATTTAAATAATTTAGGGTATCTACAATTTACGAATACACTCCAGGATTTGGCGAAGGAGCATGAGAAGTTGATTCTCGATGGATTAATCGAAATGTATAGGGTACGTCGCAATATTCTGGACTTGTTTTTTGTTCAAATGAATCAGTGGGATGTGGATACAAAAGGCAAATTTTTATATAAACGTTTTTAGGAGCGCAATGAGCAGGATTTTGCTACCAGAATGGGCTCCATTCTCCTCCTGATAGGAACAATTTCGGTAAGCAACAATCAAGCGTTCTGAGCCCAATTTTTTAGGACTTGTACCGCTGCGTGACCGAAACTTTCACCAAAATTCAGTTTTTTAATCTGCTCGACATTGACCATATTTCCAAAAATCTAATTAAATTTTAAAGCTTGACCCTTTCTCGAAAACTTTTTCTCAGGATAGGTACCCTATTACCCTCATCCCTTGAAACCCAGAATCCTATTGCCCATCAGATATTTAACATTTTTT
Source organism: Mesorhabditis sp. LJ9110 (assembly GCA_038088335.1). Taxonomy (NCBI): domain Eukaryota; kingdom Metazoa; phylum Nematoda; class Chromadorea; order Rhabditida; family Rhabditidae; genus Mesorhabditis; species Mesorhabditis sp. LJ9110. The sequence goes on from JBBGBA010000091.1 coordinate 526,287, forward strand.
TGTTGTTGCATTTATCTCTCATTTGGGCAACACCCAGGTATGGACCAAGCAATTTGTTGTTGTACCCTACACGATGGCCTTTATTCAAATTTTTCGCGAATGTCAGTACTCTTTTGTGGCAATTATTCTCTACTGTCAAATGATTCGATCTTGAGCCAACCCGACACCCTGTATATTCGGTTACGTAAATACCTCTGTGATAATTTACCTGGAGATCCCAGACACCAAACACTATCTAGTCACTTCCTAGAGGCATATTAGGAAATAAATGTTGACATTACCATGGTTACGTAGACACGCCAAGCCTATGCGGAAATTGGTCACATGTGGATCCTATGACAAGCTATTGAGAAAAACGTTGATGCGGATTTTGGCACCTTTCAGCAACACTTAAAATGCGAAATCGGAATAAATAATATCAAGTTGTTTTATTAAAGCTTCCGGAACTGGGTGTGAATCTTTGTTCCGAACTTCTGGTCGTCAAAAAACTATGCAAAACTATAAAAAAGCTATCCAGGAACCTTGTCAACTTTTAAAATATTGAAAATCCTTAGCTAATACACAAGAAGTCCTTTCTTTCTTCTTTCTTACTTAATGAGAATCTTTCTTAATGAGAACCCGGAATTGGCGGTGAATTTTCTATCCGAATTTTCTGCCCGTTGAATTGAGTTCCGAGTCTGCATCGGCGTTCCGCGGAATTCTGAAGCACCCAGGAGAGCGAGAAGAGGCCACGTCTGTGCTCCCTAAAGGGCCGGTCCTTTCCTTTCTTTCACTCGTTCTCTCTCTCTCTCTCTCTCTCTCTCTCTCTCTCTCTCCCCAGCCAATCTGCCCTCGACCTCGTCGGCCCCGGTGAGCTCCGCCGCAGAGCTCATCGGATAACCTTTCTTCCAGATCAGACATTTACTTTTTTTGGACAAATCTTTCTGGTAACCTATTAGACAACGTGGGCTCTTTAATTCTTATTCAAAGCTGTTTATTACAGTATTTTTATTAGTTTAGTAAATCTCCACGCTGCCGTCCTTTCTGTGTTGTTCGTCGTGCGACGAAGACGAGGTGAGGGTTTTTTAACCGTTGGTTACATAGTTTTGTAGGGCCAAATTAACAATACTGTATTCCCTCTATTATGCTTTTAACCCCACCCCAATCCAAAAAACTTCCAAAAGTTCATTCAAAGCTTTTGAATTTTTACGTTTCCAAACTCGGCTGGAGAGACAAGGGTGTGCCTCCAAACCCTCCCCCAGTTCCATGTTTTTCGCATTCGAATTCTCGCTAAACAAGGCGGAAGTAAAAATCCCCGAAAGCAGATTTGCACTTTGGAGCTGGTTTTTTTGGGAATGGAAGTCTACCTGCCCTGGTTGTGTCGCCCGGTCAGTTCTGTTCTTTAGAGCAGAACACGTGGTCTGTCTGCACTTAACGGCCTGATCCCGGTCACCCGGCTCCGAGTTGAGCAACCGAACGAAGAGGGGTGGATGGATAGAGCTTTTAAGTATACACCCTCAGGGCCCTTTCCCATCATTTTCCCAAACATCCCATTATGAACAACCAAGCCGATGACGATGGTGCGACTTTCCTTTTAATTATGGCCAAAAGGCCAGAGGCTGAGGAATGCGTACTTTGGCTTGTCGGGGGACCATCCGAGCCGATCGACGATGAGTTTTGTGAACTCGATGTCATACTGCCAACTATTCGCAAAAATATCTTTACTCCACCCTTATTTACTCGTCTAATCAGCTACCCGCTACGCATATTACTACAGGTAATTTTGAGAGAAGGAAACCGGTTTTTGGCTAGAAACTATCGTGTTATTTTCCGGGGACGATTTTTGGGCCGCATCCTTTGGGAATACGTTTTTTGGCGATTGTTTTCCGGGGGTGATTGGATTATTTTGTCTGGGTGTTGTGTGTGCGGGAGAATTGGGAAAGGGGTTAAGAAAAAGGGGCTTACGTTACTGGTTGGTTCAAAGATCTGATTTACGTTTTTGGAATAGAGGGTAGTGGTGATAGATTGATAATTTTTGGTCATCTGGTTAGGTTTGCGAGCTTTTTCTTTAAAAAAAGTAGAATAGAGTTTTATAGTTTTATAATTTACCAGGATGCAAACGATTACAGTCTTATGGGTTTGCTCTATGGTTTTTCTCAAGTGATTCAAGAAAACCCGCAAGCGGCACGTGCTTATTTTTCCATTCTACCGAACTTTTATTGTTTTTCATTCTAACTACTGATAGGTCGCTTTGTGGGACGTTGTTTAGAGGCTGGCTAGTTTATCAAAATCATGCGTTTGTTTTCCGGGGGTGGTGGGTCATTTGACCAGTGGGACGCGATGGGGGCCAGGCCAACATTTTAGGAAGGGGGGCAGCCAGAATGGAACGGATGGGAGGACGCACGTGAGATTGAAAAAGAGGCTGAAGGCGAGAGAATAGATTGTGTTGAAACCCTGGAGAGAGAATATAGACATGCGATGAGACAAGGCTCAGCTGACTGGCCGCCTTCCCCCCGATGTCCTGCTGCACCACCAGCCCTCCTCCTCCGCCTCCATTCGGCCAATATCTAAAAGACGATTCCATCTTAACATTCACAATTCCACCCAATACCCACTTAATTATCCCGATTATTTTGCCCTTTATGACGGTGGCCCTGCTCTTCCGGCGGCAGATCTGGAACATCTGGAAGGTGGTTATTTTTATCTGCTCTTACTTTATACAAAAAAATAATGTATGGATGGGCAGGCTTGCGTTTAAATTTTGACCAGGTTTTTCCACGCTTCAGGGCGGAGGGAAGCCATTTTCTGGAACGAAGGCGCGTTATTAGGTGTAGAATGGGCCGGATGCGACTCCCGCAGCATCATAATTTCACAAAAATGTAACTCTTAAAGCTGGATTATTTTAAATTCGGTGGCCCACTTTGTTAGGAAGCAGATTAGTACGCGCCCAAAGTCGAGTGGGGAGGGTAGTCTATATAAAAAGCCTGGTTTCCATATTTTTTTCTGCAGGATTAAGGAAGCACCATGCAAAGTGAAGTCATTCAAGCCTGATTTAAAAATAAAAAGTCTATTTTGCAAACCATTCTTGCCCTCCCATTAAAAACCTCTTAAATCTTGACGAACTCAATGCCCACATTGATCTCAATCTGTGAAGCACTAGCAGCGTCCAGAGTTTGAACGCGGAAAGTGCAGGGAGACGGGCAACTTGTTGATGGAGGTGCGGGGCGATGGTCACGAGTGCAGAAAACGTGGAAAGGGAAAAGGGGAAGGGGGGAGGCTAGGCTGCTGCAGGGCGATACGAACAGGTCCGTCCCAGGACACACCAACCGCATCCACACCGCAACAACATTGTTTAGAGCTGCGTTTTTATTTGTTGTTGTTGCATCTATGACCATTAATTTAAAAATTAAATTTTTTTTTGTGGAAATCATTTAAATGAACGAGGGAAGACAAGAGATGTATGTAGCTTTTGTACGCCACCCATCCAAGATTCTCAAAATTTTTCACAACTTAATATCTAGTACAAAAACGGAACTATATACGTATAATTACAATTCTCTCTTGTAGTTCATCTAGGTTTTTCATGGCTTTAGCAAGCCATCTGTATCTTACTACTACGATCCTGGTGGTCAATAACGCCGGCCAGTTGATTGATGCTACCGTAGCCAGAGAGCTACTCATAAATCGTGTGCCCCGAATGGCAGGGCGGAGGGAGCTATTGTCCAATCGCCCATCGTTTGCCCCTTTTTTGTACTATAAGGCAGCAAAATTCTGACAGCGTGCAATCCCCGGCCATTCCCCGTCCCCCAACCCTCTTGATCCGGGGGGTGAGGAAGAAGAGCAGGAAGAAGAAGAGGTGAAAGGGGGAGCAGAAGGCCTTCAGGGCACCACTACTGGCACATACACACACACACGACGCGGGGTGCTGACCGGGCCCACGACGTCGGCATTCTCTTGCTCTGACCCGCTCTCTGCTATCGAACCTCTTGCCGGCCCCGTGTGCCCAGGGCCCCGGATGTCCTTTCCTCGGCGCGTCCTTTTCAGAATCACACCCCCGCCCCCGCCACCAGTGGCTCGACGTCTTCTGCGCATTCCATTTTTGGAACTGGTCTTCGTGTTCATAAACAGATATCCCGGGAATAGTCAGAATCGGCTTGAAAGTGCATAAGATCTATATATCTCACTTCTGGACTTGGATTTCCGGTTTGTCACTTTTAGTTCTTGAACAGGCGTTCAGGGAGGGACGTATGCATATATGAACAACTGAGTCAAGTTCTAAAATCTATGAACGCTAGCGATTTTCAAAAAAATATTTTTGAAAGTTTCATTTTTGTTAAGCGGGGTCTAATAATGAACAAAATCAATGATCTAAGACAAATTTATTTTACAAAACGGTTATCATTTAGCAGTTTTCAAAACTTCGGACTTGTTGAGTATTTCAACCTCCATCTAATCAGCTTTCTCACCACGCAAAACGCCAGCACACTTAAAAACTGCGCTCCCTAAGAAAATACCTATTTTCTTCCTTTCTGAGCTTCAATGATCCTCCCCAAACCCTAGCACACGAACCTAAGATGTTGTTTACAAAACGATCTCTTATCTTCCCGGAGCAGCTGGTTATGAGATGTTCCCGAAACAACCGGTCAAACCGGGTTCGTCCCCCCTAGCAACGCCCATCAGCTGTTATTTTCGCCCCTCTCGGTGCCAACCGACCTGCTTATGCAAAGGGGTATACAGTTTTCGACCCGTGACCCTGGCGTTGTCATTCTGATGAAAGTTGTAAATTTTGCTGTTGATTAGTATAGTTACTTAGCATTTTTAGCCCAGCCCCTCCGTTTTCGAGAGCTTCCGGTTGGCTTTTTGTGAATTTCAGACCAAGCATGCTACACACGAGCTTTCGTTGTCCCTTTAAAGCTATTATTGCATCGATTTCGTTGATTTTCCTACTTTCTTACCTCCTCCTCCTCTTTTTTGATGATTGAAGTGGCGCCTACCCCGTTAGTAGAGTCGAGCCACTCGAGATCACAGCCTTCTAAATTGCAGAACTTTTTCGGGGATGGGTTTTCCTGCTTCAACCATTAGGCGGCAAAAGCGCTTGAAAGGAGGAGGAGGGGAACGGGGGAAAAGAGGAGGATCAAATCCCCTTTTTTGGACAAAGGGACAGCTGCGAGGGGTCATGCGGGTAGTGGGCCGGCACGAGTCGCCGCCTCTCCGGTCGGCCATCCTTATTCACCCCGAAACTACTTCAATTCTCGCTTTGTAGGATACTTTTTAGTAGATTTTTGTGTATAATTCAAAGCACAAAAGAAAAAAATTTAGCTTGTTCATAAATTTTTTCTTCAATGGATCAGGAAGCCCGATCTCAATTAGTGTAAAACCTGTTCGAACTTTATTATTAGATAGCATAAATCGGCTCTGCTCCTGAACCTCTTTCTCTTCCGTTTCTAATGCCGCTTCTGATTGGTTTTTGCAATACGAGGCGGAACCTTATCTACAAGAGCCTTCCTTTCTTTTCAAAGCAAATTTCCATCCGAACTAGTTATTTATTTTGACGTCGCACCTATATGCGTAAAATCGTCGTTTTAAGGGCGTTCGGACTTCAGGCTGACCATGTCAATCCTGCGCTCTATCGATCAGGAATTAACTTTTTGTTCCCCCCCCCCCCACTGTTTATCAGTGGTCTACCACGAAGAGCTCCGGCGAATTTTCGGAAACTTTCGAATTTCTGGGATCATAGTAAACCCGATTTGCTGTAAACTTGGTAATTTCGATTTCCTAACCAACAAAGGGGGTTGATGTTTTTAACGCCTTTTTAACCTGGGTATTACGTTAACCGAAAACTTTCATATCCCGCCCCGATAAAGCATTACTTAATTAATGACCCGTACAGCCAGGGAAATTTTAGAAAAATCACATAATTCGTTCAGTATAACGTGCTGCCCCCCTTTTGGGCATAACACGGGACCTGGTTTTATGGGGTGGGAGATTTTGTTGTGCACGGAATGGGGGGACCTGTGAGGGAATCGGGGGGAGGAGAAGGCTGTTTTGCACAACAGCCCCCCCCCGCTCTGGCCCTGCTCTGCAGGCCCGGGCCTCCCTGGGACTCCGTGTGTACGATTGTTGGCCCTTTTGCTCTCCCATTCCATCTTCTTCCTCTCAATTCCTTCAACTCCCCCCTTCATCCATTGATTTAATGAATGGCCGCCGGGGGAGGTCCATGTGACCTGGGTGTTGAATCTAGTTTTTTTTTGGGAAAGTTTCCAGGTTTTTTGGAGGAAATCTAGTCATTAGGGATCTTACGCATATGGACGTAAATTTGTGATAACATGCTAACTCATGGATGATCTTTAGAAAAATGCCTCGTAAACTAGAGATATAGACGCAAGATCGACATAAAAGGTTAATCAAGACGCAAAGCACTAAAGAAAGATTTCTTTTGCATCCTAATTAGCTTATTATTCGACTGAAATTTATTTCCGTGTTATCACTACTTTAAACGCCTTACGAAGAGTTGCATAAACTGGCTATTTGTTAAAACACCAAGTTGATTTTTACCGGTTAATTTATTGTTCTATACTTTGTAAGATAACCTTAGCTTTCAAAAACTCACCCAGACACAATTGTACCAAAAATCTACAGAATCTGGCTCCTCGACAACGGTGGTTGATGTCACGGTCACGGGTCCTGGAGAATTCAACGCGAGACAATGCCCAACCTGAACAGCCACTCACCAAGAAGAGCAAAACATTCCAGGTACCTACTACCAACACCTTTACAAAGGAACCTTTTCCATTAGGAATACCTCCCCGAGGGCGACCGGACGTATAGCTGCGTACACTGCCGTGCCCAGCTTGCCCACCATAATGAGCTCATTTCAAAGGTACCTCGAGCCTTTGGTTTACGAGGACCGGCTGATTTTTAGTCATTCCAAGGGAGCCAGGGCAAAGCGTACCTCTTCAACAATGTGTAAGTTCCTTGTTATATAAATGTATCGTTTCGGGTCAGTACCTCTTCTTGGAGAATTGGTTGAGGAGCCTTGCGTTATCATGTATTATCCACCTTCTAATCCTTATTTTTAGTGTGAATGTCGGTTGTGGGCCAGCTGAGGAGCGGATGCTGCTCACCGGACTGCATGCCGTCGCCGACATCTACTGTGAATGCTGCCGAACGACGTTAGGCTGGAAATATGTAAGTATACAGCGATCCTTCGATTCTTAAATCATAATAATATAGCGCGTCATTTTTAAAATGTTTACGATTTTTACGATATTTACGAATCGCATATCTATCAAAAGAAAAAGCCAGAAATAAAGGCTAGAAACCTCTAATCCGAAATCATGGAAATAGCCGTTTCGCAGAGTCGTAAAGATAAAGCAAAAATCGGGAATCAAAAAAAGAACAAATCTCCTTGACTCATCGAGGGCTGTCGTTATATACCTAAATCCTGAAAACCGGAAAGTTCTACGAACCTACAGAGGAACCTCTTACGCGCTCCCATTTAGGAACACGCCTACGAAGCCACGCAAAAATACAAAGAAGGCAAATATATCATCGAGCTGGCCCACATGGTCAAGAACAACGGTTGGCGCGACCCGGAGAAGCGCCGCTCAATCCACTAATTCTCCACTTATTTACCCCCACTCGGTCTCCCCCACCGTATATCTGCAAATTTTTGTTTTGCACATTTAGTTTGTTTTCCGTGCGTTCTCACCTATCCCCCGCAATCTTCATGCATCTCTCCGGGGTATTTCCCCAATATTCCTTGTATGTCTTCTTCAATAACACATTCCCACGCTAACATTTCTGTACAAAAAATTGTATATAGACCTGCTCGTTGATTCTCTCCCCACTCCCCTCCGACACAAGAAACGACCTTTCTGAATTGCCGGTGTTCTTTCAATGGTACTTCTCCCCCGTATTAATTTGGATTTTGTCGCTGGTACGTGCCGGTTTTCGTTTGTTGGTTCCGGCTATACATAATTGTCAACAACTCTTTTCTTGCTTGGACACTTGTTTACTGATAAATTGTCAAATTGAGTGCAACTTGGAAACTTATAAGATACAATAAATGCAGAAAAACTGAGCCACGTCTTCTACAAGCTCCTTAAATACTTATTTTCAAAAAATAGGTGCAAATTACAAAAATGAAGAAAAATGGGTTAATCCGTATCTATACTATAGTGCTTGTGTGTGGTGAGCAATCACATTCAATTCCATAAGTGTGTTCCTTGCCCAGAACTTCATGGTGAGAATTGATATATTAGCAATTTTCGCTATTTTCAGTTATTTACAGTTTTTGTAAATCAATTTGTCTAGACACTGCGCATGCGCCGGAAATGGTGGTAGCCTATAAAAGCGGGGAGGGGTGAGCTTCAGGTTTTTTTGCTATGAAGATACGAGAGAAACTATGCAAAGTGAAGACCATCATAGTTCCCATATTAATTTCTTGTTTTTAGCTTTGTTCCCAATTCCCAACTTGCATGTTAACTCGACATCGGAATTATGTCTATTTTTTTATAAATCAGATAAGCGTGGGAGTCATAAACCAGATAAACGACAATTCACACGCCTAGAAAATACTCTAGGCTTTTGCCAGACAGTCAGTTTCTGGTTATGGCCGTGGTAGGAGGTGTGCTCCTAGTCCTTCTTTGCACATAAAAAACGGGGCACATGTTTGACCATCGTTGGCTGGGGGGTACTCTGGTGAGGGTTCTTTTCTTGCGCTACCAGGGCACCGTCGCACCGACACAGTATTTGACGACGTAATATCCCAAACCTAACATCCTAAGTGCCTTAGGAGATCTACGTTCGTCGCAACGTGTCCTGGTAGGTTATACGTGGTTTAAGTTTTTAGCAATCTGGAAAGGACACCGTATCCTCGCTATGATTCGGTAAATTAAGTCTTAGAGAGGCCAATCTCCAAAAAACCTGATTTAAGGGGGGACTGAGGGTGGCGTTTTTATGTTTCATAAGTTTTTGGTGAACAGGCTTCTCTCGTTACGTTGTTTGTGTTTTCATACTACTCCATTATTTAAACCCCCCTTTGCGGTTCCACCTACTTCAGCCTTTTAGATTTGAACTTAATAGAGACATCAAAATCTGAATTTATGGTTTACAACGTTATGCCGGATTTTTGCGTTGGGTACGATATCATTTACATTAAATTGACGTACTTAAATTCAGGTATAATGTTAAACGGCCCCAATTTATCATTTCTTCACTTCACCATATCACCATCTTTTTTTAAATAATTTTTACTAGTGGAGCCTTAATCAGCAAACTAAAATCAAGCAAACCACCTCCCACCTGAAGATTGCCATTTTTATTTGTATAAAGCGTCTTTTTGACTTTTTTAGAATATTTCTCATCGTCCGGCAACATCGTAATTAGATTCCAGGACAGGGTCAGAATTCCAAGGGCTTCCCAATCCTGCGCGTTTTTGTGTTGTCGCATACAGACGCCGAAATGCACTTGAATTCCTTTTGCGGGTTCGGAACGGTGGTTGTGGAAGTGTGAGGGGGGACTGGGACGGCGGGTCCAGCTGGATGGGGCCAAAAGCGTGGTGGTGGTGTGGCTGTGAAAATGGATGAACGAAGAAGAAGCTAAGGAAGAGTAGGGGGATCTGGAGCCTTGTGGGTAACCAGATCCTCAGGAAGAGACTCACTCCTCAGGAGTGAGAGCCTCCGGGGGTATGTCAGTCCGATGATCCGTCCGTCTTGGGGGCCCACCACCTCTAGCATGTGTCTATCGTCCTTTGGCTTTTCTGCGCCCTTTTTCCTTTCAGTTGTTCCCCGTTATGAAGTAATATGTGTGTGGCAGACGACTGCCGCCTTGTCACTATTTTACCCATCAATCTCGCAAAACCGTTCCTCCCCTTCCATCCTAACACCATTCAGCCTTTTGCGTCAGCCTTTTCCTTGCCTTTACTATATTTTTCGTTGTAAATTATCAGATCACTCCCAGTTTTTAATGGAAAATTATGACAGGTGGCTCGATTAAAACGGCAGTTTGGGTGGGCAGTTAATTTTTGTAAAATTGTAGCTCTTTACCCCTTTCTCTTTTTTCTATAAAATGAAAAACTCAAACAGTTTTCGGAAGGGAGGTTCCAAATTTCGTTTTTAATGTTTAAATTTGGGGCTGGCTACCTTACCGCCATTGACTGTCGGGCGTTTTTAGAAACTTAATGCGCTATCTAACAAGCTTTGTATCAAGTCGTTTTCCGTATGACTCGGGAAAGGAACCCCTTATTTGTAAGTAACCAAGCTTCATCCTAGATTTGCCTCCTAGTCTGGCCTCATCTCTCATATTATATATATATATATATATATATATATATATATATATATATATATATATATATATAATAATTATATATATATATATATATATATATATTATATATCGTAATTGTTGTGCCAACAAATTTATTCCCTTACACCCAGTTTGCAGCAATCCAACCATCTATTTTCAAATCAAGAGCTTTGCTTTCCCCATTCCAGGTCTGCTTTTCTGTCACATGTGGTTGTGGTTGACATTCGATCCGTCCGTCCCAACGGCACTCTTTTTCCTTTTTTTTAGTTAAACAGTTTGGATATGTGACTGAGTTTATGCCGGGCTTCGCTATTGGTTCATTCCAAGCGAACGTCTTTGTGAAGGTTTTATTTAGGAGTCGGCTGACGATTACTACGATATTTGCTGCACGATGGGACGCCGTAGAAGTAGGTGTTTCCGCTTAAATTTTTTGGTGAAGTAACTGAGACGAGGCATAGAAAACTTTTCTGCTTTGAATAATAGATATTAGGTTTTGAAACGCGGTTTGGTCAAAAAGGGACTTAAACTCAAATTGCCTTTTTGCCCTGGCCAGTTTCGTATAACTTAACATTAAAGCCTCAGTCTTATCTTCAATTCTTCAACTAGGTGTTTTAATCACAGCTCAAAGAATTAGTATGTGAAAAAAATTACAACACAAACAAATCACCATTGAAAACGGGTCAAAAAGATATTTTTCGATATTTTCAATAAACCAATCGATAGGGCTTCAAAAAAATACAAAGTTATGTTATGTCCTACCGAATTTTGCAGCTTTCGCAAAAAGACTTCCGTTGTAAGATACCGTCAACCCCCGACCCCCTAAACGTTAACTATGTAACACAGGGGTCGAGAGGGGGGAGATGATGGGGCCAACCAGGGTGCCCCCATCGGCCCCCTGGATGAGTTCGATTACAAGCCCGAAGCTCCGTGTTGACACATAGCTTTTGACGCGGCCCGGCAGCCGAACAATCTGGTTGGCGTGGAGGGCCCCCCTACCCTCAACCCCCCTAGGTGGTCTCCACCACGGTTCAACACTATCCATCCATTCACGCGACCAAACACCAGCCTCAACTATTTCGTTGTCAGCTGGTTTTTGGGTCAAAAATGCTGTTGGAATAGATTGCAACTGACAAATACGATTGATAGCCTCTCCCCGATTTCCCTAATAATAAAACTTAACTTTTAGAGCTTTTTAATTTACGTGGCTTAAGCGGGAATCTACTGATGTTAGTTTGTCCTAACCATTTAAACTCAAATCATCCCCAAACATTCCCAACAAGGCGAACAAAAAGTGCTGAATTGTGCGATGCGCCACCGAAATCGTGGGCCAGGGGGATTGGACGAAGTTGAACATCAGGCCAAAGAAGACACATTAGACGCCAGCGTCTCGGCGATGGGATCGCCCGGGTGATCAGCTGAAAGGACAGTGGCTCATCAAACAATACAGACCGGGACACGGGCGGATTGTCGCCAAAGACTCTAGACCCAGACGGCAGCTAATTCTGCAAAAACAGGCCGCTAGGCGCTGTTCTTCAACAGTTTTACTTAAAAACCCTGACAAATTGGGTGGGAACAATCTCTTTTTGAACGAGAACCAAGAAAAGTCGATACATAAGGCATCCAGACACTTCTGCTCCGAAATTTTTGACCGAAGCGTTCCATTCCACGATTTTCAAACAGTTACAAGCCGTCTTTATGTAAAAAAAACATGCAAACCACCTTGTTTAAGCGTCAGGAAAAATGTTGTGCTGTACATAATGAATGCATGCTGCATAGAAAAATATAGTTTTCTCCCAAAACAAACGGTAATTTTTAAAAATAGCCATTCAGATGAATTTTTTGAACAGTTTCGGAATCGTCCTAAAATTCTGCACAAGATCGATACAGTATATTCCATACCTTGCTCGTGAAAATTCACGGCTCGCAAACCGCCATCGTGTACCTTAAGACGCTTTTTCAACATCCGTTCGCTTATTCATCCTGACCAAAAACAGACAATAATGGCCAATCCCTGCCCGTTATTCATCCCCCCGATAAGTGCAAACGTGAAGTGCCTCCCCCCCATGGGCCCAACAATTTCACCCCCATCGGCAACACCAGCCCCCGCTATTTGGGGATTCCCCATTCCCTGCTTGCTTAAACAGAACGAAGGAATGCAAAAAAGTGCAGGCTTGTTTTGACCTGTTCGCGCAGTGATCGTCGTTTTTTTGTGTGCGAAACAAAAAGGCAAAAGAGCGCGTGAGCGATGTTTGCACGGCTCTCGGCCCCTCAGGGGGGAAAGTCTTCAGCGTCCTCCGGATGCACTGAGGCGGGGGCCTGGGCGCTTCGGGCCCTAAGCCATACCCTCCATCTTTGAGCTTTTCGCCCATCTCCAAATTCGCCTGTATGAGGGCCACGACGGAATGCCAAGATGTAGGTCATTGTTGTTTTTGGTGGTTTTGAATGGATACGGTATTGCACGATTTAGTTTTATTTTGGTCATGGAAAGATAATAGGTGGTGCAGGAGGATAGCTTGAAGCGCGCGTTCGGGGAGTTGTACGGATACACCTATGAACAACTGTGTGTATCTCTTTGCATCGTACTCTCGTGATACCATGGGGATATTTGTACTTGCCCCTTTCTAAGGTACGAAAAATTGGTATCGAATATAACTTAGTTTGAAAAATCTAGGCGGTATTTTGGGCAACGATTGGGCACCCAGTTGCGCATCGTACCTTTAGCTGCATTCCCTACCTAGGTATCAGCAGACGCAAATTGTCACATGATAGGTGCGATTTTTTTATACAGCACAATCCATTAATTGTACCCCAGGGTGTAAGATATACATATCAGAGTGCTGAAGCATGCCCGAGCTAATCATGACCTCTGCCAGGTACCCCTCTTCTTTCTGCCTCTCTCTCTCCATTCCATCTCTTTCCGCGCGTACAATGGGACCTGTCCGCGCGGCATAGGGCCAACCCCGCCAGACCCCCCGATCATTCGCGTCATCCGGCAGCCTATCCACCTCCTCCCCCTCCCCCCTTGACAGCCAGACATGCCATTCCAGTACCACTTTCAAATTCCGGCCAGCCTACCCGGCTGGCGGCTGTACAGGGGGTTGACCTCAGAATAAGGGCCCTTCCGAATTTTTTCCACCTTTCCTCCGCCTACAGTAGCCCGGGGGACCCAAATAGACATTTTTTTGCGGCGCGTGTTCTCTTTTTTTGCCTTCTCGCTGATACAGGAATTGCATTACCTTTACATGGTGATAATACCATTTAACCGCGAAACGACATTGCTGAAAGTGAGTGCACATCCAGCAGTTCGACGTGTAGCCGATTTACATATACGTCTCTGCATGTTTATTTGCGCATCATCCATAATTAGATGTATACGTACGTATAGCCGCGGAATCATTAACTTTAAGCTCCAAAGCTCGCGACTATCGTGATAATTCATCACGGATCTACCAATACGAATACAGCTTTTCTAAAGTCTAGGTTATAAATTTAGCCTAGTAACTAGGGATACAGATCGACGAGAAGACGGTAGCCAGCAATAAAAACTTTTTGTTGAAGATGTTGCTAAAGTTAAGCCTGGTGAAAGTGTCGTGTTTTAGATATGTTGACGAACTGCACGTCAGCAGCAGCATTATGTATTCAATTTGTGGCCGGTCTTTCTAACGCCGTCGTCGAACGGACGGCAGCTTCACATTATGCGCAACCGTTTTATCAGGTACGGTTAAAACAGGTTCAGGGTCAGGATCCTCGGTGGGCAAAACCGGAATTTCACACCACCACAAGATATTCCCGATTTAGTCATTATAGTAAAACTTTAGAATCGAAACTATTCCGCCATTCCGGACCATCATCCAGCCATTGTGCCATCCCCAAACCGATACCACAGCTACGGAATCGCCGGCTCGAATATCAAGGGTCTCAATTCCCTCACTCTACATCCAGGTACCCCATCCATTTCCCCATACAAAAGCTTCCACCTCTTTTTCCTTTAGGATCCTATGAACCGCCCCTTGCCGCCCACTCATTCCGCTTGTATTCGATGCGTTTCTGTCCGTTCGCCCAACGTGTCGTCATCTACTTGGCGAAGAAAAACATTCCGTTCGTTTTCGGTTGATACATAATGCTCGGATTAGGCCATGAGCTCGAGACCTAGAGGGCGATCGGGTACTCACGATCTCTAATATTTTTGGATTACTCTGCGACTACATAGTTTTAACTCGACGAAGCATTAAAAAATATTTTAAAATAGACTTCCGCTCGAAAAATTCGAATGCTCAATGAATTCAAGGTTTTTAAAATATCACGGGATAGAGGGTTGATTTTTCAGCCCTAAAAAGATAACATATGATTATTTGGTTCTTTAGGATTTCCGGGAACCAAATTTTTTCGGCCCGAGCCTAAATTTTTTCTAAATAGAGCATGCGTTTCTAAATGGTTTTTAACTAGTCCTGAGCATAAAAACACCCACATTTTAATTAAATAATTTGAGTCAAAAAATCCTATAGAACCTTTAGGATTAGGGGGAAAGACCAAATGACTAAATTTTCGACTTTTCAAACATTTTCTAACCTTTTGAAAGGTTTTCTCTTTAACTATAGTTAAAATTTACTAAAAACAACGTGAAAACCCTTTGTATTTGATTACTAGGTCAACGGAAACAGGAAAAATTTGGTTTCCCCCCCGGAAATACTTTCCCCCCCCCGGAAATCCTAAAGAACCGATTATTTTTATTATAAGAGAGCTTTTATTGCGCCCCTCCTTGCTAACTATACTTATCATCCATTGTTTAGGGTTGAGATCGTGAACGTGAATCCGGATAAGGGACCGAATTGGTTCCTTGCAAAGAGTCCGTTGGGTCGAGTGCCAGCTTTGGAAATCAATGGAAAGGTGTGAGATACGGAACGATTTAATTACATGAGTTCGCCTAGATTCTCTGGGAATCAAACGTGATTTGCGAGTATTTGGATGATCTGTTCCCGTCTACCTCCATCCTTCCAAAGGTTTGTGGTTGATTCGAAGTCTTTTTTTTATGCAAACTCTTTTCAGGACCCGTATGAGAAAGCCCAGCAGAAGATTGTCCTGGAGCGCCTTTCGCCGGTCTCAGCTGTGAATGCGTAAATAATTTCAATTTTAGCTGATGAACGCGCTATTCGAATTCTTCCGCGGAACTACCCCTCAGCAGATGCGTCAAGTTGATAACACTCTGCATTCAGCTCTCCGTAACGCCGAAGCTTTGCTGACGGACTCGTTTTATGGAGGTGTGTAAATTTCGATCGGTTGGATCGGATGAACTAAAAAATTAGTATCGAAGGTTTCCAAAAAGACTAGAAACAGGTAGTTTCGGTTTCGAATTTTTCTAAAATTTTCTGAGTCCTAGAATTGTATGCCAAAAATTTGGGTTTTGGCAGTTTTCATGTTTCTAAGGACCGATTTAATTAATTTTCTGAAAAATTCAGTAATTTGCATATTACAGGTCGCACCGTTGGGTATTCTGATATCCTCCTTTGGCCGTTCCTCGAGCGATTGGAGCTGGTGACGCTGAACCCACACACGCAGTTCCACTATTTCCCTGGTCTTCACTACCCCAAAATCGGTGCTTATATCGCCAGGATGCAACGGCAGCCAGAGGTATGTGATTGCGCTTCTGAAAATTTATTTATTTCTTAAGAATCAGTGTTATTTGCTTGTAGACAATCGAGTTAATTAAATCTTATTAAAAAATCATATTTAGATCAAATTTGCCACTCGACCACTTGCCCATCACAAAGCATACGTTGACAGCTATTCAGCAGGTCGCCCCAATTACGATTACGGTATCTTTAACTAAACCCACACGCCAACCACTTCATCTAATTTATATATTTATATGTACTTGCTTTAATATAATAATGGAAGCAACCGATTTCCGCCCAACCCTCACAAACTGCACCCAGAAATATTTGCTTTCAAAAAGGGGATCCCCGCAATGATCCCTCTGTCAATATTCTTACCAGTTAAACGACGGGAACCAATAGTCGTGTATAGGTGAATTGTGTAAAGATTCGAATTTTGTCCGCGTTGTAGGGGTGCTACGCATTGGCTATTTCTGTATATCATGGTGCTATTTGGGAATACAATCCTGATAAATATTTGATCCAGTTGTACACATTTTATCGCAAATGCAAGAAGAGGCCGCCAAAAACACGTGGGCCAAAATTGGGGAAATCAATAGACCAGAAATTGTTCGTCGATTGGAGGAAAGGTGCAAACGGCTAGAATGGAATTGTATCCAGGGCGACAAGAGCAAATATATGCAAACATAATACAGCAATCTGGGAAGGGAGTATTGTACAGGGCTGTGTGCATTTTCATAGTATGTACTGCCTGACTGACCAGGAAATAGTGCTCAAAGCTTACAAATGCAATTTTTGGGCCTGGGCGTCGAATCGCTTAGCGGAATTGTATCTTGAAGCGATGATAAAGCTTGGCTTGACTTTTTAAACTAAGGATTGACAAGACTGACTCTTCAAACTCAAATAATTCAAAAAATCGATGTAAAGCTTGGCGGCGGCGTACACCGTGTTATGGCTAGAGGTATGAAAAACACCAAACAGAACACCAACATCAAAGGTTAGATACGAATTTGGAGGGGATTGATGAGCTGCTGGCTTGGGTAATTAATTGGTTGTCGCGGGAAATAGACTTGTCATATATGTAAAATGTCAACACGCACATAGTAATGGAATAGTGGGGAGAAAAGGCAAGAAGTGCGCTGCTAATGAGCTCGGTGAAAGAATGCGCTCAGTCCGGCACCAGCAATGGCAATTTGGGGATGTAGTCAAGGAGCAGGACGTATTCGCTTAATCTGAAATTATCAGTTTAGATAATGATCAGCCGCAGCTCAAACGTCAATTCGCTGCTCAAAAGGGTGAAGGCTTCATAACAAAATGTCAAAACATGTGATTATCAAATAGCATACCTCGAATCGACATTTCGGCGACCCAGACTCCAATGCATGCCCAGTTTGTGATACAAATGATGATTTTCATAATCCAATGTTTTTTCGAGAGCAGCCACGGCCTAAAAATATCTGAATTCAAATCAGGATAATTTATACAAACCCGACGACTCAAACAAATCACCGGCCACATTGAACAGCCAAGAGAACAGCAGCAAAGTAATAAACCTCCGATCAGCCACCTGAAAGTGTAGGAATAATTGGATCAGCCAAGTAATGGCCTCAAATGGAAGAACCTTTACTTTACGGCATAAATTTTAAACTTTACGGCTCACGCGTTAGAGAAAAATCTTTTAAACGCGACGGCAAAATTTGTACTACTAAATCAATCAAGATTCAGGATTCAATCAAGATTTCAATCAAGAATCAAAATATTCAGGTTGAAAGATCCGAATTTCTCTAAAATACTTTTTACATCATAAATAAGATTACCAATGCAATTCCTTAAAAACTAATATGTGTCAAAACTTATCTTTATTTCAATTCCTAACTTTATTATTAACTTAATAAATTATTAATAAATATCAACAACTAAAAATTTCACCAACCGGCCAGAAACCTCGACATGACGCTTCAAGACGATATTTATCCGTCTTAACGTTGCCGTCAACTCTTCAGGGGCTACCCTATAATTTTCAGTTTTGATTTGGGCATTTGAAACAACCTTCCGACCAGTGCTGCAGGAAAATCCGTGTCAAATCGCGAATTCAGGCCGAATCTAAACGGATCGAGATGGGATAGGAAAAGGGTCATACAATGTGATGTGCCCAACGCCTTTGATGATGATCGGTTCTTTCTTCAGCGTCAATGGCACATCTTCCGTGCTGGTCTAAAATACATAATCAAAATATAATTATAAAAGCTTCGATTATGTATCTTTTTGGGGTAACATAATCCTGGAATATCCTACTATATATAAAAAATAGTGTTTGTGTGTGTGTGTGTGTGTGCCACTTTGCATGCAACTTCCGTCATTATGTTCCAGTCGTATCTCGATAGGGGAGGAAGTTAGGGGTATCTTTGATACGCCAAAAGGTGCGTAGTGGTCATGACACGACTGCACACATATCAGGTTGTACATAAAGTGCTATTTTCGACATTAAAATTAAGTTTTTATGAAAATCCGGGTCTCCCTGTTTGTTAGGAAAAATTTGCATGCGTCGGAAGTGGCGAAAGCCTATATAAAGGGACAGAAGGGGATGTTTTTCATTTTTCGGCATGGGAGATTCGTCAAAAATATGCAAAGTGCAGAATATCATCGGCTCAGACGGGGTCAGGGTTGAAAAGTCGCGAGGCGGCTTTTCAACCCTGGTCATTGTTTAAATTATTTTTATAGAATAATTGTATAAATTCCTGGTAGCAATTTGAATTGTTGCTGGATTAAAAGTACATTTCGACGGTGGGTTAACCTAAGGCTGCTGACTAGCCAAACTTTTTTATACCTGTTAAATCCATTTTAAACAGAAATTTTATGCAACCAGATAATACAACCTATCCAGCCCTCAAATACGGTCTATGACATACCGATGACATCTGCTCGATCTCATCGGACTCGAAGGAGGCGCGGAAGGCCATTCGGGCCAACCACTAACTGTTTAGAATGGCTCGACTAATCGGGGCATTACAGCCTTTTGCCCGGGCTCCCGGTCATATTGATCTCCTGGCATCGTGCCAAAGCGCTCGCCCACAGCTCTATGGGGCACCACATAGCCGTCGGAGGGGCAATTTACCCCGCGTAATCCATTGCTCATGCATTCATTCATGCTCGCAAGAAAAGCAAATGCAAGTAACGGAAATGATCTGTTATTTGGGATGCGATTTCATGGATGACACAGGATTAAATTAAAAATTTATTCATGACCTCGTAAACATGGATGGGAAGATTAAAAATATATAGAATTATTAAACTCGTTTAAGAGGTAGGTACTAGGGCACTATTCTGCATAGCAATCAAATAGAGAATAATTTCAGCAGTTTGGCTCCTTCCGCAGATAATCGATCAACGACCCCGGCTCAACCACTCCACTACAAATTTCATGCACCGCCGTCAATAAAGGGAATCTGGAATAAAATATTTGTGTGCCTTAGAGTTATATCAACTCACTGTCTTGGGAGCTCATCTCCGGTTGCCGCCATTAATCGGAAAATTTCTTTGGCAATCTGTG
The DNA here is from genome assembly GCA_038088335.1 of Mesorhabditis sp. LJ9110. Lineage (NCBI taxonomy): Eukaryota > Metazoa > Nematoda > Chromadorea > Rhabditida > Rhabditidae > Mesorhabditis > Mesorhabditis sp. LJ9110. The sequence continues at coordinate 545,739 of JBBGBA010000091.1, forward strand.
GCCCCGGGGCGCTTTCTCCATCGAGAAGCGTTTTCTCCACTTCACCCAAGGGCTGGATATCAGATAGTTTTCTAATATACCTCGCAATCCCCCACCTTCTTTTGTTTGACCAGCGCTTCACAAACTTTCCGACTTGTTCCTGTATTACATGTAGCTATCAGATCTGCGAGACCACAAGACTCCAAAAATGTCGATGGGTTCGAGTTTGGATAGAAGTGCTTCGCAAACTAAAAACGGCAGTTATTACTAAAGTCCCTATTACCACATACCCTAATAATTTCCATAAGTCCTATTCTTAATATCGCAGCTTTCGTGTTATCCCCATAATCCAAACCATCCGAAAATCCCGCAGCGCAAGCGACAATTTCCTTAAGAATTTATTAAATTCTGGGGAAAGGTACCTTCAATGCTCCACAAATTTCGACAGTCTGTGCATCTTCCAAAACATTAACTCGGAAATTTCTATTCTCAAATAATTTCTTTAACATCCTTCCCGACTTCTTTTTGTCCTTGCAACCTGGGCACCTTTATTTAGTTTACAATATTCCCTACCAATTGTGGCTTCGCAGAAAGTATTCGAAACCAGGTCAGATGCGCGATTTGCTCCCATTAACACCGAGCAAGGGATATGTAGTATATCCTAATGAAAATGAATTGTATTCCATGGGATTCCCACCTCAATTTCCTCCGAAATGAGCTTTATCCGTGACCCATTTTGAATTGGAATACCCTAAAAAGCATGGTTAAAGGGTAAACTATTTTAATACGGACTTTAATAAATGATATTGCTTCTGTGTGGCCGTTCAGGTTTAACGTTTTTGCGAGTTCTTTGCAAATTCCGGTAATATCTTCACGGGCAACAGCGAAAATCAGGATTTCAGCGTCCTTGCATGCATCCACAAGATTCTCCGCTTCTATCTAAACTATTTAACAGATCTTACCACCTCTGCCTAATCTTACCATAATTTTCGGCAAAGTGCTGTCGGTAACACCGTTCCCAGTTGAATTTCGGACCACCCAGTATCTAGAACAACCGGTGTACGACACTTTTTTCGATTTACCTAACATTTCCAACGAAGATATCTGGGTTTTGAGATGTAGTTTCACCAATGATTCTAGCAAGCGAAGATACCCTAAATCACATTTTGTCCGTGAGGATGGGTGCACAATCTCAAAATGTTCCAATAATAGTTTACCATGAATTCGTTCCGACAATAGCTATCCGTAATGGAGTCATGTTCAGTTGGATCTGAATAGTTTTGTCTGTATTTTGTCTGGGTCAATCGTTTTGTGATTAAATCAGAAAATAAATCCACGCTTTGAAAACAAATGCCTCCAATTTATTGTGAAGCCTGGAAATAGGAAATCCTTAGTGTAACACGGATGCTAGGTGCAGAAAAAGCCGGGCTTTATTGATCTGAAACCGCCGGCCGATCAGTGAAACACGCAAACAACAGACAGATGCGGCCGAGGCGCCAAAAAGAAAAGGTGGGACCACCTGGCTCGGGAATAACGTTTGTCGTAACTGACAAGAACAATTAGTATCAATCTCCCTTCCATGATCGGGCGTAAATGAAGAAACATGGTGAGAGCAGTGATGAGGAAACACGCAAAGATATCAACATTTATTGGTGCTTTATTGCCAACATCGAGGCACAATATTTGTTTATTACTTCTCCATATTACTTTTCATAATTTCCAGCATCCTTTGAACCGTTCCAGAGTCAGTTCGCTTCATTTCCTTAAAATCATTCGTTTATCACGTTTTCTGGATGACCTGGCTATCCGAAACACCCATCGAAATTGATGACGCTTTCGCGCGGCTTGGCCAAGCGATTGAGGCTAAATCACGTAGTTACGTAACGTCACGTAACCGCGCTTAATTACCAGAAGCATGAAAAGAGCGTGCACCCGTTGCAGAGATCAATTCACACAGTGTCGCGGGACTGACTCCAGAACCTTAATACCAGCTTAGAGTGGTTTTTACATAGCCTAACCTATCAAAATCTCGATTCTTTCCGATGCTTCATTCACAATTTGTTTTAATGTTTCAATTCCTTGCAGCGCCACTGGAGCCTGGCCACTATAAAAATTACGTTCGCAAGCAAAATGTTCGCAACTACCTTGTCAGTATCGTGGTGAAGCCTAGTCGTACTGCTACATTGAGAGCTTCTTTCCAATCTGCCGTCAGGTCAAATGCGCGATGAAGAGTACAAGGTACTCCATCGGCCATTTTTATCATCCGACTACATTGTGGTGCATCCAGGAAATTGCTTCTAAAATTCCGAAAATCGCGACTATTTGACTTCAACATAGGCGTTAAATTAAAAATACAATATTTAGACCAACTCATCCAAAAATCCAAAAACAAATCCCGTGGCGTATGGTTTCAATTGTTCAATATCCTTTGCCATCGTGTCCATCTAAACTTTCAGCTAAATTTAGACATAGAAATCATAATTATAAATTATGGTTACCACAATCAAAATTATAAAATGAAATAGTAGCCTTTTCCTACATTACATAGAATACCTCCATCTCATCGTAGACAAAATCCCCGCCTCTGCATCTGATCATCGCCATCAAGCAGGCATTCGGATAAGCATTGCGAATCTGCGCGATCAATCCAACAGAAGGTGTCAAGCCACCCAATGCTAATGCTGAGCAGACTTCAAGTTGCTTCGCACCTAAATAAATTATATGCTTAAAGCAACTGCTGGCAAGGTTATATAGTTTTCTCCGGGGCATTTAGTGGCTTACCTCCTTCGATGGCCGCTTTGCCGACGCAAACGAATCGATGCATATTTCCAATTTCCAATTTTTCACCATAATCCAGCTGTTCAAAATTATCAAATTGTGCAAATTGTTCTTGAAATATTCCAACGGTAGATGAAAACAATAATATTTGGCAAAATCAAAAATGCAAAATTTAACCTGACTTTATACAAGCTTTAAAGACAAAACTGCAAGAACAATAATTCGAGCATCATCAGTCCAGGTCAGTTATATCATCACGCAAAATTGAATGCAGAAGGCAGTACATGCTGTCCTTTTTCTCGGTCCTGTTTGATGGCCTCGTCTGCGCCATATTTCATTGCGTGTACAATTGTCTCACCAATGAATCAAAATTGTTTATGCTTGTTTTGCATCCACTTCGAGGAATTTAGCTCGGCGTTGCACAGGGGATCGAGCCAGAAAACGTCTAGAGCCCAATGAAGTTTCGCTTCTGAAGTTATATTGTAAATTTAGATAAATTTTATTAAAATTTTATGATCAATTTGAATGGGTAGAGCTAATCGGCGGGAGCCGTTTTTGACGATTATTGGCTTTGCGTCACGACATATCGTATTCGATAGAGAATAAATATAGAAAAAATCAGATCTTGCAAAAACTACTGAACGATGACGGTCGTCTAAATTTTTTTCTGAAGAGGCATATTTGTCCATTTTTTGACTTAACAAAAGATAAAATGGAAAGACTATTTAACAAAATTTTAACTTGAGTAGACTTTTTCTCGAATTTCTTCGTTATGTTAGGCATCTTCGATAATAATTGCAAGCTCTATATAATGAACTATAATACATTCCAAAATGGTATTATCACCAAAAACCGATGCGTAGTGAGTTGTAAGTAATTACATGTAACTCGTAAAAACGCACTCTCCCTTCGAACCATTTCGTGATCTTCGTGGTTGCGGTGATAGTGTAGCAGCACTTGGGGCCAATGATTGGGCCCTGGATCTCCATTCTCTTACTCTTTCCGTCGCTTCCACCAGAGACAATGATTTTCCCATCGCCTGTATTGAACATTTGAATGGATATTTTTTTGGAAAAGCATACCATACTTATGACCCCGCACCATCCGTTTGGATCGGCTTTTCGTAGGGCGCCTCTCAGGTGATGACAATAAATATATTCAAAGAAGAGGGCCACCATCGACACAAGCTAGATCCATTTTAATAAGGGGTTTTGGTGCTAATGCATTAGGGGGGGGGGGCATTAGGAGTCCGGAATTGATAAGAAGAGGCTACAAGTCTGCGCTTAAGCTACTTGGTTTTTAGCTTAAGCATAGGCTTAACTATGCTTCGCTTAGAATTAGGTTTGAGTTTAAACGCAGGCTAGCTGGTGTAAAGGCTTTATTTTAAAAAACGTCGTTAGGAGCCCCTTGTAGTCAAAACCCGAACCGCCCCAAGTGCATTATCACCGAATTTTTTCCTCAACTTTTAAGAAGAATTCCTAACAACCACTATGAATTTTATAGTAGTAATATAGAAAATAGAAGCGCAAAGCTGTACCATTCCTCCACCCAGCATTAAAAATGCCGACATAAAATTCTCAACACCGAGAGGAGCGCTTTGTGTCTGCGAATGACCATCCCGTGAACAAGCACCGGTTAGCCAAAAATTCTGAAGTCGTTCCAGGTCTCCTTAATATGCCATAGCTTCATTTGACTTTCAAAACCAACCGTTTTGCTGATACTGCAGCATCCACTGATTAACCAGCTGCACATGCGGCGAATTCTTCGGGAATCCAATGCCATATCCAGTCATGCTCGACCATTTTCCAACCATTTGCAGCTCACAGTTCGGATCTTTGCCCGCCATATAATCGATGACCACGGCATCGTAGATAAATGCATCCAAATGCCTTGAAAGCAAAAGATTCGGGATTAAAAGGATTCTTCTAATTACCCACTGCGTACCGCTTCCACCCCAGCCGTCACGTTTTGCACAAAAAATTTGTTACGCAATACATATTCATTCATTCGAAACCAATTCCTGAATAGAACCATCAATTTCAAAATTCGGGATTTTCGGAAATTGCTTATAAGCAGGGTTGGTCACGCTGGATCCTAATCGGATCCGGTCCGGTCTGGGGGTCGGTCCGGTCCGGTCCGGTCCGAAATTTCCATCGGTCGGACCGGACCGGACCGGACCGGACCTGTCCGGTCCGTGGCGGACCGAGGGGTTTTGATTTGCTAGGAGAAACGGAAATGCAACATGCAAATTCGGATTGCAAAAGAGTGGCGTACGAAAAAATGACGCAATGTGGATCGCTTAATCAAAATGTATAAAATTATTCATTCCCCATTACTTTTTGGCTATATACGCGACGGATAGTAGCATAGATGTGGAAAAATATGTCAAATTCTTGGAGAGTAGTATTTTGCATACAAAATTTTCCATATCTGGCTCCTGAATCATGTCCTTTTATGTTCAGCCCGGACCGGACCGCGGACCGTCCGCGGACCGGATCCTTTGTGACCAACCCTGCTTATAAGGGAATCGTATGTCTCAATGTGCAGCAACAATGTCCTTACCGCTTCATCGTCTCGTGGGGTATTGCCACCATCCACTGTACCAAACCGGAAAGGCGGTTTTGGTCTTCAGGATAGGCGAGCTACAATTAAACGTATGTATTGTTTTTTATGATTTTGCGCATTTGCCTACCAAAGGATCGTGAATCCCGCTGAGGTCATAATACTGAACACGGGTGATCATAAACGCTGCCAGATTTGCTGTGTAGACCGCGAGAAAGGTTAAACCGAATGCTGCCCATACTAAAGCCATACAACGAGACACCGCCGAGCGCGGCACATCGAAACAGATTTTTTTACAGAAATATTCATATCGTTTTACCGGTAGAAACACTTGCGCTAAATAGCGTTGCCCATACCAACCAGTAGGAACGACAAAGTGAAAACTTGTGATCTGAAAGGTAGAAAACTTTTCGAAAACCAGGAGCTGCGAGTGTACATCTAATAAGCAGCAAGTACCATACCTGGTGGTGGATACTTCTGCATATTAAATGAATATGGCGATAACCATTCAAAAACAAATATCGCCAACGCAGCTCCTTGTATTGAGACGCACAATATAATCACCCATGTTGAATACTCGAAAGGCTCTGAATTAACGCAAGAATACCAATCGATATTGAATTTTCTACCCAAAAACGCGGTCGGACTGAGCACACCACTGCGTATCTTCACAATAATAGCGATTCCTGTTTCCAAAAACGGAATCGAAAAATCAATATCTTTGGCGCGTTCCGAGTTTAACTATAGCCAAGAAGATTAGCCAACTATAAGATCCTACCTTAAGAGACGTGACGCACATGTCGGCTTTATGATCTATTAGATCGGAAATCAGGCCGTTCCAGCCCTTTTCCTAAATTCCTGCCCTTTCGTGTTCATGAACAACGTTACCGTTTTGAGACCCCACTTCTCATCGCGAACCTTGTATAGAGTATACGTAAATCCAATATCATTGGCCAGCTTATTCAGCAAATCAACACAATATCCGGAGCAGCATTTACTGACCGTTCGATTGCTAAAGAAACCTGTTTGCTTGACTTAGGCTAATTCACCTTCGAACTCCCGATTCGTCAATGCGCTCCTCGCTTCCCCAATCGCAAATTGACCCCTGGAATCCGAAAGGTCTATAGCATGCTATGCCATAATTACCTGATTTCCGGGACACATTCCAGTGTCTGGATCCACATCTGATACCGTTATAAATGGTGGCTCGTGGAGGGTGACCACCTGTGTAATAGATTTAGACAATCAAACCTCACAGTCTACATACTTTCACGTGAAATTTATCAGTAGAACCATGTGGCGGATTTGCCTTTTGTCCAGGCCATTGGACATCCTGCATTCGAAGTTCGCCATTTGAAAATTCTCCAACCCAAAACAACACTACTGTCTTTACGAATAACTATTATTATTACCTTTTCCCAGTAATATATCGGTCTATCCTTAGCCTTTAAACGTAAATTCGATATTGTCAGTAGCGATTCTTTCAATTTTCCCGTCTTATCAAATTTATAGATGAATGGTGACTGGGTGTCCTTCTGTGGGTATGGCGAGCCTTTCATTGAAACGTTCTTCAACGCGCTACAAATAGAAGTTCGTAAAATCAACACAACTGCCTTACTTGTATAGATGTACTCCCTTTGTCCACGTTGAGCCAACTACTCCAGCGGTACATAGTCCATCCGGATTTAAACTCGCGGTTTCGTTCAGTGCCCCCACCGCATTCGCAATTAGCGAAAACACCGCTGTATTTTATAGCAATTTCAATTACCATGGGTGCCAAGCCAATATTAATTGCCACGACATCATCAACATTAGCCAAGAGATCAGCTTTTGTGTAAAAATTGACACTAAGCATTCCCGACTGGACGGGCGCGGCAAATGTGTCAAACATTCCTAATTATAGATGCAACTGCCGGCCTATTTTCAGGACGATACCTTTCACAGATTGCGTACCAATCCATAGATATTTATCTGAAGTGAGCCCCAAAGTTTCCGCCATCTGAAGAGAGCATTTGTATCCGTTTGATCAACTCATACCCGAAATATCACACGCGCTTGGGCTCCAGTACTATAGAGAAGTATGATTTTGCCTTGCGATTTTTTCAAATCTCTCATCCCCTGCTCGACATGTGTTAAATTGGTTGTATCAACGATGGTGTCAAAAATTATTTCGAGCCTAAAACATTCAATTTTTTAGCGACGTCACTAGTTTACCGTAACCCCTGTCGGCCCTGGTTTTCTTTAGCGACTTCCCGGTAGACACTATCGACAAATCCTTTGCTGCCTAAAAAACAAGCAACTTGTTTTATTTAATTATCCTTAAAACTGGTACTATTTTAATCATTCACCTGCCATGTTGCTTGAAACAACTCCAAATTTGCTCCAGTTATATCGATTGAGGAGGGCGAGCATTGCTTGAATTTGGTGTTCAATAGGTGGGGCCAGTTGTATGATACGGTATGGTGATAAATCCTGGAAGACATGTTAAAGGGATAGTCCAACCTTGGAGCTTGGGCAGTACCTTCGGTGGCTATCGACGGAGGGTGGCCTGCTGGCCTCTGTCGCCCCTGCGTCGATAGTCAGCCAAGGTATTACCCAAACCAAGGCTGAACTATCCCTTTAAGAAACGTGTTGCCTAACCTTTCCGAATGTAAAGCCCGAGTTATCAGCATTGAATGCAATGATGGGAATGCCCGTATGTGATGCCATGGTTAGAAAGTACTAATTTTACAAAATATAGAAGAATCCGCACTGGCAAACCTGAGCAGCAGCTGTTGATCGATCATATTCTTCCATTGAGGTAAGGAGAATAATTGCCGATACCTAAGCAAATCAAGTCTGTGATTAATTTTCCGCTCAAACCCGTTCTTTCAAAAACACATCACAAAGGCAGTGTAGCACATGTGATGCATAGAATAAGCCCCTTGGTACTGTACAGTCGACTGGCGCAAATATATAATCTTTTGCCACGGCACGTAAGGCCCTAAATGTCGAGGGTTATGCAAAATAAACTAAAGGCTACGGGCTTTTTGTTCCATCGCTGATCTGTTGCAGCACGGTCCGGAATGTTTTATCATAGGATTTTGAGCGTGGGTAGCCCTGAAAAGTGCGTTAAGGTTTTGCTAATATGCAGGAAATCACCTGGTAGACTAGGCCTATTTTGACAATGCCCTTTTCCGTCTCAACTTCAGCAAGGAGTAAGATGAAGCCGAGTAGCGCCAGTCGACATAGTGTGATAGAATCGCACATTGACGGAGTACATTGGCCAATCTATGCGGTATGCTGTTTTAGGCCTGTCAGCCGCGAGACGGTTTTGGAACCTTAGTTTGTCAATAATATTTTTCTGCCGCCGGATGCCCAACCAATATTTCCGGTGATCAAAGAGTCGGGTTTTTTTTTCTTTTCAAAAATTTTCCCCCCCCGGTTTTTCCGAAAAAGGAAAGGAAAATTTGTTGGGGGCCTTAAAAATTGGGGTCCAAAAAAATATTCGTGCAGGGTGAGCATATTTCAATTTTCCTTGAAAAAAGAAGAGAGGAAATTTTTTGATCTAAAGGAAGTACCCAAAATTTTTTCCAATGAACATTCCCCATCTTTTAAATTTTTAAAATAAAACAAAACCAAAAACCAAGGTTTTGTTCCCAAAAGTTGGCGAATGACGATGGGGGTCCTTTTTTCCTCCCTTCGAAATAGAAAACCCGCCAATTGGAAAATTGGCCGGTTATTTTCGTTGGGGCGCCATTACCCCCTTTGGGGTTCTTTCCCCTTTTCTTTTTTTAAAATTTTTTATTAAAAACCCCCCCGATCGTTCATTTGAAATTTCAACCCTTCCCCACGCTCCCCCCCATCACGGGCCCGCCCCGGGGAAAACCAATGACGCAGGAAAGTTGGAATACACAAAAAAGTGGGGAAATCGTTAAAAATTAAGGCTGCCGGGGTTTTGCCCCGGGTAAAAAAAATTCCTTTTGGGGAATTTTTTATAACAAAAAACAACCCCAACACCCAGCTTCTTTCCGGTTACTACCAATGGGCGTCGATCACGATAATCCCCACGAGGTGGCGGGGGGGGGCGGGCACTTTAATTTTTTCAAAACCCCAAAAAGGGAGTTTTTGGACGGGCCCAAAAAAGGCCCCGGGGTACCCCAAATTCCCCAAAACCCCGGGGCCAAACAAGAAAAAATTATATCCCCTCCCCCATTTTTTTAAAAAAACCTTTTTTAAAAAGCCCCCTTTTTTAAGATCCTTTGAAATCCTTAGCAACCAAACCCTACTAAAGAGAATTTAAAACACTAAAAATTTTACTAGGCTAATTATTTCCTCCTTAGCATTTCCTACCACTCCGCTAACAGTTCAGGATCGTGTTTAAAGAAAAATCAAAATCTAAAATACCCACCACTTGCACACTACCATTTCGATTAATACCGTCAAGGTCCTGAAGCGACTTCAAAAACCTTATGCCAATCTAAAACCATCCAACTTCAACTTATGGGGGGGGGGGGGTTTACCTCCGGATGATGGATTGCCGCTGAAAGTACCCTGACATGCACACCTCTAGCCACAGCTCTTCTCAATGCATCATCAAGTGTTGGCCATAATCTAAAACAGGGTCCTACCACCATACGCTTTTTCGCCTACTCTTTTCCCCTTCCATAGACAAAAATCGGGTGATAATCCATAACGTGTACATGGACGAACTCACGGGCTGAGTCGAGCATATCGACTAAAGCCTCAAGATCCCAAGTTCGTTGACCTGCATTCAGTATTTGCGGAGATGCCTTCAATGACTTGTTAAAGATAAAATTGATTTTTGTCTACCGCAATAAATGCTTCGGTCTCAGCCCCATCTATAGACATATGCAGCGGCTTCTCTTTATTATATCTGCAACACCATAAATAATTTTTCGATTAGCAAATTACCTAGCTACAGCCGAGACTGAATCTCCTACTGATAATCGCCAGTAAGTATCAAAAATTGAGCGAAGGTCTTTGCCCAAACAAGGACAATCTTCCACTACGAACCCCAGCTCCATCTTCTGAAATATTTTAGAATCGGGACAAACCCGAAACTACGGTACCTGATTCAACGACCTCCAATCGAGGTTAGCTGACCCCATGTAGAAATGTTTATCGTCAGCCATCAAAAACTTTGAGTGCATTTTTCCGTCTCGTTTCAATGCCCGCTTCATCTCCAACTTCCGCCGATTCAACAAACCTAAAATAAGCATCGATTTCGTGTCACATTTCCGATTGTCTCACCAAGACGCTCAAGAATATTTCCATCCTCATTGTCGCCACGATCCTTTGGCGGAAAACTTTCAATCATTTGAATATCAATTTCAGCCCCACGCTCCTTCAGTTGTTGAAATATGGTATCGCCCTGGATAAGTGCCACTGTTATAAAATTGCAATATGACTGCAACCTCTATCGAAAAATGGAGATCAATGGGATCGAGTACATGGTGTCCCTGTAGACTTGACTTGTAAGCAGCAATCACTAATCCATTTTCAGCGCTAAAAATGTTTAGAAAAAATGACTTGTAAAACACGCACTGAGAAATGAGCCTCATCCATGCCTCGAAAGTCGTTTCTGGCATCATAGCTCCCGGGAAAGAAATATTAACGGGGATGCTTTCGGCAACCCGTAAGCTAAAACAAATCAAATTCCAGTGTCTTCGAGGCTTTTAACTTACCGGCAGGTATTATAACATTGGATGTCCTCAGCCGCTCTTTTTAAGCCGTCAGCACGACCAGATATCCCGTAAACCACGGCCAAGCATGGTATTAACATAGTGGCCATCTATTGAGGCACCGTTTACTATCTACTGATCTACTGACTCACCCAGATTCCAATGTTTTGGATGCTCATCACCGCCAAAGACTGTGTTTGTTTCTCTTCCGATTTTTTCTTGGATTTTTGAGGACTATTTTCGTTGCTATCGTGAAGTATCCATGAAGAACCAATCAGCCACGCAAGTTGCTTCATTTTCTAGAAAGCGCTGTTGAGCTGTTTTCTGAGTATCGAAATGAATTCTAGTAAGGGATAACGCCAGATTTAAGGTAGTTATAGAACCACTAGATTGCTAGCTCATGGCATGGTTAGCGGTCTAGAAATCCAAGAGATGTTTTTCGATTTTCCACAAACATGCCATATGGCGGTAATGAAATGGAGAACAATAACAACAAGTAAGAAGCGTGAGGCTCCGCCGGGTGTCCAGCAGCTCTGCCAATGAAGCACACTGATAAGACGGATAGTCTCGAAGCTATTGCTATCAATCGGCGCGCCTCCCCCGACTAAGCCACGTACTTCAAGAATCATCGTCCCGATTCTACGAAGTCCATGTCCCTATCCGATTTGAGCATTCCCATAACCATTCATTTTATCGGGTTCTGGTTCGTTAGCGGGGGTGGTACACTTTTTGTCACTAGTTTCGCATAACTCAACTTACATTATTTTGCAAATTTGAGCTGTGTGGAAAACTCTTAGTATATTCCTTTGATGCTCCATCGAACAGCGTTACCAGAATGTCGAAAAACATAGACAATCCCAAAAATAACTTACCAACCCTATCCTCAGGGTTATTGGTTTTGCTAAAACTTTCTTAAATCATTGTGTATTGATCTAGAACTAAAATTATTAGTATTTTTTTTTTGTTCTCTAACGGGTGGCGATGATGTGGGCCCCAAAAATTAAAGAAATATGGAAAAATCTACGCCCATTGAACTCCCCCCAATCGATAACCCACACCCCCCCCCCCAGAACCCCTTTTTGTTGGGGGCCACAATGGGGCCCCCGAATTGAAAATAGTTTGAGGTTTA